>WAAF01016643.1:512571-853754 GCA_013400475.1 Tricholaema leucomelas | reverse complement strand
CCAGGGGAAGTTTAGGCTTGAGGTGAGGAGAAAGTTCTTCACTGAGAGAGTCATTGGACACTGGAATGGGCTGCCCAGGGAGGTGGTGGAGCCGCCGTCCCTGGACCTGTTCAAGGCAAGATTGGACGTAGCACTTGGTGCCATGGTCTAGCCTTGAGCTCTGTGGTAAAGGGTTGGACTTGATGATCTGTGAGGTCTCTTCCAACCCTGATGATACTGTGATACTGTGATATTGGATGGCATAATATCTATTGATCTTTTCAAGGATTACTTCATTGTAACTTATTTCAGAAATTAATCAGAAAATCCCTGCCAGAACAGTGTAACATATATCACACACTACACAGAGATATAAGTACCAAGGTATTGGGTACTCTTAATAAAATCATGGAATGATTTAAGTAGGAAGGGTCCTCTGGAATTCAGACTCTGAACTCCAGTTCAGGCAATGTTTAATTAGACAAAGTTTCTCATGGATTTATCTCAATGGATCTTGAACATTTTGAAAGACTGAAATCCCACAGAATTTATGTCACAAGGCTAGAAAAATTACTCCATATAAGTTGCAAGTGTCAAATAAAATTATACCTGCATTACCACATGCACATTCCACTTACCACCCTGCACCACCTTTGTTTCCTACTGCTGTTCTTTTGAGATTCTGAAAAAATTGTTTGTGAAGACCTTCATCAGCTTCTGGAGCCAATATGAAGGTGGAAAATGACGGATTTCTACCACATGATTCATCACTTGAGCCAAAGCATTGGTTAGAAAACACATAAAATGAGTATATATTCAGTCTTTTGGACATTTAGTTGCACAAGATAATTACTAATTCTCCTTATACTGCTCCTCATCACTCCACATGCCCCATTAGTGGGAGGGTCAATTAAATACCACTAGTAAACATTGATTATACAGAATAAAGAGGAAGAAGGTCATAGAATCATAGAATCAACCAGGTTGGAAAGGTCTTGTAGTTTTAAAACACCTTTCCTGATTTCTTCATCCTTATAATGAGAGGAAAGAAGTTGATAAAGCAGCACCCTACAATTAATTGAACTGCATATTACAGAACTGCAATAAAAGTCCTCATCTCAGAACACAAAAGTTGCAATAAAAATCCTCCTCAGAAACATGCTCAGAAGCATGCTGCATGCCTCTCCAGGAACAGAGACAGGGAAGGTCAGAAAGTTCATTGGTGCTATAACCACCACCAGCACTAGCCTGAGTGTGCAAACAATTACAGAAAAGCGACTCTGCAAGGCAAATCACAAACACCAAATAGTTTGATGCAAACAGAACACACATCAGCCCAATGTGGCCTGGATCTATAACTGGCTTGGGCAGGGAAGAGCTCCCTTCAATCAGTACAGGTGGTGTTTCACAGTGGTTTTCTAGCAAAACCTCAAGCACCAGCACCCTTATCACTTCCCCTAAATCAGCTTAGATGAAAGTGTTTGGAGAGCTGCATAAGAATTTTATGTAAGCTCCAGACTTTCCTGTGGAATAGCAACCCACTGGCAATTGCTTTGCACACAACGATGACAAGCCATGGTTAATGCCCCAGTAATTAAATACATTTTAGCTAGTCTTGGTAACAAAAGGAAAATGAAATTTTACATCTTGCAGCAAAGGATTTCAAGCCTTTCCTTCCAGTCAATAGCAACAGTATGCATCAACATCTGTCTTAATTCTTCAAAGTGCAAAGGAGATAAAGGTCAGAGATTAGCCACCTGCAATCTCATCTGGACCAATAAATGTCTGCACATTATGGTGAACCTGCTTAAAAGGCATGTCCAAGTGATGTCACCCCTTTCCTGAACCTGCAGTATCCCAGGATTTACAACATCCTTGTACTTAAATCAAAGCACCACTGCTTGTTCTGATAAAAGCTTTAACTTCACAGACTTTACTCTAACAACATGCCATCAATTTAACAAAAGGATCAAATATCAGACTGAATCACAGGAGTTAGGCCTGTACGGTTTATTTTTCCCTCCTTGTCTGCAGAGAATGCACACTGGTGAACTGCAGAGCCATGAAAAGCAAGTTGGCACGATCATCACAGCTCTGCAGCAGGTGGGAGCATACCTTCTTGTGTGCACACACATAAAATAAGGCCATCAAGTGCCCATGATCTCTGATACGGCTATTAGAGACTGTGATCCCAAACAAGCCTCTCAAAGACATCTGCACTTTAAGACCCCACACAGGCCCCACAGGACATGCTTACCATTTGAAGCATCCACTAATGGTGCATTATTTCCACAAGCTGCAGATTTCATCTGCCAGCCATTTGTAGACAGGTAACAGCAGATGAGTTAATCAAGTCCCCAGAACTTCAAAGGAGGATTGCCTTAAGGAAAAAGGCAACCTTGGGACTGCCAAACCCAACTCAGCAGGGTTCATTCTTACTCTTTGCTGCTGCCTTTCAGCTTCCCCAGGCAATGCAGTACACTTGCCCAGGCTTCACTCCTGTGCCACCAGAGATTCACTGAAGGACCAGGGCTTCAAGCATATTGCCAAGTCTTTCATTCTTATTCCTTGCTCTCAACAGTGCTCTACCTCAAGCTCAGAACTGCCACAGCTCATCCTTAAAGAGTAGTATATCCCTAGTCCTGTCTTTGCTCAGTTTACAACTCCCCATAAAAGCAACACGGGCATACTTTCCCTGTAAGTCCAGCTCCTTCCTTGCTAAAAAGCCCAGTGCAGTGTGGCAAATTTAGCAGGGCCGGCCACAACTTTAAAGGTACAAACGCTCACACATCCTATCAGTAACTACACAGCATTTACTTTCAGATTTCACTAACGTAGCTGTAATAAGGAGAAGAAAACAATATGATAAAAAAAAAATGTCTTTTTGGGCATGCTTTAGGCAGCCTCCTGATTCACAAGAATCAAAGCTATTTTTAGGATGCTCTTTACTTAAAATTGAAGGAGTTTCTTACTTAACAGTGGCAAAGATCTAAGAATAAACATGATCAATATTTTGGGAAAAAATAGTGATAAATTGTTTCCAATTACATGGGACAGGCCTGAAGCAGCCTGTTTTAGTACCTAAATAAATTGGTATCTTCCTTTCTATATGACTTGTTCACATGACATATACAGACAAGATGGTGAAATAATGCATTTGCTATTTGTAACATCAAAGGGTTCAGAAGTTTGTATCAGAGGTGACTGACCTGTGTACCATGGATCTGGGCCAGTGCATCTCGAAACAGGCTGCTTCTCTTCTGTAGTGCTATATTCTAAGCAACCCCAAAGCATGGACAGTAAGGAATTTTGCAAGCTATTTTGCTTCTTTTAGGGATGTTGAGTTGCATCCCACTGCAAGAAGATGAAATTTGCCAAACCATAGGCACAAGCATGTTCTTGGGTCCATGATCAAACATGTACCTGATGACAAGACGCTCTGCTTAACACCTTCTTTTAGATCACACAAATGAGGACTATAACTACACTATGGACAGAAGGGTTCATTGCTCACAGAGCCCTTGCATAGTCAAGAGGACTTCAGCTGCCATTAAAAAAATGGAAAATCATGAAAGTGACAGAAGAAATCAGACTTCCTTTATCTTAAGTAGCACAGATATTGTCTATAGTCTACCATCTTTCTGTGAGAGAACAGTCTTTCCCCTCTTCAGTTTGCTGATTTTCCCCAAGCAGCTCAAACTAGCTGATTAGTGACTAAAGCGGCGCAACAACAGTGATTATCTGTGTGACTTCTGAAACTTAGTTCTTTCAGGGGTCATAGCAACACAAATGCTTCCCATGAATACTATCTTCCCAAACCCAAGAAAGGAAAACATCCAAGATTTTCAGTTTGCACAAACAACCTCCTGTCATCCAAGAAACTTAGTTCCATCTGGAACATCCTATTTTCACATTTGAGAAAATACGGAGTGAGGGAGGACAGTAACTATTATAAATTCACAAATTAGATGTTGGAGGTTTTTTTTAACTCCTTGCTTCAGAGTGGGGATCATTTTCATTTCCACTCTTTTTTGTCCCCTCAACCACCATATGCTAGGCTATTTTCCCTCTCATTGAACTTTTTATTTGACCTCATGGTGAAAGTCAGCAACATCCTCCAACTAATTGTCAGCACCTGCATGGCTGCAGGTGTGAGGGGAAACACCTAATACAGCAGGTCAAGGGACTCTAAGCTGATTTAAAATGTTAGCATCTCTCACGTCCAGAAGCAGCAGCCTATGTTCATTCTTAATGCAGTGGTGGTGACACACATTAGCAATGCTGCTCACAGGAGTAAAAGTATTTATAGCTGCTTGATTTTTGAGAATGTAAGAGAACCATAGTTTCAGAACTGCGTGCTCTGCATTTTCAGCAAACTTTGTTCTCTCTTTTTTTTTTTAATCACTTTTCTACTTTATTCTAGACCAAAGTGAGCATACACATTGTTAGTACACAGAGATGTGCTGCCTGCAGCAGTACTGGCCAAGCTCATGGTATGCCGCCTGTGGTACATTTTCAGTGCTTTTTCTGTTTAATTTCTAAACTGGTCTCATATGAGACTCTCTCTATCCAGACATCTCATTAAAGCTGAGAGATTTACAATCTACAGCTTACAGCTTCTGGCCTGTGGGTGGCCTTGGCCTTGCACAACTTGTAAAATTTTGCATGCCACTGTTTTCCAATTGTAAAGTAGGAAGAAGACTCCTCCTTACCTCCCATACACAGTCTTGCTGCTCAGAATAAAGCATTAATATTTCAGAGAGGATCTGCCTGTTACGACATGCCCCTCCACTGGTTGTAACAATGGAACCCTGACCACAGCTAGGGCTTCTAATAAAAATAAATGTGCTGCTGTTGTAAAACAACAACAACAAAAAAAACCAACCACCACAAAAAAACCCTCTAATAGCTCCAAGAGACTCTGTCAACACAGATGATGGGCAGGGCTGTCATAGTATTTTATTTGCTAGGTTTCTAGAACTTTGTTTTTGACCTTTTACCTTCTCGAAACAGCCATGTTACAGAAACCTCCCTAAAGGACAGTCTCTGTCTCTCCATGCAAACAGCTGAGAAGTCTCTGGAGAGTTGCTAGTGAGTTATATGCACTGTCTGTCAGTGGTAAAGGAGTCAATTCAAACCCATGAATCAAACAAATGCACTTTAAGAACTTCTAATGTTTATATTGGCTTTTTGTCCACAATGCTATTTTGGGAATGGTCTGCCTAAGGCATTCTTCTCATTTCCAAACTAAAAAGTACTTTAATAGAGTCATGCATGCAATGGTTTAGCTCCTGCCTTGGGCTCCTTGCCAAGCTTCCACCTGCCGGCTTAATGGCAGAGCTTTTCAACTGCTCTGCGTGGAGTGGTATCTGGACTTCAAAAGACTTCGCAGTGACGGAGCACTGCATGGTATTGCGCAACACGCCCACCTTTTGTCCTGAGGCTGACAACAGAGCTACACAGAGCAGGGAATGAGTAAGGAAAAGCAATATTTAGATAGTAAACTTTCCAAACATTCAGAAGAGAATGGCTTGCAGATGTATATATGTTTAAATGACATTTACACTCCCATTGTTTCCTTTAACTTGGTGCTTGTCTTACTCTGGGCTTCTTTTGATGAAAAAAATAAACAGCTGAAAGCTGTGATCTTCCCTTCCTTCTCAGATGTACTGAATTCTAAAGAAAAAAAACCAACACAGCATTTTTTAATTGTGTTTAGTGCACAGTGCTCCTTTAGATACAAGAGCTTAGTCTCTTGGATCTTTTCAGCCAGGATAGTAAAAACCCTCACAAATGCAGTATAGGGGTTCAGAGGCGAGCTGAGACAACATTTTTGTATTACCCAGTCCAAGGCTCCAAGCAGACGGAGAAGAATGAAGGAAGCCTCATCATGATGCAATATTCAGGTTCATTTTCCCCTTGGCAAAAGCACATAACTGAACCAAACCTTCAGATGTTTCTTTTATAAACTGGGAGTCCAACAAGCTTTTAGTGTCTGTCCTTGCTCAGTAATCCTGGGATATTTCGGTCAATTCACAGATGTGCCTGCATCCAGTCAGGTATGTATATATCTATCTCTAAATGGAACATCCTCTTAAACCAGCCTCATTACACTGGAGTCTTTGTACTTCTGCGCTGAATACGAACGCAAAAGGCTCAGTGGTTTGGTATACATTTGTGATCCTTGACAACACAGACTGTAAGTATGACCCTTGCTTTGTGCAAACGCTTCTCCAACTAGTCTACAACTACCTGAGGGGTGGTTGTAGCCAGGAGGAGGTTGCTCTCTTCTCTCAGGTGGCCAGCGCCAGAACGAGAGGGCACAGCCTCAGGCTGCGCCGGGGGAAGTTTAGGCTCGAGGTGAGGAGAAAGTTCTTCACTGAGAGAGTCATTGGCCACTGGAATGGGCTGCCCAGGGAGGTGGTGGAGTCGCCGTCCCTGGAGCTGTTCAAGACAAGGTTGGACGTGGCACTTGGTGCCATGGTCTAGCCTTGAGCTCTGTGGTAAAGGGTTGGACTTGATGATCTGTGAGGTCTCTTCCAACCTTGGTGATACTGTGAGACTGTGATACTGTGAACTAGAAAAATCATTGAAAGCATGTCAATTTGTACCAAGAGATCATTTTCCTTAGACTGTACCTTCTTAAAACCTAGTTCTATTAAACAGATTTTTACACCTGATGCACTAGGCTAAGCAATTAAAAAAAGAATCTTATAATTCATCTAGTCAATAGGCAAAATAAAAGCAGTGAAACTTCCTCTTGAATTGTTGACTCTTCTGGTTTGAATACTTTTCTGGATATTTGGGACATTGCAGTGAATATATGTCACATCATCTTGACTGTGGGCCAAGCACCAGGAATTAGCAATAAAGGCAGCAACAGCTAACTACCGAAAGCTAATGCCAGAGCTTTCTTCCACATGTGCAGCAGGAGGTAAAGGGAAACACACACCAGACACTTTCAGTTTCCTGTGTATTGCTGCTTTCATTCCACATAAGTAACTTGTATGTGAGTGGTGACAATTAGCACAAGTGAAAAGAAAGTTGAGAGAAGGGCATTGGAAAACAACAAAGTTACCTCTCCCATAAACAGTTAGGATATCAAGCAGCCACCTAAAGTCCAATTCACCACTCATCCAAATAAAAAACTACAGACACTTTTGCAGCTTTTGCAACACACCTGCCATTTGTGATATCTCTACAGAAAAAATCTATTTCATTTACCCAAAGGCCTCTCCCCATATGGCAAAGATCCTTTGGCATCACACTCTGCAACATCTCTATTTTTTTGATTTTCTGTCTCGGAAATTGGTTTTGTGGTTCAACCACATATATTTTCTAACTTCCTAAGATTGACATATGATCTGAGCTTGGCTAGAGCAAAGGGACATGCTGCATGACACATCACCAAGAAAACCTGCCCAGAAAAGGAGTTTGTATAGACTTGGTTTGACTGGTAAAGGAGATCTGAATAAAAACATTACACATGCAGAGAAACAGCCCTATGAGATTAATGCAGGAAGAGAAGACAGGAAGAGAAATCAGATGTCTATTGTGATGGGACCACTCCTACATATGGTTCCATTTGTAGCTTGCTGGGACTTTGGCAAGCTGATAATCTGTACACCAACTCCAACTGAAAGAGTCTGTCACTCCAAGGGTTTCTTTGGCACTCCCCCTCCCACCAAACATGACAAATTGCAGTACACAGTCCTACTCAGGTTCTAGCTTGTGAGCATCAAATAAGAGGCTGAGGTACCTCATTCTGTGATGACACATGGGATTTGCTTATCCTGAAGTGAATGTTGAGATTTCTAACTCAACTGCTAATACAGTCTGCTACATTCAAATTGCACATTTATGACATAGTTCAGAATAACTGATTAAGCTACACTGTGGTACAAGTACAGTTATGTATTCACATCACAAGCAACCAAAACAGGACCATGGTCCGTAAAGCCATTCCTTTCACAGCTGACCAACCTCATTTGGCTTTTTATTGCACTCATTCAAAATCAGTATCACTGATGGAAGAATTGTGCCCTCTGAACCCAGCTGACTTCACTAGGACTTTTCAGGATTGCCCTTACTTTGTGGTTTTGTTCAGATACCTCTGCACATGCACTTAAAAAACAGAAAGTAGAGCAAATACAGTCAGAGAATGCAGTAACCAGCTAGGAATCAAGTAGATTAAATTAATCTTGTGAAAAATTTGCATAGATATGTAAGAAATAAGCATCTGGAGTTAAAGATCAAACAAGATTCAGTGCAGATCAATACTTCTGAACATATGTGAACTGCTAAAAATGAAACACACAAGACAACTCTGTAATTCAACAGAAAATCAGCTACACTTAGATTAAGTTTACAAACACCAAAATGTTCTTTTTCACCGAAACCTTCCTCCTGGCTTTCTGGTTTGGTTTGGTTTCAGTTTTTTTGGTGTGGGATTTTTGGTTTGTGGTTGTTGTTTTGGATTTTTTTTGTTTGTTTGTTTTTGTTGTTGTTTTTTGTTTTTTTAACTAAATTGTCATTCACTGCAGGACTGAATGGAAATTATCAGACTGTAGTCATTAGAAAGACTTCTGTACATACTGGATTGGATTCTACTGGAGTATCTGGAAGCAAATGTTTATATATACTTCCATTGAGTTTATTTCCTTAAAGTGAGTGAAAATAATAACTTCTTGGAGCAGAGGATGAAGAGAATCAACCTTCCACAGAAACAGTAAGTGAGAATAATTTGATAACAGTGCAGAGAAAGGAGTACTATGGTTTCCCTAAAGACTTTTCAGAAATTTCTTGCACCTTATATGTTTAAGACTGTTTAAGGCTACCCACAGGCTGCCTTCAATGGAGCATTTTGAAATGCTGATTTCAACAGAAGTATTTTGGTGCTGAAATCAGCATATAGAGAAACCAAGTTCATAGAATCATAGAATTATCAGGGCTGGAAGAGACCTCAAGGATCATCTAATTCCAAACCTCCTGCCATGGGCAGGGACACCTCACACATCAGGCTGCTCAGAGCCCCATCCAGCCTGGCCTTACAGACCTCCAGCAATGGGGCTCCCACCACCTTTCTAAGAGCTATTTTAGGCAGAAATAAAAGCAATTTAATCTCTAGTATCTCAAGACATAATGTACCAGCCAGTTATTTCTCTCTCCCTACTCAATCACACATCAAATTAGCAGTATCACCCAGTAACATTTCAAAACTCCTTCACAACTTTCTAAATAGGTTCAATACTTAGCCAAGACCAAAAACTTACTAAATAAAGGAAGCTCAAGAGAAGAAAGCATGTTATCTTCAGTACCAATAATTTTATCATCTCCATAAAGAATATATACAGGTATCATGTGTTGAGTAATGAGGAGTAAAAGTTATGCTCTATTCAGTTCCAAGGCTTGAAAAAGCATAGAGATTTTAGCATTCTTTTCTAAACCTAAAAAAAATTTTTACTCTTGTCTTTCAAGCATATTACAGCATCCTATCTCAGTTCATAACATCAATCTGCCCCTGACACAGTAACTCAGAAAGGAAATTAGTCACTCATTTGACCAGAGCTTGCTGTCTTCCTCCACTGAAGAATTTCTAGCACTCTGGGATTCCTCACAGTGAAGGAGCCTAAGACAGTGCCCTACATGGGCATACCAGAAGAAAGACATATTAGTAGTTGGAGTGATTTGGATGTCAAAGACCAATGTTGGCAGCTCAATGGGAGAAAACTCCAGTCCACAGTAAAGATTTGAGAAATGCAAAAATATTGTTGTGTGCTAGCTTGAAGCAATACTCTGAGTGAAGTAGACAGGGGTGGATTGTGCTAGTTTGAAGCTAGCTAGAATGTTTTGGTGAGAAGAACTACATTACAGGCTGTGAAAGGAAAACAGTGGTGGTGTCTACTTCCCTCATAGGCTTGCTGAGATGTATACAAACAAAAAGCAAAACATAGATAATCACCACTCAGGAGTCTCACTTGGGACTGGGGAACTGGCTGAGCTGCATCTTACTCTCTAACCTCACCCTCCATTTTTTTTTTTTCTTTGGCTGATCCCCTTTGCCTCCTAACCCCCTGGTCGAACCTCCATTCTTCCTTGGGACTGGGGTAAGGTTGAGAGGGGTAGGGGGGAAGGTGAAGGGGTGGTTGAGAGCCCCTTCTGGGGACTCAGGTTTCTGGGAGGGGAGTTGTGTTTCTGTATTACCTTTTACTTTGTGTATTTCTGTATATAACTGTATATACTGTAAATATCTGCTTGTGTATTTGTGCTAAACTGTAAATATAAGCTTCATTCATATTTCCAGAGCTGGCTGAGTCTAGCCTGGGTGATTTATAAAGTGGGGGGAGCAGGAAACACCCAAACCACCGCACGCTGAAGTCAGTTTAACTAAATACATTTTATTTTACCTAAGCTTATAGAACACCTGATGTGAATGCCTCACTTTCTGCTATTCTGTAATACCTCTGAATCCTTCTCTTACAGATTCTCTTCAGAAAGGAAATGTGAAAGACTTATGTGTTCAGTTACTCTCAAACTTTGCTTTTTTTATTTGGCTGTTACTAAGGAGATGCATAGTGTCCAGAGAAATGTCAATATTCATCACTGTGAATAAATTAATCTCTTTTACAGCCAAAAGTGAGTAGTTCTTGGTGTCTCACAACATTCACATTCCTAAAACCTCATTTTTTTGCCAGACTTCACTCATAAAACAGTGCAGCATCAGAGGAGATCCTGCAGTGTAATGCAGATACCATCCAGATCCTTGGGGAGTGAATAAAATAGGAGAATCTTGGAACTGTGGGTGTCATGGGACATAAACACAAAACAGATCCAGAGATTTATTCCTATTTTAACTAAATCTCATTTTCTCATGGGGAAACATTTGGTCTGAATTGTCTTTTCTGACCTCATTTATTGTTCCAGTACAAAGCCATAGAAGGAATTGCATTCATTTGGTTTAATACATCAAAAGCAAAAGTCAAAGTTCTATTAGTACAGTTTCATTCTCTGTGTTTAAGAAAACTTTTTCTATTGTCAAAAAAGTGGAAAGTCTTGATTTGTGGAGAGCTCATGACACTGAAATGACATATTAACAATACTTCCGTCTGGCGGTAAGATCAAAGGTGGAAATCACTGGCATGAGAAGATACATCAACCAAATCAAGACCATGACTTGAAAAGCAAATCATAAGTTAACAGCCCTGAAACCACCGCATCTCTCCATGACTTATTTGAAGTGTGTGGAAGAACGAACTGGCTTTGACTACACTGCTTCGTTCTGCCAAATTATTATGTCTCATAAAAACTCTGAGCTATTCATCCACCAATTCTATTATATTGTCTTTTCATTCAGATTTGGAACCAAAACAAACACCAGCTTGTCAGGATTTTTTCAAGATGGAAATCCTGAGGGAAGTTGATCAGCTCTTTCTGCCAGCTGTCATGAAAGATACATGTTTTGAGAAGTATGCCAGGGCTTCCTCCATGCATACGAAACTTAAAAACAATCATGGGTGCCTTGGTTGCTGTCAGCTAGAGGACTGTCTTCCTACCAGACACCATCACAAAGCACCTGTGCGATGTCTGCTGGACAGCTCCAGATGGCAAATGAGGAGAGGCAAAGGTGGCATTGGTGGTATGCTCACTGCATACTTGCTTCTGGAGAAAGCCGCTTCCACTATTGCTAACCATGACAACACTGAAAAAAATCCTCTTTTTCCCATAAGATCTCCAAATGGGTGTTCAGCTTCCAAATTGTTAGACTGAACTCTGCAAGCAGGCTTTTAAAAGTCCATATTACTCCTACATGTACAGATTGCAGATTTTGTAATTTGCTCAAGTATTTTATAGAAAGCAATATGCTTTTTTGGTTATTTACTAGCAGTTACTAACTCAGTGAACAAGAATTATGCACAAACAGAATCCATATACATCAGATTGTACTTGTCAAGGCCATCTCCACTTTGTTTTGTGCATGAGCTATACACTAACAGTTTTGCAGAAGCCTGCACTTAGAAACAAAACAGCAAAGGGGTACCAAAATCACTGGAACTTTTGCCATGGTTCAGCCTCAGAAACCACAAGGCTTGAACTCACCTTCTCCAGTGTATTAACCTGTCACTTGATCAATATCAGATCCTCCAGATGAAAGCTGAGAAGAGGACAATTTCAATAAGGCATAGGGAAAAAGGTCTAGGAAAACACAAGCATGGCCAAACCTAGACATTCAGCTTCCATAACCAATGACACAGTGATCTCCTTCAATGTCAACAAGCTGACTGCCTTCTTTTCCCCATTCCCAGCCTTGCTTAGACCTTTCACAGTATCACAGTATCACAGTATCACCAAGGTTGGAAGAGACCTCACAGATCATCAAGTCCAACCCTTTCTTCCCTCTTCCAAATGATTCTTCTTTCTCTTGTTCCCAAGCTCTTTTCTATGGTTGTTTTTTCAGTTATGGAGTTGGCAATGAGATTTATTTATCAGCATCCTACATACACACACAAAAAAATTAATCTCATTTGAACAGTCCACCTGTCTCCTTATGTTCTCCTTCAAGGTATCTCAGGCAGGGCCTCACCAGCAAGTTTCTCAGTGGTATCTCAAGCCACAGCTGAGGTTGCACTTGAAAAACAGAATGCAGGTATGGAAGGAGAAAAGCATGGGATTGTAACACTCTGTAATACTCTGGATAATACAACTATTCTGTTGAACACCTCCGCACTATGTTTACACCCCAGACATCTCTCTCAATGGGCAGGGCCTCTCCACAGCTGCCTGTGCTGAGTCCTTTTGGCAGTCTTCTGGAAGAGCAGCTTTGCTCTGTATCTGATTCAGACATTTCCAAAATAATGTCACCTCTTTTTGGCATGTATTCCTGCAGATGGCCACTATCCAAGTGTAAAGACTCTGCTGTTTCTATGTGATAAACATGAAATCCTGGTATCAACCTGGATGTTGTGATCATCACTAAAAAACACGAATCCAGGCCATTTCAGCATCCAGCCTGGAAAGTGAGTTGCTATTAGTGACTGACCTAACTTCAGAAATAACTTTTAGTCTCTGGTATAAGCCCCAGGACTATTTTTCAAAGGAGTATTTCCTTTACACACCCACCTGCATGCTGAGAAACTAACTTTCCTTCCTATCAAAACCTGGGCTGGGCTCACAGCCTTTCAAATAAATAATTTCCAGTCTCTCATTAATCATTTATTTTTCATCTCAGCTATAAAGATTATCCCTCCCTGGTAATTTGAATCTGGATAACATGGAAATTTTTAATAGATTTAATTTCATTTTTGCTCAGTAAGTGTTCTACCCATGTCTGGTGAGAAGATGAGTGAGTTTTTCCAAAGTAAAAGTTGTTACATACTCTTTTACTTACTTCAAGTGTGTGCATATGCTGATTAAAAACAGCCACTTTCCCAGGCAGAAAGCTACTGAGTGTTTATCTTTCAATCACAGACATGCAGTACACTGTAACAGAACAGTAATAAGTGACACTGATGACATTTCATTATTTTTTCTGTGTTTTCATGGTGAGGTGACCTAAATAGCTCCAAGCCAAAGTTTTCACACGAAAAATGCGCACATACTTCACATAACCCTATTAAAAAGTGATCCCATCCTACCAAAGAATAATATCCCATGCTTCACAAGATGCCTCAACCTTATCAAGTTTTGCCAGCCTTAAAGCAGACGTTGCCAGATCCAAGAAAGGTGAGAAGTTTGGCATGTTTCTTTATTCAGCATTTCAAGAATTTACTTTCTCTCTGTCATACAAATACAGCCGATGGCATCAAGACTAGCATCTCGTGTTCTGTGCTATGGACCCTCTTGAGTAAGACAGAAGTTCATCTCTACATCTGAGAGCTCTGGGGCTGGTGAGAGGTTCACAGCTGTTTTGATTTATGACATTTAAATACGTAGACTATCATTTCCCATGTAGACTGTTCAGGGGTGGAGGAAGGCAGGGACAAGGGGCTGTAGGGTGTATTTTTTCTTCCCAGATGAAGCACAGGCATTCTCTCTCTTTATGGGAATTGTCTCATTCAGCTTTAGCCAGTATCTGGATGTGTTTCCAGCTAGAAATCACCAGAATGATGTGATACAAGTACCCCTGCCCTCCAGGCAATGCAACACATCACAAACGAAATCCTTGTCTAGGGCAGAGAGCCACTATGGAGCTTAAACGATTCAAATAGTTTTTTACACATTTCCTGTTTCATTTCTCCCTGGCTGACATGAGGGCTCTATTAAGGCTGAAGCTCTGGAAGAAACATGTGACATTATCCTATACAAGAAATACACTCACAGTTCTATCATATCCCAAGGCTTCATTATATTCAGTTCCCATGATACCACCTTCCTTTCATATGCAGGAGCCCAGACACACTATTTCTCATCTTCAGGAAACAAAAAGTAGAACATGAATTCCTTTGCTTTCTCTCTTCACAGCTCCTTCTCTAATACTGTTACATTTTCACTGTTACATCTCCCAGTGCTGCCGCTTCTCAGTACAGGTTATCATGTGATAACACTGTGAATCTCTGGAAAATGTTTACAATTCTTGCAACAACTTATTACAATTATGTAAGTATCTGTGAGTGATTGTAATGTTCTTTGGCCTCATCATCTGTCATTACTGAAATATATCAATGTCCTGATAACAGTACCTACCAGTACAGCAAATGCTTTATAAGCAGATCATGGTACTTGCTAGACATGGCTTGCTATGGCTTTGTATTTCCCATAAGATGAAAAGTTTTCCAGTTTAATTATGAACACTACAAAGCTATTTCTTTCTGAGAAGGTCCTTCTGAATCAGTCCTTCTGATCATGTACTTCACATTACAGCTAACATTAGTCTAATCTTTACACTGTCTAAAATTGCAAACATGATTCTAATATCTGAGAGTTTGCCTGACTGGTCTCATTCAGAGGCTACAGTTAACTAATCTTTTTGCATTTAGTACCTGCAATCCCTTACTGCCTAGCAGACTTGACTTCACTCTCAGAATGAACAGAAGTGCGGGTTTTCTCCACCAGGAGAAATTCCTCATGCTATGGGCCAAATCTACTCCCCTTTGTGCCAGCAACTCTCTCTGAATTGTTAGAATATTAACACTACAAACGGAACTATCCCTCTAGGACATTTCTAAAACAAAAACATTCAGCTCATCTTTTTTAGCAGTCATCTTTTTCACAGTCATAGAAGCAAAGTTTACTACAGAATCATAGAATTGTTTAGATCAGAAAAGACCTCTAAGATCACCAACCTAAGACAACCATGGACATGTCATAAAGTGCCTTGTTTATATGGGTTTTTTTAACATCTTCAGAGACTGTGACTCCACCTCCCTGAACAGCCTATTCCAATGTCTGATCAAAGAGATACCAGTAGATAACCTCTCTACACCACCAGGTAAAACCAGATCCTGATTGACTGCTTCCTTATAGCTTTCCCATTCCTAGACACAGCTCTGGGCTGCATGTGCTCCTTGCTAGTCCCTGGTGGCCTTCCCTGCTTCACTTCATCAAGTGGGAGGCTGACAGGAGGGGCAGCTGATCAAGTGGCCACAAGGCTGCTGCTGCCATTAGCATAGAAGGTGAGAGTCCACCAGGCCCCATACAGGCTGACACAACCAGGGTAATGACAGTGCCTTAAAATGAAGTCTTCTCATCTCATCTCAAGCTTCCTTTAACTTTTCTTGAGGTGATCCAGATGCTGCCATAGTCATTGTGTAGCTCCCCATGAGCCAGTTATTATCTCAACATGGTGCTTCAGTGCTAAATTCCCATCCCATCCCAAGATTGTATGAGCAGATTTTTCCACAAGCACAAGCTCTGTAACTCACACCCTGCTATGATATTTCAACTTCAGCCATTGTCAGAGGTCACAAGCCATTATATACAACCACCTTCCCCAGGGGTCTGTCCCTTTCCTAGAATCATTGCCAGAGCATCTCTTCTGTTAGGTCACATCAGTTCAGTATAGCCTGTCTGAATAGGATGGCACAATTTCACATGGACTACAGAAAAGATGAGGAGATTCTCAAGGGGTAACAGGTCCTGCTTATGAACACTTGGCATGGTACCAGGCTCTGGCATCATATCACAGCTATGTGGTCAGGGCTGTGTAGACAGAATGGCCAGTTCATCAGAGGGTACTTGGCTGCTGTCACTGTTCAGAAAGAGAGAAAAAAGTATACTCCTGATAGCCACCATCTTGAGAAGACATACTAACCCAGTTGTTAACACTTGTGCTAGGATGCTGGCAGCATTTCCATGTGTTAAATCAGGGCTACTGTTTGCTGAATCATTTGCTGATTTTGTTCATGTTTCTTCTCCTTCTGACAAACCAGCTGTTGCTATCAGGCAGCCATTTAGTGTTGCTCTGTCAGTTGTCTGTTTGCATGGATATTACATATTAGCCTGAATGACAATGAATTCCATTCATTTCCATTCAAGAGCCAAAGTTTGTGAGACATTTTATAACTAAAACTGCACTATCCACACTATCCAAACTAGTTGTAAAATGATTTCTTTCCCAGAGTACAGAGCTGGAGTAAAAATCTGCTCAAAGCATCATCCAAACTCTATGAACTGTTACCTGCCCCCTGAGGAACGTGGTCTGACTCTGAAGTGGATCCCACTTCAAAGCTCACCTGCTTTGAGCAAGTTAGACCAGATGACTTCCAGAAGTCCAGCAGCAGCCAACATTATTCTGCAGTCTAGACAAATAGAGGCTAAGTTGCAACTTTCAATTCTATTTGTGCTTCCAAGCAAACACACCCATTCTAGGGTTATCAACAGTCCAAATACAAGCACCAGGTTAGAAAAGATTATTTATTTCTAACTCTGTGAGTTGTAATACAACTTCTACAAGATACTTCTACCTCCATTTGGAAAAGTAGATACAAGCTCATATACCTGTGCTCCAAGAACTATGCCCAAGCAAATAAACTCTCTCTCTTAGAAATGTTTCTCCTGTTGTCAGGACACAACCCAAGTAGCATGGACCTACTGACATAACTCTTTGATTCCTACTCTCTTTAGGTGTTGGGAAAAAACAAATTCTGCTCTTCTGCTTCAACATTCCCATCTGTAAAACAAATTATTATGGCAGCAAGATACAACCTTGTACTATATATCAATACATAAGAAATCTCTATTTGCAGCTGACTATATCTAAATGAACATGAGAGTTCTCCACAATTTTCATTCAAAAGTCATCTTTAGAATAGCTGAGATTTCAATGCCAACCTTTAAAATTTTTGTTTTAACAGGAATTTTCATTTCAAACAGTCTTTGTTTTTTCTTTCAATAAAATAATGCCAAGCATATAACTTGTTGGTTTTCCTCAAATTTGGGTGTGAAAATAAGAAACGGCCTGAAATAGAATTTTATCCTGTAAATGTAGTTAAAACCTTTCTTTAAAAGAATCAAACTTTGACACTCTCTGTTCTCACTTCATAAAAAGCCCAAATTACTTCAATGGTATTTTCAGTTGAATAAAGAACATAAACCAAAGCCCAGTATTGCTTGTGTCCAAAGCCCAGTATTGCTTGTGTGTGGATTTTTCCCTATAAATTTTTCTCTGTTTTGAAACAGCTGTTATACATGTAAGGCATTTGATTGATTAATACTTACTTCCCAGCAGCAACTAGTATAAAAGGCTTGTTCTCATAACCTTGTTTGCTAGCTGAAAAAATAAGATGAAACAAAACAATCTTGTGACAGGCCAAGGGGAAAGGCACAAACAGAATGGGATATGAGCACATCAAAGATGTACCAAAGAATGTGACAGAACATATCTGTGGTCATTTGAAGATGCTTCGAGTGGAGATAATTTCCCTGAATTATTATGTGATAACATTCTTGATCACCATACAAAAAGCTCAAAGTTAGGATTCAGATTTTTTTTTTTCCCCCTGCATAGACAAAACATTTCCAGGCCTTTTAGCAGCTTGATTTTCAAAGGGGCACACACAACCAGCTCAATTGTGACATGAAGACTAAGGCTAGAATCAGAAAAAGAATGTAGGCAATTAACTTGCATTTGATGTACATTTCACGTCAAAAATCATGGCCAGGCAAAAGCTTGTTTTGTAGTTTTATAGCAAGCACTCTGTTACCAGCTTCTCTGTATGTCTAATTATTTGTTGCCATCTGTGAAAGTCATGACAGCAACTCACAAGACCTCTTGCTCACAACTGACACTGTGACACACACTGAGATATTTCTTCTTGTAAAATGCCACAAGTGAAACTCTAATAACCATACCTGAAACAGCAATATCAAAGAAAGGGGTGAAGTTGGCAGAAGACTCAAAAGTCTAAAGTTATTCTCCCAATTTAGAAAAAGCTGATTATTCATATAATTGCATGTCTGCTCCACTGAGACCATGAAATATCATCCAGCATCATGCAGTAACAGGCTTAAAGTTTCTACAGTTTTCTTGTGCTGTGATTTCCCTTTCTTGGCATGAAGACTTTTTTTTTTCATATCTACAGGTGCACCAAAAGAGCTGGAAAAAGAGAAAACTTCTAGGTAGTTACTTTCAGTCCACTTGTTTGTAGAGAAAACCTACACTTTTGACTAGGTAAAACTGCTGAATCACAGCATCTGGTGATCTGTGTTAACCCACCTATTTCTGACCAACTTAAAAACTACAGAGTTGATATCATAGGCAATAGCAGCAAAGTTCTGCATGCCAGGAATACTCAGCAGAGAATTTCTGCTCTAGAGGATGAGTTCCAATGAAAAGTCACAAAGTCAGATATCTCCTCCAATGAAATCAGTGGATTAGTGTGGGTGTCATACGGAGAAAATCTGACACAGGATCCCCCCTAAGAAATATATACATCTCAATATGAATAAGCAGCTGCTAGTTTGGTCTTTGGTCTCAATTTTATTGCCAAGCATATAAAAAGAAATGTTCCAATATTTTATAGATTTTTTCCCACAGCTGCTGACTCAACTTAACTTCCTTCTGCCACCATCCCTTTTTTGGTGCCAGATATCCTATAAAGCTCTACACAGATAACAGTCTGATCTATAAAGTGATAGAATCACCCTCTGGTCACCCAAGTATCTCAAGCAAGAATAGGGCACCTAATAGAATCAGCCCTGATTTAGTGTATTACAATTTCACAGGAAGCACTAAGGGTAGAGAGTGCAAGACACCAGCTGCACTAATGAAATCTTTAGCTACAACAGATGTAGGTTATGAAATGTAAAGGAGGGATACACTTGCATCTTTTTTTTTTTTTTTCTGTTATTTCTACCCTGCTTTTTATTGTTTAAATGAAATTTCTGAATCATCAAGAGATTTTTGTGGTTGTCTAATGGCTGGAGCCCATTCCTACCACCCTTGAGTTTCACTGCAGGCATCTGGCACAAGCAGCAGAGCTCTGGAAGAAGTCTTCTGGGTTTAAGACCACCAAAGAAAAAACAGCTGTAGAAGAGACACAACTACAGCTTGGGAGTGAAGAAGAAATATTATTAGTGGACATTTGTGAATTCCTTTTCTTTTGTCTGACTGTAAACCAATATCAAACCCAGTTAAAGCAGCAAAGATTTCAAAGTTCAGCTTCAGCAAAACCAATTTTTTTCCTTGGTTCCATTTAGGACAGAGCAGAATATTGAGAAAAGGCCTAATTATAAATGGCTAGTACATTGTTTAAGTGGGAGTAGTATTCCTGCAGTCACCAAGGACAATTCTCATTAACTCTTTGCAAAAATTACACTGAAACAAGCATACATTGCCAATAATGCCAAAGATGTGTGGGCTGCTTGTCCAGGAGTCCTTGTAACATCCATCATATCCTTCAGTCCCAAGGCCACAGCTTTACTGTTGAGTCTGTGTGACATGAACTTGGCCTTCCTGGTGTCTCTGCAGCTCATCTGCACGGACACTAACATGGTTCACAGCATGAACTGGACCATGGGGCTTCTTTAGCCAAAGTCTTTCACCACATGCACTAATTCATACTTCTGTGGTATTCAGCTGTTTTCTGCAAGTGAGGCTGATTTGAGTGTGTTGTGTGTGGCAGGGGGTTTTCCCCCCGGTCAAGAACTTATGAATGTAGTGGCCAATTTCAGTTGAACTAGACACAGGAGCACAGATAAACTGGAACAAATAGAGATAGACAGGCTTCACTGGAGAGATCTCCTTGAAGACTGCAGAGAAAGGCTTAGACTGTACAAGAGATTTAGACAGCACCATTTCAATTTCAGTGCAGAAACAGTAACCATCCAAAGGAACAACAATGCATTTCAGACACATAACCCTGACAGAAGAAAGAGCAAATCCACATAAGATGGTTAAAAAATATTTACGAAACATTCATAGGAGATGGCCAGAATAGTTTTTTCTATTTCTCAGAAGAGCTTTTCTTCATAAAAGAATATCGTTCTGTTAAAATGTTCCATGGAAAGAACTTTTGATGGTAATATTCTTAACATGTTGGAGGGCTTTATAGTCACTTTCAGAGAAGGAAAACAAAACAAAACAAAACAAAACAAAACAAATATCACCAAAAAACAACCAGGTAATTTGGTCAAGAACTTCAGTTTTTCAATTTGAAACAGAAGTTGTTGCTTCTTGTGAAAGCATGTGAATGAGCCACTGGTTTGGGTGGACTCATCTTCATTCCAAGGCAGGATAAATAAAAATTTCACACACCTGGAAGTTGTCATGAAATGGAAATGTCATTGCTGGAACAAATAAGAAATAACTCTGTAGAACACAGCCACTACACTACCCCACCACAGCCCGATGAGAAGGAATCCTGTGGAAGCAGGCTACTTCCCAGTCAGCTTCACAGAGCACTGGCCACTGGGAAAGCAGTGCTTCACACCCAGTGGATTATGCTGGTCATTTAAATATTCAGCCTCCTTATTACAGCCTGCTTTATAGCCTGTTTGAGCCCACTTTGTATTGCACCAGTGCATCATTACAAATTATAACTCCTTTTTTTTTTTACAGATTTCCCAACACCATCAGTAATGCATCAAAAACGCCCATAAAGTTTCTATTTAAATCATTACCTCAGAAGTAAACACAACAGATACTTTAGAAAAATCACAATTTACCAACTTCTTTCAAAACCTTTAATTTGAAGTGTCTTTTTCTAACAAAACACTCATTTTTAGAAGAAATTTAAAAATCCACTTACAGAAGCTGCTCCAGTGGTCCCTTTGAATGGGAATCATAGAATCATAGAATCAACCAGGCTGGAAGAGACCTTCAAGATTATCCAGTCCAACCTATCCATGCAGACCAGCCCTATCCAATCAACTAGACTAAGTGCCTCATTCAGTCTTTTCTTGAACACCTCCAGGGACGGCAACTCCACCACCTCCCTGGGCAGCCCATTCCAATGGCAAATCACTCTTTCTGTAAAGAACTTCCTCCTAACATCAAGCGCATACCTCTCCTGGCACAACTTGAGAATCGCTGGTTAAATTACCATTTTTTCTACAATGTTTTAGCCTAAGAGCAGCTGTTGGGCCCAGTAAAAGTTACAGGGGTGGTATTCAAAGGCCAGTAATACATAGTAAGTCTAAACAATGGCTTCCATGATGCCTGGAAGCCTTCACATATGTTAAAATGCAGCACTACAATTTCATCTCATATGAGAAATAGCAAAATAAATTAAGTAGAAGAGGGTCATGGATAAGTTACTCATCTACAGGAAACCTGAGTGATCGTAAGAGTAAGAAAATAAAGTCCAGTATCTTAAAAAAAGGACAATACTCTCAAATAGACTTAATTAAAATAAAAAGAAGTTGTTAAATGAAAACCATGCTGGTAGCAAGTAGCACACTGGTGTGAAAACTCTGCCTAGCTGCTTTTGTGCATACAAGGACTGTGCTGAAAAGCAAACTTCTGCCTTGCAAAAGACAGATAATTCAGGCCATGCTTCATCATCCACGTTCCAGAGCCTGTGGCTTCTCCAGTGAGAATGCAAATGAGGACCAGCAAATGCAGAGGCAACTATAACAGCAGTTGTACTGATGGATGGTGACGGGCCATGAGGAAGCACACCGAGTCCTCAACCTTTCTAATACAGGTCTTTGGCCCAATGGAAGAATACAAGATCCTTCTGAGGCTTGGCTATGAATATGATCCAAATAATTTTAAGTGCATTTTCAAACACTGTTTTAAAAACTTTCCATACTCAAAACTTATATGGGACAGTGCCAGATCTCAGCTCTAGTTCTCTAACGCTTAGCATTTTGGCTAGTAAAACTTCTAATCCTGTTCCAAAATGTAGTGTCCAGAAAGTATCAAACATCTAAGTTTTACGTGTTTTTATAGTTTACTTAAGATTAATATAAGCATCATTTCTTACAAACACATACATATTTGGCTCAGCAAATAAAGAGTATCCACACTGTATTCTTTTTTATTGGGTAGCTATAAACTTGTAGCAAGAGCAAAAGCCCGTGACAACAATGAAGGTAGCATGGCCCAAGCCAAAGCAAATTCATATAAGAAAACAATGGGAAGCTGGCCAAAACAACATGAAAAAAGAAAGTTCATTGGATATATGCAAAGAAAAGACCACTCTCTATGTGTGGCATATATTTGTGCTAAGTCTCACATCTTTTCTGTGATATATATTTTTTTACAAGGTTCTAAGCTTTTTTTTATGAGGTGCATAAAATACACAAGAGCAAAGTCTCCAGCAGTTAAAGGGCAGTAGTAGATGTCTCTGCTATGCATTTGCTTCTAATAGAATTCCCATTCACTTTCCTTGAGCAAATCAAAATCATTGTTGGAAAAAGTTCTTTAGAGACCAATGACCCAAATTATATTTTTCCAAAGGAAAAGAAGAGGCATTAAATGTTTGGAAACCTGCCACCAAACATGCACACACAAAATGCACTTTTGAGCAAAATAAGTGCACAGTAGTTCCTGATGAAACTCTGTGTGATTCTGAGATCTAGCTGAGAGACTTCATAGGGTCTACAGCAGAAACATGCTCAAAATCCCACACTGCCTTCCACTCTCCCATACAAGTTTGCTCAGTTTATCTTGCAGGTGCAACATTTTCCCTCATTTGAATTCAGCCAATTGATTTTATATCTTGCCAGCCATTTTGAAATCATATCTCCACCATCAGCAAGAGGTCTAACTCTTGCCTAGTTCTCCTGTTTTACCGTTTAGCATCTCTGAACTGAAACATCAATTACATTCTCTAGTCCAAGTCCTCTCTTTTTGTTCTTGTGTTTCACTCTTCTCGCCTCATTTCAAGGGCAACTTTCAGTTATGCACAGTGATTACGTTCTAAGGATGTGGTAAGTCCAACAGGGTTTGGTTACTTTGTGTAAGGCCTCAAAACCTGTCAGTGGTGAGGGAAGGATGCTGGCCTCTGGTGTGTGGGAGAAATCACTACAATTAAGCATATGACAAAAATTAGCAAAAGAAAAAAAAAAAAGGAAGCATTAACACATGGAAAAAAATTTGGTGGAACAAATAAGATTTGCTGGACCTTTCTCATATGATTCAACAATTCTGCTGTTACACTGCAAGTTGCAGTAATGTAAATCAGAACAAAGTCAGAGGGAGGGAGGTAAACTAAAAACACAGCAATATGTTACCTTGTAATGCAGAAAAGGCGAGGGTTATGTGTTTCTAGCACATTAAAATGCATCACTCAGTTGTCAAGATAAAATCCATCTTAAAATCTTTTCATTCATTTTGTTTTCTTACACTTATGTTATTAGCACAATTCTGCATTTTACAAAATAATCCAAGATTTACTCAGAAGAAAGGACTGCTGTCCCTCTTTGTCTTTTCACAGAGTCTGAGTAGTAGTTTATGTCTGAAAAATATCTATGCCAGGCTCAGAGGTAAGTTGCTGTAAATTCTGATTGCTCATGGTTATGAAGAAAGCATGTCATCACGTTTCCTGACATTAAGGTCTCAACTATGAATGCAGCTTTTAATTTCATACAGAAGGGTTCATTAGCTTTCACCATCCATTTTAACTACACTTGCACCACTTTTCAGTAAATATCTGTAATCTTAATGTTTCTCATCCATATGTTAAGAATCCTTCATTATTTGTGGTTCTTGCTGAAAAGATTTGTCCCTGCCAGTCAAAGATGTTAAACTGCAATCCAATCTTTCATCTTAAAAGCATAGCTTTCTAGTTGTGATAGACACAGGGAATATTCAAAGAAATCACTGGTGACTAAAGACAGAGACACTACTTAGGTAGAGAAAGCTGGTTAAAGATGGCCATTTCTCTTCCGTGGGGGTCTAAGAGCATTCCATTTCTAAAGGGTTAACCCAACACATAATTAGCCAACTTCAAGCAAAGGAGATTGGAAGTAAATAGAAAATAAAACAAAGCAAAACAATACCTCCAGTGGTAATAGTATGGTTTTCTACTATCTAATATTTAGGCTACTATTGGTATTTGGAGATCTTTGGAAGACAACTCTGGAAAAAAATCAGATTAGTAGTTCTTAGCCAGGTGTGTCTGTCCACAGCTGAGGACTCAAACGAACATCTTGGTCATTAGTGTTTGGACAGTCATCTCAGCTGTGCTCTAAGTTTGAACAAGGGTGTACATGTACAAGAGTGTACATGTTTTCTTGCAGTTTGCACATATAATATATATAATAGTTCCTCATTTTCACTCTTCTTTGACTGTATGTGGTCCATGATAAGAAGTTGTCCTGTTCTGCAGAACTAAAGTGTGTTTTTTTTTCTTCAGCAAGTGTTTGGTAACGAAAGAGCAGAGCTGGACACCGCTGTTCTGGCTGGCATTTATGGTGCTAAATTTGCACTTTAGCTTCATGTACAACAAAAGTGAATGAGAAACCAAAAGGGGAGATTTTAGCCTGAAATTTCTAACAAGCACTGTGCACACCAGTAAATTGATGAGCTGTTTCTGAAGACATGATTTCTGCCTAAGGTTATGTACATAACATGCAGGTGCAGTGCAGTTCTATTGCACTAGAGGGTCAGACTGAAGCAATTTCTTGCTATTATGTATTTAGCTCATGGTACTCTACAAGGATGCTCTAAGGGTTTTACCTTAGGAAATCACTGGATAAGAATGGTGACCAAGACATAAGAGATGGTATTTCTCATTCTTGGCAAAGAGTTTCAAATACCCTCATGTGCTTTCTGATCTTATCCATTTTGCAATGTGAAGTTCAGAATGAACTTTGGAATGGAACAAAGGCCCTTTAGAGCTGTTCTGACTCCTGCTGAAGCCTAGGAAGAATCTTCCTTTGACCTTGTAAGAATCTGGATCAGCCCCATAGGATAAGCTTCAGTGTAGAAAATATATTTTCTTCCCATGATTGCACTTGGTTTGGCAGTGTATCAGAAATTAATAATAGTTATGAATTATGACTATTAATGTCTGTATGAATATTATTTCCTATTATTAATATTTGAAAATTGGGAAAATTCTCTGAGGTTCTTTGGATTTTCAGTCAACAGGAAGCAATTGCACAGAATTAAACAGTTTAAACAATCAGAACTTGGAAAACAGGAACGTGAGAACAGGAATAATTCTAACTATGGTTATGGAGTCTTGGCATTTACTCCAGCATATGTACTCACAACTCTTTTGGTCCCTGAGTAAGTCTCCTGTATCAAAGACACTTTCAAACTCGTAATGATCCCAGGGTAACATATAAAATATTTCAGGCAGAAGGAAGAAGATGCTGTCGAACCATTAGTGTTAGCTGCAACATGTGGCTGCCTTTAACAAGCTGCAAATGAGGAGAGGTAGGAAGGCTGAATACAGAAAGGCAGGGTGCAGAAAGGTTAAATACCGAAAGGCTAATGTAGGAAAGGCTTGGTTTCCAAATCATCCCCTTTTATATACTTGATTTTGAAAATCAAACTGGCCAATAGGCACCAGCACCATTATTCTGGCCAATGAATTTAAAGCTTCTTGCCTCCTTTGACCATGCAGGCATGGTGAGGGCAGCACAAGACACCTGACACGTGGTACTAAGCCCGCTAGCGCTCAAGGCTTTGCTCATCTGACTCACTCCTAGACCCCAGCTCGACAGGAGGAGGAGAGACAGGGTTAAACCTGCCTGGCAGGATTTATGCCCTACCAGGACAGGCAGAGATCAATTCCATGGCATGGTGGGTGAGAGTCAAGTTTGAATTTCCACTGCACCCACCCAAGATGAACTGTAAGAGGTTTTCTCCTGTTCCTCCTTCCCTTGCTCAGCACCACTGCCACCTGTAAGACGGTAAAATGTGAACTCACACACCACAGTTACACAAGCTGACATTTCAGTTAATAGACACTTTGGAAATTCCCAAGCTATGAGCTGTCCTACAATCTAAAAACTGCGGTTTCCAGACATGAGCTAAATCACAGACCACTGCTTAGGGAGTCTTTGCAAACATTACTTGTGTTATTGTTTCAAAACAAAGCTTGTAATATTTTAATCCCATGGCCACAAGAGCTTGTCTATCACAGCATGTAAAGACTATCCAATCAGTTAGGAAAGCACTCCAACTTCAACCCCACTTCTACTCATTGACAAGTCGGCAGTTTATCGAGAAGACTGGGAAAAGAGGTCACAGAATCACAGAATTAACCAGGTTGGAAAAGACCTCTATGGTCCACAGCAACAATGATAAATATGCAGATGATATTAAAGACTCACAGCCAATACTATCTGCCCTTCTCACAGGTGGCACCAGGAACAGCATATGCCCAGAAAGTGGGAGAACCAGGGTCTAGGTCTTCTACAGTCTCATATTTAAGCTTGTTCCCACTTCGCAGCAAGGACATGCTCTCCTGCTTTCTGTACCCATGCACTGCATGACAAAGTGTATCAAGCTCTCTGTGTCTCTTCAGGAAAGTGAGTAAAAGCATTGGTATAGCTTGGAGAAGGGGAGCACACAGCCCTTGTCTCTACTTTCTCAACATTTTAACCTCATGTTAAAATTCAAGGCAACACAACTATCCACACTCAGAATTTCATGGCCACCAACTCTGACAGACAGATCTGGTTTGATTGCTTCACCATTTTCCCCCTGTATCTCACTTCTTTAGAGAGCTTCATCCTCACTGCTAGGAAAGAGCAGGCTCCAGTTAGTTGTCACAAGGCAACAGTCACCTGAGACAAAGGCTACTACCACAGTATCACTTAGCTTTTCAGCAAGTGCTCAAAACCTCCTTTCACACTCCTATAACTTAGTGAAGTTCCAGATTTCTTTGCAGTTGTTCTCTGTCTGCCTTCCTAAATTGTGACATCTGAGGAACAAGGAAGTCATGACAGTGAAGATGGTCACTTGAAATCTGAGGACCTTGCATACATGGGTGAAATTATCAATTACATGTTTTGTTGCCTGATGATTACTTCTAGCTTGACCCAGGAAAATCCAGAACCTTGCAGAAGTAATTCACCAAGGTAAAAAGGGAAGCATGTCTAGGAACTATTCTGAAGTAATTAAAAATGACTGAAAATGTCTCATATTTAATTCCATGGCAGAGTGTAGATATCTGCAAAAGTAAAAATACCCAAATATTTCAGCTCACAGATTCCAGGAAAGTGACAAGAGTTTGACTAAGTCAGGATAACACTATTAATGTTCTGAAGTTTCAGGACATAAGGAAAATTCCAAATATTGCTTGATCAGCTGAAATAATTTAGGGAATAAGTTTCTCCAACCTCATTGCCAGAACTTTAGCAAAGAATTTCATGTCAACATTAAGTAAAGATCTAGCTGTGTAATGGAAGATATTATGAATCCTCCTCCATGGCTTTCCTAGTAAGGTGATACAAGCCTTGGAGAACAAGGCATCTTTCAACTTTATAGAAATCTAGAGGCTAAAAGAATGCTAAAGTGGATTCAGGAATAAAGCAAGTTGAAACAGAGGCTTTATTTGTCTTCATATTAAAGCTACGTTTGTCACTTTCCCATTCATAGGTTAGCTCTTCCAGATCACCTTGCAAAGCTGAATTAATTTTTCCACAGGGCCACAACTCCAATTTACACCTTACACATTTTAAATGCTCAAATATTGAAATGCATTTCAAAAGTTTCTTAAGGCATTTTGCCATGTCATATTGTGATATTTGTGTATACCTCTAAAAAAAGAATTGACTTCTGCTTGGAGAGGATGGACACACTTGTTTAATCCTCCTAAGCAGTTAGATAGATGAATTCACTATCAGTTAACTGAAAGACTGAACAGCACAGTCCAACTGAAGCTACAGAAAATTATATTTGTAACAATTTGTATGGGGCAGTGGGAAGACCCTTATAGAAGTAATGACCCTACAAAAAATGCATCATGAGCTTAAGAAAGCAGATTTTAGCAAAACTTCCTTAAGGAAGTTTTTGCTGACTATGCACACAGGCTCTTTGGGATGGATGTGGTTGACCAGTAAGTCCAGTCCAGTCCCTGACAATTGTCCCTGGTAGGAATCTGCAACTATTTAATTCCTCTTCTACAAAAATGACAAAAATGCTTTAAAGTTAGAACCTAGAATAATAAAACCATGTAGGTTTCTACTTAGAAAGTATGTTTTGGGAGATTCTTTGATATGCTCTGTTTATTGTTGCAAGCAATTGTAAACCACAGCCTTTTTTCTTTGTTGCTCTCATCCAAGTTGCACATCTGGCTGTCAGGGTCAGTGTCAGCTTGGTGGGGGACCTCTCCAGAGGTCTGTACATGATAAATATGTGTATCCTGCAGTATGGTGCAAGGTCTGGGACTTCTTTCTTTCACCTTTCAACCTTACAGTGAAGGCCCATAAGTAAAGCACAATGGCTCACTAACAACATCCAAGTTTGCCAGCTAAGCACAAATCTCCCTCATATGCACAAAACCTCCAGAAAAATGAGCAAGTACCACACTAGTTTGGTCTTTTTTAACCACATTGACCAAAACCTTATTTGTTTGCCCATGTACAATAAAAGAACACATTTTAGTGGTCAACCCTACTGCTGTCTCCCCACAGGTTCTGTAGAAATGTCTGATGCATGAAGACATTGGGGCTGTCTGAAGATTAGCAAGGCTATCATGCCTTATTTAACCATTTGCTGGTAAACATGCAAGTGTCAGAAAGGCGAAATACTAAGAGGTGACCTGTTCCAAGGCAGCAACACAGCACTTAGCATCTCTGCCATACTACTGGAAAGAAAATAGAGGGAAGTCAAAAGTTTGTCTGACTAAGCACATCAGAAGCTGTTCTTTATTACACTAGCCTAAGTGTACCTCACTCCTGCAGCTACTTCACTAGGCAACTGGGCACCTCCTGCGACTACTTAATCGTTGCAATACTTCCAGGCATAAGCAGTTCATCTTTGATTAAAACCTGCGACGCTCTCAGCTGACTTTTATCTCTGTTTTCCTACTACAGAGATGTTCAAAGAGACAAAAGTGCCCTGTTTCCATTAGCTCAGAGTCCCTCACACAAGGATCTGTGTATATCCACAGGAGGAGACCAGTCCCCATAAAAATCTTTCTCAAAGGGGACAGCCTACAAAAAGAAAACAGAAAGCTGAATCAGGGACATCGAGGCCTATTTCTAGAAAAGTATTTATATCCTTGACTGCTAGGTTGGAAATCAGATCTGAGGCCCTAGCTGAGAAACTCAAAACATTGTGAAACTTGTGATGAGGTGAATAAAAGTGGCTATTAGCTCTAACTTTCATAATAAAAATTTCCTGGGCTCTCACAGTGCTCCATGAAGACCAGTGTCCTACTGCCCATATCCATCTATGTGTACTCTGAGTACAGCATAAGTCACGAAAACACCTAACAATTGGAAAACAAAGTTGCTAGGTTCTAGGGAGAACACTGTTGTTTTGAAATCTGGACTAATATATATCCATGTTTAATATGTGGATTTGGAAAATGGAACTATAACAGAAATGTATTTTTAATGTGCTTCATTTAGTTTTACAATTCCTTGCAAACCAGACAATTTAGGAGGGTTGGGTTTTGTTTGGATTTTTTGTTTTGTTTTAATTTAAAATTTCACCAGATGATAGTGAGCCAGAATACTTCATGCTTTGTGTATGTACAACTGAGCTGTAAATAGGTGCTTTCTTTCAAAAGAAAGCTCTTCTAGAGCTTCACATACCAAGGCATTAACTTCTATAAACACTTTTTACTCCTAAACTCTGAACTTTATAAGTTAGAACAATTTTCTTATAACAATTAGTAAAACAATGTGAAATCAGTTATTCTATCTTCAGAAATTTAAAAAAGAAAACCATAAAAAAATACTGTATTGTGAAAAATCCATGTATCCTGAAGAAAACCTATGAAAATGACAGAGGACAATGTCAGCACTAATGTCAGGAGCACTATCCTTTAGACATCCTTACTTTTGTCTCATCAAGAGCAAAGTTAAAAACAGCACTTGGAACCACCAGTCTTTGTTATTTTAATGCATAATTCACTAGATCAGGCAGGATTCTGATTTTAGAAATTTCAAAATATTTGTGAAATAATGTTTATGCAAATCATCCCCAACATACTACTGGAATGGGCTGCCCAGGGAGGTGGTGGAGTCACCGTCCCTAGAGCTGTTCAAGGCAGGATTGGATGTGGCACTTGGTGCCATGGTCTAGCCTTGAGCTCTGTGGTAACGGGTTGGACTTGATGATCTATGAGGTCTCTTCCAACCTTGGTAATACTGTGATACTGTTCTGATACTGATTCACTGTGACAGATTAGGAAAAACAAGCCTTAGAGTTGTCATACAAAGACAAAAAATCCACCTATTTGTCCCATATCCCATATCATTAGAAAGCATGGACCCTCAAAACCAGTTGACTTTCACAAGTCTGTTTAAAATAGTGCATTTATCTACATCTGATACTCCACTTATAGCTGTGAATCATATATTTCTGGACTCAGCTCCTAGTGAACTCCAGTTAAGAAATTTCAAAATTAGGAAGATTGCAAAGAGTACTTCTGTAGTCACAGAAAATTCAGACCTTAAGAGCTTTTGTCCTTACACCCTCCCTGAACTCAGCCTGGTTTTCATCAGTATCTTGCATAGGGAAAACAGTATTTCCTTATTCTTTGTAACAGGAAGATACTTCTTCCTTTCTCCTGTCCCTTCCAGTATCAGTGCTTCATTGCTTTACGGATCTTATCTTCAGCATTGACTGGGTACATATGCACTTAAAAATGGAGAACTCCCAGTTCAGCTTCAAGTAGTGCTCCCCAGTCCCACAAATTATACATCAGTTTCCTTCCAGGATGTTTCTAGAGTCAGCTGAGTTATTCCTTCTGAAATAAAATCCAAGTGCAACTCTAACTGTACTCCCTTCAAGAATATTATGAAGAAATATAGTGAATGAGGCTGCACCATTTTTGTCTCCATCTTCCCTGAATTGGGTTCTATTTTTCCAGCAAGATTTCTATCCTTGGACAGCACTGCATGAATGAGAACTTGTGATAATTTCACACTCTAAAAACCTCACCCTGGAGGGCTGCAGCACAGCTCCTACATCCAGACATTTTGAGCTATAAAAATATTGACAAGTAATTGGAACATCTTGGACTACAGAGAAGCAGTATGAATCCCAAGCCAAGAGCAGTGTGATGCAGTGTGATGTTCCAAGCTAGGAGCAGGTGTTATTCTGTTGGAAGGTAGGAGAGCACTGCAGAGGGACCTAGACAGGCTGGATGGGTGGACAGAGGCCAATGGGATGAGATTTAACAAGGTCAAGTGCAGGGTTCTGCACTTTGATGACAACAACCCCAAGCAGTGCTACAGCCTGGGGACAGAGTGGCTGGAGAGCAGCCAGGAAGAAAGGGACCTGGGGGGACTGAACATGAAGCAGCAGTGTGCCCAGGTGGCCAAGAGAGCCAATGGCATCCTGGCCTGTATCAGGAATAGTGTGGCTAGTAGGACAAGGGAGGTTATTCTTCCCCTGTACAAAACACTGGTCAGGCTCCATCTTGAGTTCTGTGTCCAGTTCTGGGCCACTCAACTCAAGAGAGATGTTGAGGTGCTGGAAGGTGTCCAGAGAAGGGCAACAAAGCTGGTGAAAGGCCTGGAACACAAACCCTATGAGGAGAGGCTGAGGGAGCTGGGGTTGTTTAGCCTGGAGAAGAGGAGGCTCAGGGGGGACCTCATTGCTGTCTACAACTACTTTAAGGGAGGCTGTAGCCAGGTGGGGGTTGGTCTCTTCTCCCAAGCAACCAGCAACAGAACAAGGGGACAGAGTCTCAAGTTGTGCCGAGGGAGGTATAGGCTGGATGTTAGGAGGAAGTTCTTGCCAGAGAGAGTGATTTGCCATTGGAATGGGCTGCCCAGGGAGGTGGTGGAGTCGCCATCCCTGGAGGTTTTCAAGAAAAGACTGGCTGAAGCATTTGGTGCCATGGTCTAGATGACTGGATAGGGCTGGGAGATAGGTTGGACTGGATGATCTTGGAGGTTTCTTCCAACTGGTTGATTCTATGATTCTGTGATGTGAATACAGCAAGTCAGCTCTTCAAATGATTAGCCCGGAGTGATGCACATACAGCACATCTTACAACATTCAGCTTGGACTACAGAGTTTTGTCTCAGATATCATTATGTAAAGATATCATACAAATGCAATGCATTACATTTATCACATAAACCAGAGACAGCGTCCACTATCCAGTCACTAGGACCAAAGAGTCTCATTATGAAGAGCTGGCAGATCAAAATTTACACTGCTTTTCAACTGGCACCCATTGCCAGGAGAAGCTGAATTTTTCCACTGGAAATAGAACAAGTTCCTGAACCACAGTGATTCACCAGGATCAAAAGCTCAGTAGTCCACATGTTGATAACTTTGTCACCACCAGTTTGGCAGTTCTTCTAACATCAAGAAATGATGGGAAATTTAAAACAAGTGCATGACAGGTGCACTTTTTTCATGCATCTGTATGGAGAAACAGTTTCTTGAGGAAAAGTGCTACTTACAGACAGATGGTACCTTCTGGCCCAAAGTTAGTGCTTAGTTTTTACCACTGCTCTTCAGGAGTCTCAAAATTTACATCAGATATAAGTGACTTTGATATGCAAAATACATGGGGAAGTAATCACAGCCAGATAAATAAAACTCTAGTTGTGAAAGCCATATACAATAGGGAAGAGGATTTTCATAGTCCCATTGCCCAGTTTCCTCAAAATATTGAGTAATTTTTCTTCCTTTTTGTTTCAGAAACTGGATGGATAACACTTTATGCTCTCAAAAAATAATCCAATTTACTTCATGAAAGATGAAAAGATAATGGAACTTTTCTTTTTCAATTTCAGTTGTTTGACCATAAAAATGCAGAATATTCTACCAAATGACAGCCTCACTGGAAGAATTCTGGATTGGCAAGCATTTCCCTTCCCCTCCATTCCTTCAAGATGACACAAAATTATTTCTGCCTACCCTAACAGCACTGTAAAAGAAACAAGTATTTTCTTATTTACTGCTGCCAGAGGTCTCCAAATGGGTCTGAGTATTATTAGAAACTTTGACATAAACCTTCCATCTAGGAGTTACACCTTCTTTGTCACTGATAATGAGAAGATTATTTTCAAAGTGCAGTACCAAAGGTCCAAAAATGTATTGCAAGTATTCCCTTCAATTGTTTTCGTAGAATGAGAGCTCACAGATACAAATTATTAGAAAGGGGTACAGTTTCTGAGGCTGTATTTTTATGCTATAACGATTGGAATCTGTAGATGAAACACCACCACCACCCCCCAAAAAAAACCCAACACACACATACCAAAAACAAACAAACAAACCACCAAACCCCAAGCTTTTTAAAACATAAACCAGTATACAATTAGGCTTAGGATTGGTACTTTCATAGAAAGTTGCAAAATACGTCATAACAAGATACATTTCCTACCCAGGACTTTTCCCACCTGTGAAATTCAAGGAATAGAATCACACAATAGTAGCAACAGGGTGTCTGTCAGTTCAAGATGATCGTATGAAAGTGTTTGGTAGAGCATGTTCACTTGATACCATGTAAGCGCAATGTGAGACTTGCAATAGTCTCTTGGTCCTCCTGTCTCAAACCAGGTCAATTGCTGCTGAGGAGCAAATGCTGAGCAGAAATCAATTATTTCATTCTGGCACCAAAGTCTGGAGACAGCATTAATCCTAATTAAGACAATTTATACAGGGATTATACTGGTTTTCAAAAAAACCATGGCAAAAATCAGCATGAGATGAAGAAAGGGAAATGAAGGGACAAATAATATTTCATGAAACACTGGAAATTTTAATTTTCCTTACAAGATCACAGCTATTTCAGCAAACTTTTAGCTAACAGCTGTGCTAAGTAAATCTTGTAAATTAGAAGGGAACCTCCTTAACTCCATCATTCTTTCAAAACTTTTTTTTCCTTTCAGTTTTGCATTACCACCATAAGATGCTGCTTTTGTAGTGGAAGGAGGAAACAAAATGTCAGAGAAAGTGTAACAGAGACATTGCCAAGACTAGCGAAGTTCAATGAATCCTAAAGCTTTTTCTGATCCAATTCCAGCTCATAAATGGTCAAGGCTTTGCAAATTTTATGGGCCATCTGCAGGCCTAAGACAATTTATATTCTCAAAATTACATCACATCTTTAATTTCTATTTTCAAGAAAATTTAAAAAATGCATAAAGTGTATGCTTAGCACAATGTCTCTTCTTATACCAAATTATATCAGCAAAATCAATATACAATGAAAGCAGGTATCATCTCACACTGCCTAGTATGTGGTGTCTTTCCATCATTAAAAAATACCTAAATGCATGATTCTAGAATGTTCTCTCTTCTGCCTCTTCCTAATCACTTTTCAATCTCAGCAGAGGAGCTGTGAACAAAGTCTGTTCTGGGTACAGTAAGAAATGACATCAACCTTTCTCTTCCAACCTTGGTGATACTGTGATACTGTGTGATACTGCAAGACAAAATGCTTGTGCCTTATCAAAGTTGAAGGGGTTTTTTGTTTGGAGGTGGAGGGGGGGTTGTTTGTTTGTTGGTTGGGTTGGGTTTTGTTTTTTTCCCAGATTTTGGCTTACACTGGAAGCAAAAGTGACCAAAAACTCCACTGAGAGAAGTCCATTCTTTTAGAAGTCCCTCTGGGATTTTGCACAGGTGTGTGCTTCAGCTTCTCTGGATATCCCACACACTCAAGTGTTTGCATAACAGGACAAATCAAACAGGACACTCTTTCCGTTGCACTCTGAAGTAACCCCAGAGGAGTAAAAATTTCCAGTTATAAAATAAACATTTACAAAATCTGTGTGCACTGCTCAATACAGGCCCATACTCAAAATTCTCAAATTCCACAACAGAGCACCACTGACAGATAAAGCATGTGTTAACAGTCAGAATGGAGAGTACATGTTTGTTTTCCAGGCATGTGCTCTATTTCCCTGACAACTACTCTGCTTTGATGACTTGCTTTTGCAATAATTTTGGTTAAAGGCATCCAGGTTGATAAGTCCAAGGAAGCCCAGCTAAAATAAACAAGATGATATTTATTGGCATAAGGGTGCCACCTATTGTCATGACCATTGATATAAGAAAATCTACAGTAGATTTTTTGGAAAGCATACCGCTGTTCATTCCCACTTTAGATCACCTCCAACCTCTGAGATAATTCAGCTTTGGAAAGATTGTGTTTCTGTATGACATATGCAGTCTGTACATGTACATATTGCCTCTTCCATATATCTTAATGCTATAGAACACAGTGATAGTAAAATTTTAATTATTACTACAATTCTATTTTCATACTTGACTCTCAGAAGCTGATCTGCTATACCCCTTTATAGGATAGTAAATAAGGTCCCAAAAGTTCTTCTATGCATCATTATCAATGCAAGCACATTATATGCATTTATCTATGTATATGAATATAGCATGGCCAGGAATTTTTCAGCACAAACATATATATTTGACAAAAAAAATCTAATACTTCCCAATATTCATGATTATGTAAGTTTTAAAAACTATAAGTTGGTTCAGTGTCCAAATTCTATCAGGCACCCAGTTTGGGGAGGTGGGGAGGAGGGGTGGTGGGAACAGAAAGGGAGCAGGTCTCCTTAAAACCCTGAAAAAAAGCACCATAATGCCACTTCTGAAATTTCAAACCACCTCTCAAAAGTATTGTCCCATTTCTCTGACTAGCTCCACATGCAGTCTTTGTAACCATGCAAAGTGCAGTTTTCAGATACAAAGTGATGACAGCTTTCTTTACTGCTAATAACAACAACAATAAAGTCCCAATACCACAAGGCTCTTGCTTAGAAAGACAGTGAATGCTACAAAGCCTTTACTTAGAACACTTCACCTCTGCAGTATGGCTGGCTATTTCACTCCTACCACCCAAAAACCCCACACACCCTTTTAATGAAATTAAATATTCTCGGTGCTGCAACTTACAATACGCAAAATACATTGAAGGCAGAAAAAAAATGCAAATGCAAAATAAATCTAGCCAGCAGCACTTGCTAAGAGCTCCATATTTATTTAGCACTCCCTTTGTTGGCAAATAAATGCGTATTATTTTCAGGTAGTGGCAATATATGTTTCACTTTATCAGTTTGCCATCTCTTTCTTTTTTCCTCTTTTCCTCACTTTAAATTCCATTTTCCTCTTTGAGTCAGCAGGGAAAAACAGCAAACCAAGAACACATTTCCATCCCTCGAACATGCAATTGTATACGAATTGGTTTCCCTTTGCACTTAAAGTTAGATTCTTGGCAAAGGCAAGCTTAGAGCTGGCTAGTGGAAAAACTCTCCTTTGCTCCATTTTGCCCACCTACCTGCCTTCAAAAGCCAAAAATCACAATCTGACGTACAAAAGGAACACTCAGTGGCTCCAACTTGCCTGCCTTGTCCATTTATTTGCACCTTATATGCTCCCTTAAGTCTAAGAATGCAGATCAATTCCCTTCCTTGTCTAGTCTTCCTGCTCTGCTGACACAGCAATGTAACTGACGCTGTCCATTGTTCACACCAAAACGAATATGAAATAGCACCAGAAAGAAGCCTCTATCAACATTTCTAACTAGAGAGGTGAGAAAAATGGACTTATTCTTGCCCGAATTCCTCACTGAAAATATGACCACAATGTGTCTCAAAATATGACCGCAACTTGTCTAATATAAATGTAACTGGAGAGCTTAAAGCCACCTGTCCAAAGACCTTTTACAACTAAACAACTAGAAATAGTTACAAAAACTACAGATGTAATAACAATCAATGAAAGTACATGATATGTAAGTGGGTAAAAACTGTAAGAAAAAAAATGAGCTATCTATTGCCAGCTTCTTCATTTCTGTAGGCAGCAGTCACACTCTGTGCTCCTTCCATGTTTTTATTCAGAAGTCTGACACAGAAGGATTGCTCAAGCCTACTTTCATTGGACTTACTCCACATCTTGGAAGCACATGGCTTATATGTCATATATGTCTTTGGAGCAGGACCAAGGGAGCACAGGTGGGGAAGAAGCCAAAAGATGTCCCAGTATGGTTGACCATGGGACAGAATAAACGTGCCCAGAGGGACATCCAACACTGGCTGATTCTCATGCTGACTTTCAGCACAGAGAACATGTGTACTGCCATAAAATTGTTCATTCTCACAGGGTAAGTTTCCCCTTCACAGACTGGAACTAAGTTCTAGGAGAAAAGGCACAGAGGAAGAGTTACATGCCAGCAGCAGTCCTAATTTTAGTAAAGTATTTGTTGGTACTATTCACTGGATACCCTCCAAAGCTACTGAAGACAGTAGCAACCCTTCTTTTTGCCGTGCCCAGGTTTTCACTTGGGTTCTAAACTCAAATAACACAAAATTAAAACATCCACACAGGGTCTGATTTCTGCTGCCCCCAAAGTCAGTCCTAAAATGGATCAAATTGGAGGTAGAGGAACAGCACTTGGCAAAATCACCTCTGGCTCTCCTTAAGTATATTACAGCCTTGCAAGACATTATAAATTTTCTTCACTTAAACAGTGACTAATCTGTTTAGCAGTAATAGCAAGAAATGCAAATACTTCCTCAGCCAAAGGCAGACTAATACTATGCTGACAAATCCATGTTCCCCACCTTAGTTTGGGAATGGTTAAAACACTATAAAAGTGTAACACCAGTGGATAAAGCCTGTAGCATGCTGTACAGCCAAGAAGTAATATTTTAATTCATGTGGGGAAACATTCTTCTGTGTTGCAGAGACAAAACCTCAGCTTTAAAGCCCCATGGGAGAGCTGATCTGGAAAGGCTGTATAATTCTGTCTTAGTTGCCTCATGGAGCTGGAGTACAAACAGGTGATGTATTGTGTATTCTGGACTTCTCTTTGGAAAACTGGGCTCTAAACCACAAACATTTGTACACAGTCTCACCCTCTCACTAGAGCCATCATCTGTTTTAACAAAACAAAAATGCAGGAAATTCAGTGTGACAAGAGGATTGCCACACTCGTGATTTTTTGCTACTCATTCTGATACTGGGTGGCTTTTTTCCTAAGGAAGGGAGGGAGGGAGGGAGGAAGGAAGGAAGGAAGGAAGGGAGGAAGGAAGGAAGGGAGGGAAGGAAGCTAGTTCCAGGTCCTGGAATCTAGAGAATTTCAGTGTTCCTTTTCTTTTACCCTCTAGTCCATAGACTTAAGAGACAAAAACCTGGAAACACAAACCACAAGTTATTTTGGCTTTAAGATATTTTATTTTATAACCCTCTTTACTTTTGAAGTCTTAGTCATAGCATCGCAAGGATCAGCTTGTGATTTAACAACCACTAGAACTAAGACTGTAGATCTTATTCCTTACATATTCTATAGATCACATTCAAATCACTAGAATATTGCAGTAATTTTTTTCTGCCTGGAAAGAACTTCCTTTTTTTTAACTGTAAAACCTTAAAAAAAAAAAAAAAAAAAAGCACAACCAAAAAACCAACCAAACAACAACAACAAAAAACAGACAGATAGAGTGAGAAAAAATAATTACTTCTAAAGACAAACATAATTGTCCTGGGAAATTGCCTGCTTGCTAGTCTACTTTATACACTTAGACCAGCCAATTAAACTGGTTTAGTTATACACACTTGCACTGACAAGTGCTGTGTATGTAACTCTAGTTAAAGTATCACACTTGGTGCTGATTGACAGTCAACTGACAGTTTTCATCTAGTTTTGTTTTCTCATGAACATCTGCCCTATGTGAATTGCAAGCCATACATAGCAAGAACACTTTTTTTTAAAGAAGAGAAATTAACTACAGATTTTAACATCCCCTGTGGCTCAGCAAACAAAATGACTCTACACTGGTAGTCTGGCATGCCCCCGGATTTTGCAGTTTGTTTGAAGTCTCTTGCATCCTCCTCTGGAAAGTACCAAACTAATGACCTTGCCTGGTCATTCTCGCCAAGTAATAGCTGGCAACTGAGGAACACACTTCCATGAGCAATGCCTTTAACTGAAGACAATTTTACCCATAAACAGACATTTTAACATTAATTTAACTGACCAAATAAATCAGTATGGGAACAAGAGTATCAGTTTGTATGTTTCAGCATAATGTCATAATAAACAGAGATCCAGACATACGGATCCAAGCAATATGAGAAACCAAAGATAAATCTGCAGATTCTCACATCATTCCTAAATCTTGTGAGAAAGCTGCTTTTAAAAAAGCAGTCAGCAAATAATTTCCTATTATGAGTTAACTTCCTGGTGTTGTAATAAGACTATCTTTTAAAGGAGAGAAAGGGAATCCCAGGCTGTGTGCAAGGGCAGCCTATGTGAGTCACAGCTTATGCAAGCCCATCTACCCAAGCAGCATTTGAAGTGCAGACTACCAGCTTAACTTCATTTTAACTCTGCTGTACAATGTTCTGGTAGGAGTCAGACTTGAGTTAGCAGGAGCTGTAAGAGTCTCTCCAAGTCTTAGGGCATAGATAAAACTTCATTGAGTAAACACCTTCAAATGCTTTAAGACTTCTGTGTTCCCTAAGTGTTCCTGCAGGACATTTCACTGGGCATTACTGACTTCTCCAATAGCTATTACAGCCATTAGTTCTTTTCTAAGTGGATGGTGTGAGTTGTGGGTGATCTCACCAGGCTCCAATGCAATTCACCTCTTCCAAGCTGGCTGGATTAAAGATAACCCTGCCTCTATGTCAAAGTCCCATTTTTCACCATCTCACATCAACTTTAATAAGCTCCATTGCTTACTGAAAAGCCTGCTGTAATTGTTTTTTCTCTACAAATCCCCTGGCACTTGAAAGTGACCATTATCTGAGCACTTTCTTTTCCATTTTTGAATCTCCATGTTGAAATGAAAATATGTTCTTTAATTTATAGTGTATTTAGATGGGAAAAAAAAATCTTATGCTAATTTAGATCTGAACTCTGCAACTGCTTCCATGTGTGCTTGTCTTTACAAGTATACCATTCCCTGGAATGAGTGGATTCCAGCAAGTGGCAGTGGCAGTAAAGTGAAGCCTGCTTCCAACTGTTTGCAGGATGAGGGCTTTCTCCCTCTGGAATGTATCATTGTAAAGGAGAACAGTTTTCAAATAAGGCATCTGCATTCTGACACTCACTGGAGACTCTTAAATGCCATTTTTCTGAAACTAAAGGTCAAACTGAACCTCCAAATGTGGAATATTTGACATCCAATTAAGTAGTCCGCATTAAAAATTGGGCCAGTGTCTAATTATACCCGAAGAATACATGAGTTCAGCTTACACAACTCACGCTCACTTCATGTGTTTGTCAGTGTTTTCAATGGTAGAACTGAGTAAATATTCTCTTGCTCCACAGATGCTTTGGATAAAGGTTTAGCTTGTTACACATAAAAAATAGATCAGCTCATATTTCCTTGACTTCATTTTTCCAGCTTTGTCATTCTGTCTAGGAGCATACTGCATGGTCAAGCCAGGCATGGCTATGCATGTTAATAAGCCTTGGAAAACTATGGATACTTCTGTGCAAAATCCTTCTATGTGTTTTTGTTTTTTTTTTTCCCAATAGTTAAAGTGCACCTGGTGAAAAATACTTTATCTTTCTTTTAATTTTTAAAAATTATTATTACTAAAGCCTGTGTTTTGAAACCCCTAAGTGGAGCCAAAACGGTAGTGCTGCTTTTCAAATCAAAAGGACAGTACAGTCTTTACAGGATATGGCTTCCAGCCAGTTGTTTAATGCTTGTAGGTCAATATACAACCAACTCAGCTTCTGCTGCATAATTGATAAACCACATATCAAGCACAGGAAGGTTAACAGCTGCACTTTCTTTCACCTAAGATCATCTGTTGAGTCTCTGGGCCCTCAGCCCCTTTTTATTTTATCATTCACAAATATCTGCTGTGAGTTCCCTCCAGGCACAACACACTAACTGCATGCCTGAAAACAAATCAGATCCTGGTAAGCAGTAGGTGTCTGGTCACTCAGGAGCCAGGCTAGCTGTTCATCATGCTCCTCAATTTCAGTCTGCCAAAGAGGTTTAGACCCACTGCTCCCAGTGTAAATTATTTGTGGATGAATGAACTAGGAAATATTTCCTCCAACTTATTTTTGATAAATGGAGTCAAGACGCCAGCCTTGATACAATCCAGTAGCCTACTCCACCTTGTTTGTCAATTGTCTGGTTTTTAAGGTATGTATCTCTTTGCAAAACCGAATGTTACAAGTCTTTGTACAAAAATGTTTCCCAAAACACTAGCAGCCTTCCTTTTATTGTGTTATTTTTGATCTGGTATTATCGACTGCCTGTTTAAACAGAATAAACTTACTGGTAGGGGAAGATTTCTGAAGGGGACACCTGAGAAAAGCAGAGAACACAAACACTGACAAGACCAAATGCTTGATATCACTTGATTATTTCATCCTTTCTGCCCTCTCCATAACTTGGCTGTCACATGTAAGGGAAACACCTGGACAACACCCAGACCTCTATCCTCAACTGCAGTACCTTAGTGCCTCAGATTACATATGCCAGCATTAAGGGGAAGTAAAAAGCTACTAAAATTACCTCAGATTAATATTCTTGTTCAGATTCTTAGGGATACCATTTCTACTATATCATAATAGTAATACCTTGTACTTCGCTCTAACGAAATTACAGCAAATTCCAGAAACGTAAGCACAGGGACTTCAGCTCCGTCTGTGGCCCATGTAGAGACATAAAGCCATCTCGTGCATGCTGCTCCCATTAGTGATGAATGGATAGCTGTCATCTGGAAACGAATCTGGTAAAGACTGACAGCAAGTTCTGCATACAACATTCATCCCGTCAACACTGAGTTATGCCTTGTGTTGCAAAGACATGATGGTTCTTAGTCCCTCAGGGCTGATTGAATAGTTAAACCAATGAGTTTGATGTGCACCTTCCTGGAAAGAGACTCAGTAGTTCCATAAGCAGCACACAGCGCTCTCTCCACCTGCCTTTACTATCCAAGACATCTACTGTTCTACCAGCTGCTGCTTTCAATGCTCTTAGTTTCAGACCTTTGTTGTGTTTGATAGTGCTGATCTCAAGGGGTGATGATTGTGCCACCTGACAGTCTCAAAGTGACAAGTCTGCCTTCTCTGTCTATCCCAGAGAAGTTTTGCAGAGATGCAGAGTTTGGGTCCACAGTTTAATTAGTATAAGTAAAATAACCTTCCATGTACTGTGAAAAATAGATCACTCATGGATGTCCTCTGTTGCTACTAGCATTTGTACTATTCAAGGAAGAGGCATCTGTTTCAGGCAAAACTATGAATTTCTTACATTCAAAGGCTCTTGAAGAATGGTATTTTGAGGGTATTGCCTTTCAGCAAGGACTTCCCCATGTGCATAGCACAGATGTTAACACGCAGCAAAGCAACAGCAGTAAAAAAACCCAAGAGAAATAAAGCAAAATCAGATACAATACTGCAAAAAGACTCAAAATCAATAAATAACTTATGTTCAAACGCTTGCTGATGGCTCACAATATGCAGAACTCAAGAGGCAGACAACAGAAGCCAGCCTTTGTGCGTAAGCTTTTCCTTTACCTCAACGAGAAGCCCTGTCCTCTTTGGTGATCTCTCTACTTAACCCACAATTCTCAATTGTTCTATGGTACATTTTTAACAGGGTCGGCACAGTACAAAGGGCACAGAGATGAGAGTTCTAACTTTAGGTCGCAATGATTTCTGGCAGGAAAATTACTTCAGCTTAGGAAACACAAATGTATCTTCAAAAGATGTGAAGGCCAGTTGCTGTTTCTGTATGTTTGTGTCTTTTCCTTATGTGACATTGAGAAATGTGATTCCTCCTGTAAAGGGAGGAAAATTCCAGTATCCATCATTTTGAAGGATTACAGTTAATGCCATTAGCTTGCGACTGCAGCTCCAGTCTAAATTACATTTTCTCTTAGGGCACTCCGAAAGTGAAACTGAGCATGAGACTTGAAATTAAACTGGATTGGGAACAGAAATCCTGGGAACTTTTCCCCTTTCTATAAAAGTGCTGAAGCAATTTTACATTGCAACAGCAGTGTATAATATATTTCTACTGCCTTGGAAGACAAAGCTCAATTTGTTTGAGGATCTTAGAGAAGTGGAATTGTTATGATTTACAAAGTTATGTCAGAAGTTGTTTTTTTGTTTGATGTTCAAAAGCCAGTTTTCACCTCCCTTATTTTAATTTTTCAGGCCTTCATATACTAAATGAGCAATTTCATTTGCATAAAGTTCTGCTGGTTTTCTTCAGAACTAATCAAGTGGAACTGTCATATCTATTTCTGCATGCATGCAGGGCCTAATACTTTTTTTTATCTTTGACAGTTTTCACAGAATTGAGATTAAAACCCTAAAGTTTAATTTCTAAAATAAATCACAGACAAGATTTTCAAAAGTGCCTTGGCCTTTCTGCTTGCACTAAAATCAGCACTTGAAAATATGATCTTCCTTTTCTGTGATTTTAAGCAAAATCACAAAAAATGTAAGCTGATCATTGTTATCTTCTCTAGTCTGCAGATATCTTGAAAGAATATGTCTGAATGATGTGAACTACTGTCTCTCCACTAGTGGAGTAAATCTGAAACCAGAAGATGACAGTCCATGTCAGCATTGCTAACTCTTCCAGAGTTAGTATCAGCAGAAATGCTCAGCTGAACTTCTGCAATTGATCTTGTTCTTTTTTCTCAGTGCCGTAAGAAAAAACTAAAATCCTAATACGTAGTCAGTATCTTTCTGTATAATTCACTTGAAACAGCAGAGGAGCTCATGCAATTTATAGCACAAGGGAACTGAAATCAAACAACAGGCAGATGAGAGCAGCATAGCTTCCCTAATGATCTCCAGAATACCTCTACAACAGCATCTTCTGCTTGCTTTCTTGCCTAAAGAGAAAGTCCTCCTTTCTGCCACCATGACCCAAACCTGATGCATGGGCCATGCAAAAAGGAGAAAGCATGCATTAGAGACCACACAAACACTGTTTCCCTATCAATAGTAAACTTTCAAACCAGATAGGAAACAAAAATAACTGAAAGACATTTATCTGAAGCCCATTCATTTTAAGCCAAGGATGCAATTTATGGAAGCATAAGATACAATTGGAAAAGATGCTGGCAATAATGGATGCAAAAGCGGTTGTGCTGGGAAGGTACCACTGCCACTAAGGACAGCAGAGCTCTCTAACACACTCTATTAAGCAGCTGAGAAAGACCTCTTGATGCTCTTCCTCAGAAGTTATGTAGCTGCTAATTGGGCCATGTAAAGCCATGGCATTGTCCTCAGATGTACTCTCCCCAGTGTTTTAGAAGTTCACGGGCTATAAATCCAATTACATCAGTATTGTTCTCTCTCCATTTAGAAAGAAAATTTTGTATTGCTAAACTGCTTTGTTCTCAGGTTGCCTGTCTGACTCTTATGCTGTTTTTGCTGCCTCTTACTCAGCAGACCTGGTGCTATGATGCTAGCATCACGAAAAAATTCTGCTGTCACACTAAAAGTAATTTCACAAGCCCAGTTTAGGCAGATTTACAAGCATTTAACAGCCTGATTACTTCATCAGATCACATATTTGGTAAGATTTTGGAAACATCATCTATTTGTTTTTATTTTAGTTTTTCCTCTTTCTTTTTTTTCTTCCTATCATTTACCCTTGCCAACAAGTCTGCTGAAATGTAAAGCAAACTTTTTAATGTACTGTTACAGCCTTTTCAAACCATGGGAATCAAGTAAATATTTGCAGATATTCTGCAGTTTAATGAATTGGCTATGGTCTGTTCTAAGCGTGTGCATAACATCGGTGTATTTGCGGAAGAACATCACTAAGGAAAGCCTCCATTCATTTCTTTTTTTCTCTTTTGTGTATGTAACATTTGCCATTACCTGGTATAGTAGATTAGAAGCATTATATGAATGTACTGATTCTGGAAATGATGTTTGGAACTAACTTTGTAGATCCTGTCCATCACGTTTCTATGGTTATTCATAAATATTATGGCCAACCTCAGTCAATATCTGCCACTTGCGAATGAAATGTATTTTCTTTTTCAAATTGCTGAAAGCTGTTTTCTTTCAAAACTCATTTCAGAGTACTCAGAGAAATTCAGTCAACTTTTTGTTAATGTCATTTAAAGGATACCCAATGAAAACAGTTATGCAGTGCCCGTGTTTTTATATTTGGACCAGTACATTGCTTCTGTGCATTGTTTACCTCTGCACTGAGTTTGTAAGGGAGGACAAGCAGGAGGAGTAGAAAGGCTGCTATAATAAAATTTAAAATAACCAAAAAGTCCTTTGGCAGTTTCCTTATTCCCTGAAAATTTAGTGCACTGCCTGGAAAATTAGAAGAAACCTGATCTGTAACTCCAGTGGAAACGACTTGTCATCTATTGTCCAGATATGAGAAATGTTACTTTTCCTCTATCCACACATGCTGCAAGTAGCAATCCAGCTGAGTGCTTTGTGAGGACTGGACGGCCACTAGAGACCAAATACAATCATCTACTCTGGCTTCCTGGATGACACAAACCATGGAACTCCAATGCCTATAACTCCAGCTACAGCAAAAAGACATCCATTTTTGATTTAAGGACTTCCAGTGACTGAGATCCACTCTGTTGCTGGATATTTTTTTTCCAAACTTGTTAAATAACCTCATTGTTAAAAATGCAGCCTTGCTCCTACTTTGAACAGATAGTCCTTCTTCTGTTTGTTGGCTCTTGTTACACCTTCATCAGCCAGAGCAGAGAAAACTCCAGTTACAATTGTACACTATGAACAAGGCAGTTCTCATTAAAGTGAAGAGCCTGAACTATTTTAAGCTTTTGATGCCAAGGAGTGTTATTTATTTACTGTACTTTATCTTGCCCTTTAAACAGTTATGAAAACAGTTTCCATATGAGACTATGTCATGCTTTACCACAAGTGTACCTGATAACTGGTTTAGTCTTTCCAGCCTTTAATATTATCACTAGTATTATTTTAAAAGTCAAGAGCCCCTGCATATACTTCACCTATATCCATTACATGCTTTCTGACATAACTGAAGCAGATGAAATGCCGCTACTAACAGTTAACTTGAAGGTCCTATTCATAGGTATCAGAATTATGTGAGATTTGTAAACATTTGATTCAATTTCAAAAGACATCATTCAATGGAGAAATATCCACAGTCTATCCAATACTCTGTATAACATCCTGTTTAGCAGTTAATTTTATAAAAGCAAGGAGTAACTTTTCATTTTGCCAACTATTTGGAGAGGAATAGGCCTGAACAGTAAAACGAATTTCTTGGAAAAACATCCACCTATTTTCTTCTGCTTGTGAGTAGTCTGAGATACTCTCAGATTTATTTAGAAGGACTTGTGAACACCTGCCATTTCCCTCCCAAAATAACTTATGAGAAGTTTGCTATTAAAATTTCATTATTTAATTTAGAACACAGCCTTGCATACGTCGTTCACAATAATTAGTCATTGTTTTTTCTGTCCCATGACTGAATACTCTGCAAGGGTCAAATCAGGAACTTTACATAAAAATAAGACCTGTTTCAACCAGTGGTCCAGGAGTCACACAAAAAATGGTCTTGGGAACATTACAGCATAAACATCATAGGAGAAGACATCGGACAACAGGAGGCAAGTGTATTGGTGTGGGACTGTAAGTTTAGGATAGAAAGAGACAAGCAGTAGAGCTTGTGCAGCTATGTAAAACAAATTAAATCCTGCTTCTTCCAACACCATCTGGTTGCTACATCAAATATTGTTAATTATACTGTAAATACTCTTAGTGCTCCTTATGTACATTCAGGAAAAACGGATGCAAAGGCATTGTGATCAGGCCTGAATGGAAATTCAACCTCATAGCACCTGCTCAGGAGAATGGAGTCAGGATGTGGACAGTCAGGTGGTACTTTTTGGAGCAGCATTTAGACTGATCTTAGACTTATTCAACAACATTTTGCTAACTGGCACCTGTAGGACCAAGGGAATAGAGCTATATCTTACATCCACTTGCTTCTCCCTAGGAGTCTGTAAATTGAGGATATCACTCCATATTTCTTATGAAAAATGCTTTAACATAACATTCATTGTACATTTAGATCTCTTTCTGGAACTCTCTTAAATAGTGCCTGAATGCAGTTCAAATGCTGACATTTGTGCAAGCTTCTATCCAGTATTTTCTCAGGCAAAACTCCATTGGCTTGGGTTTGCCTGAGCAAGAACATCAAGTTTGACCTTTAAATCAGGCAGTGACAATTAAAAACAGCTCAAAACAAGAGGTGTTTCTCCTTTTTTTAAAAAACACATTACAAAAAAAAATCCAGTCTATTACGGCACCTTTACTACCACTGATGCTCTCTTCTCCCAAACCAAGAACTTTTTTCCAAACCTGCTTCATCATCCCTTGAAGAACCTCTACAGAGTTCAAGAGTTGTTAAATCAGCACCCTTCTGAGTGCCCATACTTGCATCACATTCAGCAGCTCTGTCAGAAGTCTGTGATTTGTATTCCCATAAATGCAGCCTAAACCAGCTATGCATATAAGTACTTCTGCAGCAGAGCAGTAGTGACTGCTCAGCTCACATCCAGTCCTCTATCCGTTAGTAAATGTTTTTTTCCCCTTTTGACCTTAAGACTAGCAAAGGAGATGGTGTGGTTTGGAGACCAGTCTAATTTATCTCCTCAGTAAATCTTGCGAATTGCTATCTAAACAACTGTTCTATAAAGCAAAGCCTTTGACTGATTGGTCCCATGTGTCACAGGGCCAGGTCAGATAGGCATCTCTTCACTTATTCCATGAATGTGAAAGGGAGGCCAGCATAAATTTCGTGTCAAATCAATGTTTATTTAATTAGACTATTAACTACATGTGACAACAAAACCTGCCACTGAAAGGAGGAAAGTGACTTTATACTGTGGAGGAGACCAGGTGAGTAACTGTAACTTTATGAGCTACTCCATCATTTCATTCCATCCATTCATTCATGCTTTCACACTTCTTTCTTTTTTTATTTCTGACATTTAAGTCAGAACTCAACTTTCCAAAACAGCCTGAAGCACCTTCATCTCTCCTGTGGCTGGAGAAGAAATACTGAAGTATTATCACATCATGCAGCTTAGCTCAGTGTTTGCTTACACAGTTGAACAAGAAGCACTTTACCTTAACTGTTAGATTTGCCTGCTGTTGAGCCCTGTGTAAAATCTTGGTCCCATGGAAGACAAAAGCAAAATTACCACTAATCTAATAAGAACCAAAGTTTCCCTTCTCATATCTCCTTAACTAATAAAGAGCCATTTGTTAGGTTTTTTTCTTTCTAGAGACAGGTAAGACAGCATAACCGTTGTCACTTAGAGACATTAGAAGTCTTCATTTTGGAGCCTGCTTCCTTTAGCAAAAACATTGCCAGACAAAGTGGACATGGTAAATAACAAGGAACAGTAAATCAGGAATTTACATCAACTCAGACAAGAACACTGTGCCTGGCTCTATTTCCTTGATATGCATGTTGCATCTCTCAGGAAAGAAAGCTGAACCTCTAGGAAAAGGGCTATGCAGCACCTCAACTATTGCTGGTAAAATACCAAGTTCTGTTTTACCTTTTAATGCTATTTGTTGATGTCTCTATCTTATTGTACCACATTTTGACTGCGTCTGAGTACTCCAATGCATTAAATTTTCCAAAATTGAACACACAGTGCCTGCAGCATGTAAGTTTCTATCTGTCTTGTCTTTGAGAGGTAAGAACTCTGCTTCAACATATTTTTTTCCCAAGTGCATTGATCTGTGATTTACAGATCAATTGATTTCATGGCTTTTTGTTGTTATTTAGTATGAGGTAGCCTGGCTTTTGGTATGGTCTTGAGATAAAATGCTGTTAGAATGGCATTATCTTCACCTGTTTTTCAGAGAGGAAGATTTTGCAGTATTTCCCACTGATGCTCAGACACTTTACTGCCCTTGAAGACCTTGCATGGTCAAATCCTTTTGGCAAATAGTTTATGTTTCAACTCTCTATCCACAGCTCCACTGCAATGCAGCTCTAAGTGTCTTTATTAGCCTCAAAATGAGTCCTGTGGGTCTACAACTTAAAACAGAGACGATTGTTCCCTATTTTGATTAACATCCAATCTACCAATGCATAGACCATCTCTGTGCTCACTGAACTGTGTAAGCACCTAGCACAGAAGAGCTTTAGATGTAATTTCCTCTAGTTACTTCCGTAATGACATTACTAGTATTTTTTTAGATCTGACAAATTTAAATCTGGTGATTTTCATCTCCTTCTGCATTACAACAGCTAGCTGACGTGAAGAGATTTTAGTGCTAACAAGTGTTACAGTGAGGATAGGCTGACTGCACTGATGGAGTTTCAGAAATCATGGAGTGCCTGAAATACTGCTAAACCAAAATCCAGCCTGAAATTTGCTTCTGTATTCCTCTACTTTCCATTCCAGACTATGTTCATCTTTATGCTTGCTGTCATGCTGTCTTTTAATCTTTTACGAGTTCGTTGTAAATCCTGATATCATTACAACAACAGAACTGAATCACACTAAGGCACACATCTTGACAGGACTGAAAGCTACAGAACAGGAAGTCTTTAAGATAAGTCCCTAGCCCAGAAAGTACAACACAGAGGCCCTAATAACCAAAGAGTTGTAGAATTACCAGTTTTGCCAAAAGCAACAGATTTCCTTCTGATCTCAGAGTAACTGTTTCTACACAAATCATATGCGGAGACATTTTATAGGGGTTATGTTATCTATGCCTCTTCTGTTTTCTCCTTGCATAGATTCTTGTATTTTGACACTACTTCTCCTCCCATATAAATGACCTTGTAAATTAAATTTATAGCTTCACAACTGGGGTCAGATCAGTACAGTTTGTTCTAGTTTGGAATACAGAATAGGAAGGAGTGTTCTTAATGGGTTAGGACTGACATTATTGCTTGGGAATGGAAACAGACTCCACCAACCTCTGGAACAACAAACTGGGAATTGGGAATCCCTTGTTTCATCTTGGCTGTCTGTATGAACAAATCATGAAGACCTTCTGTGGCTCCAGTTCACCCATCAGAAATGAGGAAATCTGATCATTCCTGTCTACTTCAGAGGGAACTAATCTGCTTCAGGCACTGATATATTGTCACAAAAATAACTATAAATACAGAAATCCAGATCTCAGTGATAAATGTAAAAGTTAAATCAACTCAGCAGAATGACTCCAAACCCAGCCTATCATACTCTGAGCGTGTTCATTCTTACTCACACAGTACTTATCAGATACATTTTTTGAAGCTGGTAATACCTAAGCTTTCTTCCCATATGTATAGTGTGCTTTATCCATTCCTGCAGTGAACATGAGTGCTGCAGATACCCCAGTATCATTCACCATCAGAACAGAAAAACAGTTCTAATAAAAGATGATGGCAGTCTCTGTACATGTCATTCATCACTGGAAAGTTATAAAACAATCAAATGACTTATCAGACTGTATAGACACTACAGAGAGAGAAATGTTGAAACAGAAGTAAGAGAAGACAAGAACGGTCAAGAAATTTGGATGAAGAACTCAGTAGACAAAAGATCCACTGGCAGTTCTGTCACAGCTACTGACAAATCAGATTCACAAAATCCTTCATCCACCCACTGTTCCTTGGCAGGGAGGAATTTCTTCTTTTCAATCAGCTAGTAGGTAAGTTTTATAATAGGAAAACCCAAGCTGAAATATTCAAACTGCCAAGGTTCACGAATTCTTCATTTTGCTTTGGAAACAAATGCTGAGTAGAAACTGGAGTCAGAGTGCACAGAAGACGTAACAAAGGCTTTGTGTGTAAGAGGATGAAACCACTGCTTTCTGGTCAGGGATGAGTTTGGCTGATGTGCTTCCCATAATAGCCAATTGAAAAATCTCAGCACTCAGTCCTGGCCAAATGCTAATCTGCTGAATTTATTGCATTTGTGTTCTTAAATTAAAGTTACCATCTGTAATGCATGTGTGGTAAACAGCATGGAACATGTGATAGGAGGAAAAAAAAAACCATGAAGAGGTGGGCAAATTCCACTTGGTCTGAGGAGCCCTGAGAAATGTGACACTGGACATTGAACATTTTCTTGCTGAGCAAAAAATTAGTAGCTTAATGAGGTCGTTTGTTAAAATCCCCTCTGTTCACCTCAGTAATGGCCTGTGCAGCTGAGGTCTGGAAATGTAGTTGATTGACCAAAGTGATACTATCAACTGAAGAAAGCCAAATTTCATAGGAAAAATGCCATTGTAGCCAGAAATAATAAACATACTCACAGAGAGGAAAATCTCAGCTTGGGTTTTGGGTTTTTTTGTTTTGTTTTTAAGATTTCTGCTCTCACAATCATAAATATTCTCAGGACAACAAAAGCTGATTCAGTAGTGCAGCTATATGGTCTAAGGTGGGTGAAATCCATGGCCCCCAAGCACAGGGTATTTGAACAGTGTCACCCAGCATTCCTGGCTGACAAAGCTACTAGTGGTGCCTCTATGGTCCAACTCCTATTATTACAAGCAAGGCGAAGGGCTTAAACATTTTTTTCTCTTTCACTACAATCTTACATAAGTACTCTCTTCAGAAACAGTCCTCTGAAAACAGCAAGTCTATTCATCTCCAGTTGAATAAATTGACAAGGTATGAATGCTAGTTGGTTACCCACTTCATGTTTTCAGTTTAGGTTTTGCCAAATCATGTGTTTGATATGATTTCTGCACAGAAATGGAAATGCGTCTGGGTGTAGTGGAAACATGTCACACCACACACGGACACATAAGTACAAATTACCTGCAAAAGCATGCTGGGTAAAATTCACCTAAAAAAACCTTTTGAGAGCAATTCTGTTTCCAGCAATGCTTCTTTATTAACCATCTTTTGTCCAAGTCTCTGCAAACCTTATGGGCTACTATTTGAATTAATTTTCTGATGAGGGTATCGTACAATTCTGCCTTACTAATCCAGGAAATCGTAAAAGTCTTGGGATATATCCAGATAGGGTCTACTGCCTCTCCCATAGTATCATTGCTTCCAGCTTGTATTTCTTAGTACAAGTAGAAACAAATAGAGCAGGACCATAGACATGCTAGTGTTGTGCAAAGAGAATCCATGCAAATACTTCTTTGTGTAAAAATAAGAGACACAGTCAAAGGAGATGGGCACTTTTAAATGACGACTCAGCCCTTACATGGGATGGCATGGGATGACCATCTCTCTTTTTAGGAGCAAACCTTAGACCAAAAAAAGGTGGTTTTTAAAAAAAGTTTTATTAGGGCTTTAGTAATGACTAGTGCTAGGTAAGAAAAGTTCCATGTGTAAGACTAAGAAAGTCTTCATATCTTCATTTTGCAAATGAGAACATATTAGGCTAACAAAATGATCAGACACTTGCTCAAGGTTGCATAAAATGTTAGGAGAAAATCTAGAAGTTAAAAATCAGGTATTTTTAATTCAGCCTTTCCTTCCTCATGGTGAAGTGAACAGGGAAAAGGTCTCCCTGTTTTCCAGTAAACAGTAGTGGAAATACGTAATTGACTTATTTCATCATTTGTGCTTTCTATGCATCCCTGTGAAAATAACACTGTATCTTCTATTTTCCTTCTTACTAAACTAAGTGAAAGACAGAAATGTAGGCCACTTTTCCTGTTTCGTTGGCATTTATTCCTACAGATGTTGTTTATGTTGTTAATGTCACTGATTCTTCAGCTAAGATCAATGCAAGACTTGCAGCCAATTTGAATGAATTCAGTATAAGGTCTTAGATGTAATTGTTTCAACACAAAAAGGTAACAGAAACCATGTGAGAGTTTTCAGGGGATAGTGTTCCTTTTTTTCCCTAAGGCTATAAACTGAACATATTTTCTCACACAAGATTTCTGTTTCATTGACTCCTACTCCAAAAATGAGAGATCTGATAGATCTTTGTTCCTTTCAGACACAGGACTAATATAAATGTGGGGTTTTTTAATCATGCTTCTTCTATGTGTACAACTGAGCACAAAAAGAATGGGAGTAGAAGGACCTTTGCAGAAAATTTTCACACATTTGCTGCACTATCTGGAGACCATGAGCCATGCCATTTTTCATGGTGAGTTGTGACAAAATGGCACCTAAAACGGACTGTGACAAACAGAGTATCAGTAACACAGAAGCTCATGAAATTACTGAAATTATGTTGAAACCACCAGCTACTGAAAAAAAAGCTAAGTAGGAAAGAATATATATATATTTTTTTTTTTTTTTCAAAATCCTACCTCATTGCTTAGGTGAGCCATCCAAAGACTGTTAGAAGCAAGATCTGAATTTCTACTTCAGGAGGTCGACCCATGACATCACAGGCTTCCTTTCTCATAGCAAAGTACACCCAGATTGGGATTGCTGAGGTTCATGATAACAGCTGCAAATACCACAGTAGATTCAGAGGCGCCCTGGTGAAAGAATATTGCACAAGCATCAGAATCACCAAAGGCTGCTACATTTGACATTCACAGTGGCATGAAAAGTCTGAGATCAGCCCTGCACGATGAAGTAGCCTAACATGCCAAGTCTAGTTTTTTATGTCCTTTAGGACTCAAAAGCCACTTTAAAAGAATTTTAATTTGCTCAGTAGATAGTAGTTACCTAATTAATCAGTAAGTAACTAATGAACTGAACTATAGTGTTCATAATTTCCTAGCATAATTTAAATTCTAAGAAATTTTGATAGTTAAAAGTCCTAATACTTTGTTACCCCATTTCTTAAATATATACCAGTGATAACGCCACAGCAAAAACAAGTCAGGACAAGGAAAACTTTCAACAGAAATATACCAGTGAACACCAAATTTCCAATGATTTAGAAGCAGACCTAAGCTAAGGCTGAAGTGGGTTATTCAATAGGTTTTTTCTATCAGGACCTCATCACTGATCATACCTAAAATCTGAAAGAACATCTTTGTCACCCAGTGATTTTCCAGCAGGCAGGATGATCCTTCAAATGTACCTCAACATTTCTGCCTTCTCAGCTTCCAAGAAGCACACGGAAGTTCCAAAAAATAACTACATGGAGAAAATGCAGTTCAAGATGTATCTCAGCAATGGGCTTCCTGTCTACACATTTTTGTCATTCTGTTTCTGCTCTTGTTTGATTAGGTATATGAACCTAGTTCTCTTTCTCCTCTCCTAAAACTAAAGATTCTCCTTTTGTCTATGGCATCTTTGTAACATTTGCCCCATCTTCCACTGCCAAGGAATTCTCTTTTCCTTGGGAGTCTCAAGGAAGTCACAGGAACTTTTTCACAGCGTCTGCCAATATTTCACATTATTTTACACAAAGAATATGTGCCCTATTGCCTGTAATGGTCACTACTATCCATATGTGTGCATTTGTCTCAGAAAACACAACAAAGACAAGAGTTTCAGGAGGGGGAACACAGCAGCTAGGCTGTTATTTGTATTTAGCTGCTAAAGCTCTATGTGGAGGAGAGACAAAGATTGACATTTCTGTTTTTAAGTTGACATTAACATAATGGAAATGGTGTGTAACTCCGTCTCTCCAGCCATAAAGGGTCTGTCACAGCCTTAGTCAGTACCCCAACGCCCTCTCACTCATCCTCCTTAAAAGTAAATGAGTCGCTAAGCATCTGTTTCTTCCAGAGGCAAGCCCAGCAGGGTCCACCTTCCCTCTAACTTGTCATAGTTCCGCGTTTTGTGTTTTAGTAACTTGAAACGTCCTGTAAAATCTATCAGGATTAGTTTCCAGTATAGAAGCACTTGTACTCAATCCAAGCTAATCAAATGTTCTTCAGATACTAAGCCCCAGGGCTTAAGTGAGCACACCCAACATATTAAGCAAAAATGACCTAGTGGTGGCTACTATATCCTCCTTTGTGACCCCTGTGACACAGTTCTGGCTGAAACAAGCCAGAGAGTTAAAGACATTGTGAAAGGGCCAAAAATAATATAGTAAGTGTGTCTCTGATGTCACCAGAATGGTATATCCTAAAACAAAGAAAGATGATTTTAGATAGAATTAGACATTTTTTTATATACTAGTAAAATGAGCTATTTAATAGATAAAGTTTTGTTTTCAAAGTCTTATTTCAGTCTCTCCCAATGGAATTAGTCACCATATTAAGGGCTTTAGGAGCTAATATTATAACCAAACACAACTCTGAATTTATAAGTCATGTATAACCTGGCAGTCAAGAGGTTACAGTGAGTAAGAAGATAGACCACAGAAGACCAAAGAACAGGAAACTTTCAGTCTGATGTTGATGGAAGAACTTTGGAGAAGACAGATGCAGTACTGAACAGCCTATTTCAAAGCAAACAGCTCTCACAGAAGTTTCTGACCATTTTATAGAGGAAATGCTGAAGATGTATGATGTAAGAACTCAGAAGTGCACATTAAGCTGCAAAGTCTTATTCTGAGTTATATACAGCAGGATCTATGTCTACACAGCTACACAGAGTGGATCTCTCTTCTTCCATTCACAGGATCCACTAACTGACTGACTTTCTTAATTTCAAAATCCCATATTTATTATTTCATGGAAGCAGGTTTAATGCTCAGCTCATCTATATGCCCAGACAATTTAATGACATTTCTGGAAGGCTTTGGATGTGAAAGACTTAAACAACTCAGTTCACTACTCTGTCAAAATTACTCTTTTGATGCAGTCACAGAACTTGTTTTTTTTTTCCATCAGTGACAATTCCAGTGACATCCTGATTTCTACAACTGAAAAAAGACAAAGCATTTCAGTAGAAACAAAATCAATCCAGTCAAACATTTCCACAATCTTCAGAAGGGGCCTTAAAACCGGAATGCCACACATAAACATGAGCTTGCCACTGACAGATGTTAAGGGGCAATAATGAAATGGCTTAGAAATGTATGTTTCCAAAGCCAGTTCTGAGAATGTACAGGGCTGTGCTGCCTTAGATTCAGTATTGTCTTGGATTTACTTGAATAAGAGGTTGAATTCTGCCCCCTAAAATGTAATTTAACTTCTCAATGAAGAACTTTGAGAAAAAGGATGCTAGGCTAGGAAGAGGAGGTGATTTTCTTGAATGAACTTAGGCTTGATTAAATTTCTGAAAATACAATGTAACACTAATAACAAATTAAAACTTCGACCCAGTCCAGCTTTAACTTCCACTGGAATATAAACAAGCAGGTATCTCTAGAATAAAATGAACAAAATATAAAATACTTTAAAACTGGATAAAAAGTCCAAATCCTGCTAGGGAATCTGTACATGCAGCTTCCATTCATATTAATTGTAAGCATTCATCTAAGAAAACATGTGCTTTCTTAGCTACAAACAGCCCAGATACAGTTCAGCTAATGACTGGCAATTTGGTATGCCAAAATCTCTCAAGACAGCATCTTGTGCTGCCTGACAAATCTATATGATGTTTGAAAGAATGTTAATTCCAATCAATATTGAGGGTGCTCAGGTTAAAGTATACATATTAAAAATAAGCACTGATAGAACTCTGTATATTCTTCCTGGGGAGAATACTCCCCACTGTATTTTGGGTAAACTTGTTCTGACTACTGGGAGCCTTTCACTGGTAAGGCTTCTCATGACAATGATCCTGGGTCTGGCCCGTCTAAAAGGTAGAAATGAGATACATCAATTCACAGAATCTAGCCCTATCTAAATCCAAATAAAGAAATATTTCAATCACCATCAGAAAATTCAGACTAGCACTTATTAACAAATGTAGGGACCAAGGGAAGGTGGAAAATTCTTATAAAACATCTTAACTGAGAGAATATTACTATTTAACTTTCATACTCATAACAGAACTCAGCCAAAAAGCCCAAACGGCCAGATTCTGTAGCTTAAATATATGCACTGACCATATGCTTTTTTAAATAACAAATCAGGTACAAGACATTTGAGATCTAATTCCTTATCAGAGTTACTTATAAGCTCCATATTACCACATGCTTAAAATATTTTTTTTTAAATTCACAAGATTTTGGGACAAGTGAAAAAAAAATGTTTCAACTTTAAAATCACCACGTTATTGTAACTCTGTGATTTTACAACACAACCTTTATTCCTGGATATCACATATTAAGAAATATCAGATCATATTAAGAAGCAATTAACTTTATTTTCTTTCCAGATCTTCATCACCTGACCTGGGCCACAATTACTAAGGCTAATACCTTGTTCTATCATAAAGGTCAGTATTTGTTGATTCCACTGATTTCTGCCATATTCAGCCTACAAAACTTCCTTTCAAAATCTCTGAGAAAATACATGGTTTATTTGGAGACGTAGAAGCAGCATACTTCCCTGAAGCTCATTTAGAGATTAATTTAAGTATTCTGGACTTGGTTTTGCTTAAAATCCTTCCTCATAAGAGCACAGTCACAGTGCAGCAGGCCTTGGGTGGGAGTGACAGTGAGACCAACACCATGGTGCATCTGAGCTACTTAGGAGCAACACCGGGTTACTGTTCAGAGAACGGAAAATTTATTGTGGAGAGGGAATGGAGGGCAGCCTGGAACAGGAATCGGTGTCAAGGGGGAATCCTGCTGCAAGGACTATTTTGAGCCCAGAAACTGTCTCTGTTTTTATTGCTATTTATAATTAGATATAAATGATGGTAATTTTTAAAACTTTCCTTTCTCAGCAAAATCTCAAGGTCATGGGAATCACCAATGCCACAAATAAAGATGAAGATATGAAAACCTGCAGCTGCACAGGATCTGCCAGATAAGGGTTCCCATTCTTTCTCCCTCTTGTCCACTCAGTGCTCCTCACCTCAGCAGATGGGCTCACATCACACTGTAAGGTGAGCATTACCTCAATACTAAGCTCATGCAGCACTGGAAAATTCATGAGTAAATTCAGGTTCACAACATGCTAGGGCACAACACACTTGGTGCTTGCCTGTGAGATCCTTCTGGGCTAATCCAGGCATTCATGTAACCTTTGCACTCTCTCATCAGCAATATAACTGTGATTACCATGAGGCCCTTTGTCATCAGTAGGCGCTGGGACTGGAGCCCAGTACAAATAAGCACAGCCTGGGTAACAGTCATGCCTGGAAGACCACTTCAACTGTGACCCTAGCAGTGTTAGGGCAGAAAGAGAGTAGGCCAGGAGAAAAAGACACATCAGCCTTGAGTGGAAGAGCATAAGAAGACAGCCATGATTATGGCAGTCAGCCTTCTCTGATAGACCATCTTCTTCCCTTCATCTCACCTTCCAATCTGTTTCCTGCAGGTCCCAATTTTTAAGCTATTCACCTTTCATGATTTGTACTCCAACATTTCCCCAGAGACAGACCAAGCTGAGAGATTCTGCTGCCATGTACTACTTGCTAGTGTCTTACTTTCACATCCACTGGTGTTCACCTTTCTCTTTCTCTGCTGAAGGGAGGTTCACTGTCACTAAAACTACCTTGCTCCTGAAGGCCTTACAGAGCTGTGTCTTTGTCAGTACTCAAATACAAAAAATTCCACTGGAAATTTGGGGACTATTTAAATTTAAGTGAAAGGCACAAGCTACCTTCAAATCATCACCAGCAGAGCATGGTGATATAACTTTGCTAAGAATCCTGTTTCATTCCTTATAAAAATCCACTGGTGCTTTGTTTACCCCAGGTCCTAGCAATCTTGCATAGCTCAATACAATGTCTCACATTACAGAAGAGATTATAGATCATGGTAAATTTATTACTGAAAATGAGGTGTTTTGTGGCTGCTCCTGCACAATGCAGAGTCTTGGAATGAAAATAACTTATCTTAAAATAACTTAGGTTGGGCAGCTTACACTAAATACAGTCATATTCCAATCCCAGGACATTCTGCCTGCATCACACTTACTGGAGTAGCTTCACTGTCATTAGGAAGCTCATTTACAAACAGGTTTTCTCACATGCATGACACTGATAGGAATTTCTTCCATCTACAACCATCTGTACATCCATCAGAATAGTTCCCTCCAAATGGAGGCTTCACTTTCCATTGAAAACTGCAATGTTTCATCAGAAGAGCTAAAATCTACCCAGCTAGAAGATACTCATAATTCACAAAAGACAGAAGTTCCCCAGAAAAATAAAATTATTCCAACATCAGCACCAGGTACAGGGTGCTGGGTAGGACTAGGGTAGGACTACCCTCTTCCTCTGTAGTCATTCCCTAGGTGTCTCTGTAGCACTAACACCCAGCTGAATCTCCAGCTAAGAAATCATAACATAACACCCACCATGAGTAAGCATTTTCAATGAAATTTTTTCCTCAGTATTTGTTCCTTTGTACATGACTAATCAGGATATAACTCAAGCTATTTTTTCTACTTTCTCATTTAAAAATATATCTTGTATGAAAACTTAGACTTTGGTGGAAACACCACTCCAGCAACTGCCCTTAGCAGTAAAGACCATATACGCTCATTTCCTCCTATCTAACCCAAATGTAACAGCTTACTAGGAGGTGCCACTAATTATTTCTTGCTTGTAGAACAAAGTACCATCACAAACAGCATTTCCTAGTTTTGTATTACCTTCTTTCAAGACCTGTTTTCCTGGTCCACCTTTCAAACAAGCCTTGCTTCCACATGGACCACGATACAGGTTATGATGTCTCAGGAAATCAGAGTACCACCTTTTAAACCCCACCATCTGGGATGGCAAACCCTCAAGATTAGTAATTTGCCACTTCTCTTTCTTAAAAGCAAGCTATATGATACCTGTCTGCAATGTTTCACTGATACTATTGCTTCTTATCTGGTTATCTGAAAGTAGGAAAAATATTACATTAATTTTTAAAGGTATTTTTCAAGCTGCACAAGTACTGCATATTGTTCTATTTATACGGGCATTTTAAGACTGGTAAGTGTACCAGGTTTATTTTCACTAAACAGCAAATATTTCTCTGGTGGGCAGTTTCAGGGAAATGAAGACATATAACTCCAAGAAAGAACAGAATAGAACTAGCTGGGGTATTTCTTTATGTTACTACGGGACAATGCATGAGGCTCAGAGAGACTGAGGATACATATTGTTTAATCACAGACAGGAATTTAACAGAGTTTTCAAAGGTCCTTACAGAGGGGATCCAACTCCCTTTGATAACACAAACTATCTCTGTTTTACAAGTAAAAAAAATAAGATTTTTCACTATGTCCCTTAAAGCAGAGTTTGGAAAAGAAACACCCTAACTGTGCAATCTGCAATGGAAATGCCTTCTCAGCAGCCTAAATGCTCTGTCTTCAAACATCGCAGTCTATCCAGGGAGCCTTTTGGTCACACCAGATAAAATTCTGGCCACAGAGAAGACATGGTCGAGAAAGGGAAACAGAAATAATATAGGCTTTCCAGTTCCTTTTTCAATCACTCATAAAATACCATTCAAAATAACAATCTTTAAGCAGGAAAAAAAAAATGCTGCTCCAATATGTGATTTGGTTTTTGTTGTTGATTTGGTTTGGTTTGTTTTAGCAGGACAATAGTCCAGCATGCTTTGGTTATGTGAGCCCTGGCAGGTTTCAGAGAGGAATACACAGTTTCATTTTTGCATCTGCAAGGAGACTTCCGAAAACCAAAGGGACTTCTCCTGTGCCTCTCTAAAGGGTCTGAGCACTGTAGCATCAGGGGACTTGGAATGGTGGTACAAGCAAGACTGGTCCTTTTTAACCCAGAGGCACAGCTTGGTGATACAATTCAATCCATTTCTCACTTCCCAGACACACAAAGCCCAGCCACATCACAAATGAACAGAAAGAATACCTGTCCTTCCCTTATTCTTCTGTCACGCACAACAGTCCCCAAATCAGAACAACAGGTTGCAAAGGCAGCATCAAATCTAATTAATTCAAGCTGAAACAGCAAGTGATGGGTAACTGCATGGGCTAGATTGTTCACACACCTGCTAAGAGACAGGTAGGGTAAAACTCTGCTAATACACCCCACTGAGATCTTCGCTTCAAGTTCACCAGAGTCCTTTATGTAACTCTAGTGCACACTGAATTGTGTTTCCACCTGAATGTGAGCAGAGGGAATTCCCTGTTTGCCCATCCTTATGCTGACATACAGCATGAGGGGACTCTGACATCAGCTGGATTTTCTGGCCTCTATCACAATATGACACTCACAGATTTCGTTTTTACAGAATGCCAACTTTTCCAGTTGGAGTGATCCTGAGGTTAATTTCCAGTTCACTACAGAGAACATAACACCTTCCTCTAGAAGTCCCAAAGTCTTCATAGTGACCTTTGTTTTTTTCACTGCAGCCAAGAAATAACCCATCCCTGTTACCACACAAGGGCACTTGTTTAACACTGACAGAGAAGGAAGTGTACCACCTACTGAGTCACCGGTTTAGCCACATCCTAAACACCTGGCTTTTCCCTTGCTGGGCTTCCACTGAAGCATGCATCTACCCTGAGGGGAGTTGTAGAAGGTATACTGTGATCTCCTAAAGTTCACAGACCTTCAGATTTAAAATTAAATCATTTCCAAAGCAGATTCATCTGCTTTGCTTTTGTCCAATTTCAGGGACAAGTAAAGTAAGCTTAATTTTATACCTTAAGTCAGGAAATAAAATGACAGTACAACTTATTTATTAAAATGACTATATAAAATCATAGCAAATCTGCCAAGGTTTTCGATGATTAATCTCCCATTTAAATACCTTTGTTAAAGCTCATCCAAATTTTTATAAATTCTCACAAGACTTCTGTATGAAAACCCCACAGATTTCTTAAAGCCTAACTAAATATATTTCTTACAAATTAAATTCTTGACTGTTAAGGAATGAATCATTTGCCATCCACAGTACATCCCACCATTGACAAACAAAGCAGTATTTGCCACCCTATTGCAAAACATGGCACAACGTATTTTAGGAAATTATTTTTCATTAAACAAACATCCTCTAAAGTAGTGCAATGCAACAGGAGTCACTCAAATGTGCTCCATCCTGTGAGTGGCTCTGAAGTAAGCGTGAAAACAGTCACAAAATATTTTGGAGTTAGGAGGCAGCACACTCTTTTTTCTGAGACATCAGCTTATAGATGGGCTCACTCACCTTTGGTGTGGCCTGAACTAGACCACAATCCCTTTAACCCCTTGCCAAGGAGCTCAGCCTCTTGGCAGCTCTCCCACAGGCAGGATGACCTAGACAACTCCCTCTGAAGACACTTCCTGCAACATTTTACCACAAAGCAGCACGTGGTTTCCATGACAAAATGAATATTTATCAGTCTAATGTTTCAATTACTTCTGTATCTGTTACCTGAAGAAATGAAACATCCCTGTCTCAAGTTCAGAGACCAAAACATAAATGCATGTTAGAAGGCAACAGTCATGACAAGGAGGGACACTCCTGTAAATCACATCCTTTTGAAGTCTGAATTTCTTACCTCTTTTAAACTAATGCTTGCAATATGTAATTTTGAAAAATCTTCTTTGTTGGTGGAAGTATTTTCAACAGTTATACTTTTTATACATAAAACATCAGAAGCATCACCCCAGATTAATGCATTGCACGCAAGGATGAAGAACCAAGAATACACAGACAGTTCCGAAAGCAAGATGACCTCAGAACGTATCTCCAATAAAATTGTTACTAATGCTTCGGTAAGATGTTCCAGTACACACTGGAACAAGTGAAGGCTCTCCTGACCAAGAATACAGACTCGAGACAGTAACAACAGTAGTGCATTTTCTTTTCTCAATACATATGCTTCTCCAATTGATAGTACTATACTTAAGCAGTAACAGGCTCTTGCCTCAGCAGGACTAAAACAGCTCCTTTCTCAGGAAGTACCCAGCAAATAACAGCAGGCAACTGCACTCCAGGAGAAGCAGTAACAGCAAAAATACCCTAATGGAACAAGTCAGATTAAGACCTTGCTCATGTGCAGACAGAGAGAAGATTCCCCTAGCAGAAAAAGAGTTCTCCATATTGATATTTTCCATATCCAGAAAAATGCATAAAAATTTAAATAATACTTTTTGTTTTCTCTTTTTCTCCATTTTAAAAAACATATATTTTTTCAATACAGAAGTAGAAATGCACGTTCCTTGGGTTTTGGTGGGGTTTTTTTGGTCAAAATAAATGCCACTTTTCTAAGAGAACTGCTGAATTTCCCATAACTCTCTAATTGTCATAAAATATTTTTACTGTCACTCAGCCTAAAGCCACATTCTGAAATCTGAAAAAGCCAATTAAACCAATTATTTGTCTTTTGCACAAAGCTCAGTGTCTCCAGACCCTGCATATGTGGAGCCCCTGAAAAAAAACCCTCTTCTTTCCAATCCAACTCAAAGTTCCTAAACTTCTTGGAATAGTGGCATGGACAAGCACATGAGAAGCGGGCACCTTATCTTGCAAAAGGAACACCAGCATCCATTCCTATGCTAAGATGAAATACAAATCTGCATTGTACAATAAAACCAGGAATGAGAGAGGAAAGTCTGGTGAGTAGCAAAAGCAGTTACTTCCTAGAATGTGCCCAACCCACGCAGGACCCCTTCAGCAGGACTGCAGACCCTGAGACCACAAGGCTGCTTCAGTACTGCAGGACAAGAAAGCACCACCCAGCTTTCTTGTATGAAATCCACCTTCTACCTGCTACAGCAAAACACGAAGACAACAACAGATATCTCTAACTTTTGTGTTTGTGACAGGAATAATCCCATTAAACAGTTTCTTTTTCTTTAACTTAAAGACTAACTCCCAACCTCAGCGGCTTCAGATGCATAGCCAGCACAACCTGGCTTCAGGTGAACTATTTCACACTTCGACATGATGCTTCTCACACTGAATTCAAGTTGTGGGAAAGAGGCTATCACATCAGTACTCTTGCTTAACATTTTGAGTCACATACTGTGCTAGTTACAAGACACAGTAATTTTCTTTCCATTCCTTTTCCCTCATTGGGATGAATAATTCATTTCAGTGGGGTAGGTTTTCCAAGGTACTTTTGGTTGGAAACAAATGGGTCACTGTCCAAACAGTCTTGCGAGAACACCAAAAAAGCCTAGAAACCTCCACACATACTCCTATCTCAAAATTATCAAATAATCCTGCAGAGAAAGAAAAAAGCTACATGTTGCTGTTTACCTGTAAAGGGGATACAGTCTCATTCCCAGGGACTGTGACGACAGCCTACAGAACAAACCTCTGGGTACAGCTGATGGGCCAGAAATCACTTCATGGCTGTTAAGACCCCTCTAGTCCACATCAGGTCCTTCCACTTGCTCCCCTGCTCATGCAGGAGTTAGCCTTCTTGTCCCAGTCATTTCTTTAATAAAAGAAACTGAGGGCTTTCTCACTTGCAGTCTCCACACTGAAATAACCTCCACATTTTGGATTATAGCAATGAAAAGACAAGGACTAGCCAGGCTTTGCCTCTGTCCTCAGCTCACTCTGGTGCAGTTCAATGCCAGAGGGATCAGGGAAAAGACTCTGCACTCCAAGCCTGTTGTTGCACTTCCCTTCCACTCCTGTATTAGTCAATGCAGAAAAGCATGGGCAAAAATTGATTAATTTACACAGAATGCCCCAAGCGGGGCAAGCCAGTACTCCCGGTACATCCCTTGCTTTTCATGTAATTTTTCAACTTTACAGCGTGGTGGTATAGCAAAAACAGCTGCACAGCATTGTCATGTCCGTTCTCAAGCATACATAGCTCCCTCCCCTTGCTGTTGATGCCTGCCAGTTAGCAGCTCCTTGGCCCTCTCTCCTCACAGCATGTCAGTTCACAGGGCACCAGGTGCTGGCTGGCAGATAGGGACAATCTCACAAATAAACTGCAACGTTTTGAGAACTCCCCTTTTTCCAGAGATAGAAAAAAATAGTGCATTGCATTCATACCGGTCCTGGCTTACACCATCAAGTTTTGGAGAGCCCACTCTGCACATATGCATCTCTGTCTGAAATCGCCGCGGTCTTCTGCTGCCCTTTTTAGGGTGGTTTCCCTCATTGGTTTTACTGCATAGGCCTGAAAACAGGAGGCAGAAGCAGCGCCCTCCAGTGACCTGAGCAAGGAAGTGCTAGAATGTTCCAGACGGCACCCGAATATTGTGGGCTTCTGCACTGCACTGTCAGTAGGGCTGCAGTACTAGGCACAAATTCACCATTACTTCTTGGATTTTGAGGCATTTAGTTGTTTTTGTTGGTTTTGGGGGTTTTGTTTTGGTTTTTTTTGAGGAAGAAGAGGCCTTTCCCTATACCCCAAGCACCTTCACTCCAAGCTACAGGCACAAACCTGGCATCAACGAAAGCACCAGAGAGTGAGCTATGGTTGTGCTCCCTCCACGGTGGTCACCAAAACAAGGCCTGTGCTGCTGAGCAAACCCCTCAACGTGAGAAAAGTAGAGCAAGGTAAACTGTTGGGAGTTCAAGGCTGCCTTGCAGACCCCACACCCCTCACCAATCACTCCTGAAGAGAGGCACGCACCTTCCCCTCACCCAACTGCCCTCAGCGCCTTCGTGGCTGCCCTGTCTTACTGCTGCATGAGGAAAGATCTATCCCAAAGGCTCCCTCTGCATCAGAAACCGCTGTTTGGGAAGGAACAAAGAACGTTCGTCTTCGGGGGCGGGAGACGGAGCTGCACCGTCTGCGTTTGCAATTGCACGAGGCTGACGGGGGAAGGGAAGGGCGGGAAGCGGCTTGCCTCAGGCGCGGGGGTGGAGGGGGGCCGCAGAAGCAGCCTCTGGTACATCAGTCCCAAGTTTTCCCCGTGCAGAGAAATTGATGTATTGTAGCACCATCTGCTGGTTTCTGCAAATCAGACACGAGGGCATCTCCTCGCAGGGTGGGAAGGAGCAGAAGGGCTTTGGAGTTATTTCGTGGGGTGCAAGATCCCTGTAATTTCTCGCTCACGGGCATTTCCTGAAGGTTTTTCTCCTCGTAAAGGAGTTCAGGTAACTCCAAATAAGCAATCTCAGAAAAGCCACCTCCTTGAGGAACGACAGGCAGACTAGTGCCGAGTTTAGGGATTTCACTGTGTAAGTAAATAGGCAAAAGCTAGACTTTCCCCTGTTACTATAAAAGCCAAAGCAAATTTTGCAGAGCCCTTGAGGAATGACTTTCCGAAGTGACAGCTAATTCTGGGCACTTCTATTTCTTCTATATACCTAACTCATGCTGCCTGCCTTTAAAGGTGTTTGCATTTCATGAAATCCTGAGCTGTAGCTCTCTGACGCTGAGGTCCTCTGAAGGGCTTTCAGCCTGGCCACCCGCAGCCAACCAAGGCTTTAGTGAGACCGAGCTGACTTTTAGCAGTTACTTATTTCAGCCAGTTTCCTTCCTAGGCTTGATTCAACCCAACAGTGAAGTCACATTAGTGAACTTCATTGGAGGTTGCTCTTTGCTGTTAATTTATAGCCTGGTGAAGGGAAAAGGAAGAGATTTGGATTTTTTCCCTTCTCTCTGAGTGATTTCAGATAATATAAATATTAAGACATACATTACTTCAAAATTATACGAAGGAAGGACTCTCACCTCTCTCGCTTCCCTACAGTTCAAGAGTGATACTAACTAAACCAGTAAACGGGATGGAGACTGCCAACACTGGGAACTGTCTTGCAATGAACAGCATAACTTTCCTTTTAGCCAACCATTTATGGCCTGCAGCAGTTAAATGCAATATAGCAATTGTGCTGAGAATTTGTGTAAAAAGAAAAATGCAGCCAGCGTTTAGTCTCTCCTAGCTCTCTGCCCAAATGATTTAATTTGCATTTCCCTTCCTATCTGTTTATTAATAGCTGTGCAGCTGGTTTCAGGACAGAGGTGCCATTTCAAGAGTGTTTCTGGCACAGGGAATGAGCCTACAGACACCAACACAGCTGGGCACAGTCAAGTATTACAGGTCTGTTCAATAATTAACCCTTTCTATATCTGCTATCTTAGCCAGCCTTGCAGCAGCACCTCCTCAGTACCCATGCCATACTGTACAATCCTTCACATTCCTGTTTGCGCCTCTGTTTTCCTAATGATGAGACTGTGTTTTTACTGTTAGTGTCATCACAGTGATGACTGAACAAAAGAAACTGGCTAGCATTATAGTGTGTTTGATTTGAAGAAAAAAAAAAAACATTCCCTTTGCTGGGCCCAGCAAATGTCCAAGGTTCAAACAAAGTACGAGGTGCTAACGAATAGTCTTGACAAACCTTGTTTTCCTGCACAGGGGCTCACTGCATAATGATTTCATTCAGCAGCTACTGTTCAAGCATGGAAAGTGTTGGTAAAGAAATCCCAGAGTTCAGACAACCATTTTCCTAACTTAAGCTTCCCCCTCCTCTCCGCCTTTCGGGTCTCTGCCAGTCATAACATAAATATTCATCAGCTGATATTTGCAGTAGCTGTGAAGTTATGGATAAGGCCAAACGCCTTTCCCTCCTGCCTCATCTGCAAAATGGCAGCTTCTGGTCTTAGCTCATGGCCAAATGACACTTTCCGAACTCCCCAAAGTGCACTCGCAGGCTTTTCAAATTCAGTCAGGTTTTTAATGTGCAAAGCAGAAATGCTGTCTACCTAATATTTACCCAGGGATTACTTAAAGAAAAAAAAAAATTACTTTGTTAGCTTTAAACTTTGTGATGCCTTGATGTAATAGAAGTGTTGGCAGCTCAAAATGTTGGTTGGTTTATTTCAGGGGACATGACTGCTGCAGGTTTCCTTTCTGAATCAAATACCAGACACTTGAACTATTTGTTGTGCAGAAAAGAGAAACAGCTTTTATTCTTAATGTTGGTTTCTTTACCACCTGGGTGCTGTCAGAAGGAGCCATATGTACTGGAAAACACTTTTAATAAGACTTCTTTAAGCCTGTCTTAAACCCTGGATCCTGAAAAATGGAATCCCCACTGCCTGTCATATGTGCTTTCCCACTACAGATTAGCGATGGACTGCTGCTTTACAAGTGTTCCATTCTCACAAAGCCTGGAATTATGCTTTCAAACCTACTGTGGGACAGCAAGGCTTCTGCCATAATCACACCAGCAAAGTCAAAAGCAGAGATGTCAGAGGAACAAGATGACAGTGCAGTGTCTTAATGAATCTAATTCAACAACTTGCCATTCCAGCCAAAAGAGCTGTCCCCAGACATGGACCATAGACCTTAAGCTGAAGCATCACTGTATCTTAAAGTCTTAAAAAATCCTAAATGACCAGAGGGCAAGTTCTGGTAAAGAGGCTTAGCATCATTCAGTATGAGGGAATCTCTTTGTAGCTTGGGCTGAACATATCAGTCATGCAAACTATCCTATCTTGTCTGAGTCACATAGCTTCAGGCACAAATAAGAAAATCCCCCAAAACAACCCAAACCCATCAAAAGCAAATCTATAGTCTTAGTAAATTTGATGGATGTTGCTAACATCTAATCTGATTTCCACTATGAAAAATCCAGAACATTTCTCCCAACAATATTTTGTGGCCAGAGTAGAGTAAATCTTCTCAAAAACCATCTATTCTTCATTGAAGGACTACAAAGGACAATTTACCGCATCCCTTGGGAAGATTCCAACACTAAAAATCTTTGCTGCAAAAAACCCTGAACAACCCACACTTTGGTTTTAATACCTTCTGCTTTTAGCTACTGTATCTTATGTGTCTTTGCTTTGAGTTGAAAGAGCCCCCAGCTCGTCTTGCCAGTACCTCCAAATTGCTTCTTCACTTTCTTAATAATCAGCTATGTACACTTCTTGGTATATTTAAATGCATTGACACAGAAAGCTGTAATGGTGTTAGGTCCTGCATGGCTTCTATCTACAGGCATAAAGAGTGAAGAACACAAAACAAAACAAAGTTCACCAGCAGGTTCAGCGATTACCTCAGCCAGCTTTTAGCTAACGTGTCTCAAGAACAGTAAAACCAGCAAGGCCAGAGAGCTGTACATTGGCTAGAGCTTCATTCTTTAGAGCCGCCCAGCTATGGACATGAATGAATTCCAAACAGTCATGATCAGGGCAGGAAAAATAGAAAGGCAGGTGGTGGAAGCCACCTTAGTGTGGCTTCTTTGCTTCCACAGACAAGTAACTATGATGTGCATGGGCATCTGGGATGTATTTACACATCTAAGATCAAAAGGCAGCCCATTAGCCAGACACATTTGCAACATTTTGTTTTGCAGACCTAAATCACCCACTTGAATTGACTTAGGATTACTTGATTTGGAAGATTTTAATTCACAAAATAAAAAAAATGTGTCGGGTGCTGCTTTTGCCACCGAAGTTACATACTGATTGTTTTCTTGCAGCAAATTAGACTAAAAACTCCAGTGTTCTTATTAGGCCAACGACCCTGCTTGTATCAGCTGTTTGCACACTATCATGTTGCTTAAAAGCATCTTGGTGTGGTAATGGAAGTGTCTTTGCAACAGCATAAGCCAACAGTGATTAATTGACACACTTCACTGAACATATTGGAAAATGTCATTCACTGCACTTTTCTAACCATCAAAAGCAACAAAGTTTGGGATATTCCTTCCCAGGTTCTCATGTACTAATACATGTAGTAATATACAAACTACTTTTCCTGTACTCATAACAAAAAAGCTTCTGACAGAGGAAATAAAAATCCTTCAAGTTAAATTTATCCAGTGTATTAAAGTGAAGATTCAGAATGGAAACTTTCTCCATGGCTGTGCTGCAGTAGCAGCTCTAGAGATCTGGCAGCAGCCCGTGATGTTGGCTTAGAGATGCATTGCATTGCAGCCAACGACTTTGCTCATCGTATAGTACTGAAGATTTCCAAACACATCAGTAAACAGCAACATAAATTAATAAATGAGCTGATGTACTCTACAGTTCCTTGTTCTTTGATTGCGGTCTGCATTCTCAGTAATAACTGACAATACAACTCCCATCTATAGCAGAGCAATAACGGAAAAAGGATTGAGAATCAAAAGAAATACTTCTTTATCTTTTTATCTTTATGGTAAAAAGGCCTTTCTGTGGTAGATCAAAAGTATGTTTTTATGCTTTCCAGGGGGGTACATACAGCCAAACCCAACACACTTGAAACTGATAAAAAACAGAGCATGCAGATGGCTGAACTGCCTGGGTTTACTGTTTGTTAGCATGCCAGCAAGTTATTTAGGTCACGTGTGGTTTGGTAGTCTGTTATGCAGCAGTCACACACCTGTCCCTAACTGCTTGCGAGTGATTATCCATAGACTAGCACAAGACGACACTGTTAATGAGTTCCTTCTGAGTGCCCTCTGAGTTTCAGTGGCACCACTGAATAACCAGAAAATAAGCTGAAACTAGATCTAACAAAGATGTCTTCTAGGCCTGCTGTACAACTGAGGCACATTCCAGGTTAAGTAAATAAAAAGCAAAGGCTGGGAGACTTAAGTCCAATTAAGATAAAGTTTGTGGATAGATAACATGAAGAGTGAAGTACAGAAGTCATAAGGTGCTTGTTTACTTGTACACTAAAGTGCGCATGTCATGCACCAGGGCTGTTCATTTCTCAGTTTGTATTAGATGCTCTGATAGTCACTATCAACTCTGTTAAGGGGACAACTTTGGCTGGGAAATAGCATGAGCATTAAGAAGGTAGATGTCCAAGCCTTGCCAAATTAGGAGCACTTATCATAGTCTTAATTGTGGAACTTGCTGCTTTCCTAAAGCTGTTGTCTCAGCATTCCTGACAAGAATGACAATCGCACACCTCTCATGACAGCAAGCCCCACAGATTCAATATATGGACCTGATGGGAAGCACACAAAGCTTCCAGTGAAACCATTGAGTAATTTGGTATCTCTTGGGAGGGTAGAGACAAGCCTGTAGGTTCAGGTTCACAGCCAATACAGATGAGTACAGCTCCACAGATTGCAACAGAACTGTGCTAGTCCACAACTTGGCCCTAATGTTTTGGGCAAAGATTGTATCAGCATTTAAACAGATGAAGTGGAAACAATGTTGTAATGGTGGTGGGCTTCGTTATTTGCTCAGAGCAGAAGTTCCGTAACAGTAAGCCCTAACCTCTCTAGTCCCAGGACAACACTACGGAGCAAGTAATGTGATGCAGGCAAGAGCACTTCAAGGTCTTTGCTAGCCTCTCTTTTAATTTTTTTATCATGGCTATAGGTGATGTGTCACCCGGAAATCAAGAACTGAGTTCTTTAGCCTTAAGGAGGCGCTTAGTGCTTTCTTCAATGATGTAAAGTGCTGTTGAAAGAGCATAGGCCACCAAAATCTCACTTTACACAGGTTCACTTATCACATCTGGCAAACCATTTCAACTAAAGTTTAATCCTGGCTAGGAGGCTTTTGAAAAATGACAAACAGATCTTACCTTCTGGGCAAAAGTCCTTCACCACACCCATGGCTGCCCACACTACTTCAATTTCCAAAGGGCAAAGACTCTGCCTAGAGGTTTCAAGCATCTCTCTTATTCCAGCTTCCCTATGAGATCAAAACCAAGAACTTGGGAGCAAAGACTGGTATAGACATAGTGGCAATGTACAGGATGAGATGTAATGCCGTAACAAAGAATAGGTAGGTGCTTGCACTCTCAGAACTGCAGCCACAGATGAGAAGCTCTGGAACAAACTCACCAGAAGGCAGTAAGGAAATGAGGTGGATTACTGCCAACTCTTATTCTTTATTTGCAGGTAGATTCTGTTGTTCTTTCCTAAGACTGTGACGAAGTTTTCTTTTCCTAATATGATTTCTCTGATTGTAATTCTTTCAAAGAGCTGGCCAGTAGAGTTTCTTGGATGAAGAGCACTTTTTTTAGTTTTTCCAGATTCACAGAGAACACAAACTTCTCAAGGGGAATTTGTTTATCCCTAATTCAATAATTTTGACTGCTCTTAAATACCTGATGGGAAGGCTGCAAATGTCTAAGTCCGGAGTCAGTGACAGTTTGCGTTAAAATCACCTACAGTCCTCAGCACACTATGCTAACTTCTCTTTGCTACAGCATGCATACAGACCCAGAGGAAAGCTTAGGTATGCAGGATGACCTTGCCATTCAAATTCCCATCTCTAACCAGCATTCTGGTTTCTCTATTATGAAGACTGCTTATCTCACATCCATGCTAGATTCTTGGCTGTAGCAGCCATATGTGCTGAACTTACTTGCTAACTTAGAAATGCATACCACACACATCCTAAATTTGTGTAAGAGGTAAATTTATGCCACATTTCCTTATTGTAGGGTTCTTGTGTCTTCCTCTGAAGATGTTATGGCCATTCTTGAAAACTGAACAAATCTCCTGAAACTAATTTGAGTACCTGGTCTGCAGGAATCTTTTAATGACAACTAAGTGTTTTAAATCCATTACTTTCAGTCTTCCTAACAGGAAAAATCTAATTAACACAGTGTACAAAATTAAAGGGGGTAGTATACGGAGGGGATTGGAGGAAGAAAAACCCAAATAAAATCACGTTTCCATTTCCATACTGCAAAGCCATCACAATCAGATTTTGATTGGCAAAATGGCAGTTCCAGTTGTGTAAGGATCTCCACCTTAGCAAGGAAAAATACACAGGCTGAAAGGCTCTGCTATGGCTTAGCTCACTCTGTGCTCCATAGTTCGTTTAGGAATCTTCTTCATGGTTGCTGAGTATTAGTGATGTGTAATGCCTGCCCCATAGCTATCTGCCTTAGACAGAACAGCACGTTTTATAATTAAAGCAGTGGAATGGAAAAGTAAAGGACTTCACTGGGGAGATCAGTTTGTTTCTATTCCCATTTTATGTAGAGAGACTTTCTCTTCCTGTGCCTGTTAATTTACACTTCTAGCTTTGTTGGGTAAAGACTACTACTTGCAGAAAAGCATCTTTGCCATCTTGCACGATGCCATCTTGACGTTTACTGGAACCTACAGCTGCTGTTGTCATAAAATTGTAATATTACTCATTGTCTAGTTATATGAATGTCTTCCTGGTGGAACAAACCATCTCCATGTATCTCCATTTTGACTGTATAGGGCTGGGTGATAGGTTGGACTGGATGATCTTGGAGGTCTCTTCCAACCTGGTTGATTCTATGATATACCAGCCTTCCATACCATAAAGGTGCCACCAGTGCAGTTGACTATGCAATATGGGTTACACAAGCACCCCATACCATTGTGACAAAGAAGATGTATTGATGGTCCCAGGGCATTTCTATCCTCATGCTTCTGAATGTGATCGATCTTAAATGATGACTTAGGAGTTGGAAATCCTTAAGGGGGAATCAAATCTTTGAAGTTCAGCTGGGAGAGTCTCTGGGTGCCCCTTCGAGAACTCCAGGCCCTGAAGAAACACAAGACTGGCCCTCAAGGGCATTCTTACATTGGCACATAACCAGTTTCAGCTTCTTCCTCTGCAAAAGGAAGAAACTTAACTACAACACACAGGCACTTTGCATCTGGAGAACATGTTCTCAAAGCAGCAAAACATCTTTGCTATGAATGTAATGTATGTGGTACTCTCCCTCTGTTTGGCAGGAAATAAGAAAAACAGAAGCAAGGCAAAAATGAAAACAAAATGGAGCATGTAGGCATCGTGAAACAGTTACAGTGCTGTGACTCATTAGTATCTGAATCTGACATTGACAATCTTGTTTTAAAAACAATTTTGTTCAACACAGTGACAGAATTTAAAAGCTGGTGTAAATCAGTATAAATTAATGAAGTCAATGGAGCTTCTCTGATTTACACTAGCTGAGGTTATGGCTTAGTAAGGTTAGACTTGCTTTCTAGGAGTGTTCAAGGAAGCCAACTTCTTCATGTCCTGTGATGAAGTGGTTGTTTATAATGGCCTTCAGTGTGGTTTGAAGCCAAATTTCCACATCAAAAGTAGCTTTATAAGAGATATCCTTACAGTGAGGTTCACTGCAAAATCATGACTTTAGAAGCCAGCTTTCCTCATGCTCTCAAGTATTTGATTTCAGCCTGAAAACCATTTGAGAAGCCAAGAAAAGCAGAGCCATTCCTGCCTACTTCCCCAGCTCTGCTTCATCTTTAAGTCGCCTGCATATCCAACAGGCCCCAACCCACTCTGTCCATTTATCAAAGCGAGTCACTCTAAGTATTTGTTTATTTATGTTCAGAAATTCCCCGTAAGATAGACAAGTTTCATGCTTAATCTGAAAAAATTGGGGATGGAGGAGGAGCTCTTACTAGTTCTAGAGCTATTTGTTTGACTTGGCCACTAGTAAAAATAAAACACAATAATGTGTCCCAGAGTCACAGCAAGGGGTGGAGGTCACAGGAAAACAGATCATGTCTTTCACAGCTCTTCAGCTTCAGTGCACCAAATTATGACTCCTATTATTTACCTACTGGATTCTCCACCCTGTGCACAGGCTCCAGGCACTCAAAAGCAGCAGGTCTCTGCTTCAAAGAACAAACAAACTAAAGTCTGTCCCAAAGCTACACTTACCTCCTCCTCCACTTTTTATCTGAAAGGTCCGATGATCTCACAACACTTATCTGACTTCTGCCATCTTGGGCTCACCAGACTGTGCCAGCAGTCCTGCTCCTCTGTGGTGCTCTTATGGCAAATACGTTCCCAGTCATCTGGGCACAAGCCACCCATGTGTTGTAGCTTAAGCTTGTCTTTCGCAAAGGTTTGTTGGGTTAGAAGGGCCCTACTCTCTGAATGTCCAGCCTTGATGTGCTTTATCAGATGTCCATACAGTGTCATGCACTTTCACTGACCTTATCACTCTGCAACAGACTGTTGTCTTCAGAACTTCTTGCTAGAAACACGTCTCTCGAGTCCAGCTGCTGAGATCTCAAACCAGAGCTGAAGCCTATTCAAATCTCTTGAGTAGTTTCTACACATCCTCAAGTGACACACTCTTCCATATTCTCTTCAGGAGATTAAATCCTCTATGGGCTCACTGAAGCCAAGGAGAAAACTTTGTGGGAATGATCCCAAAAAGGCAATATTCTAAACTGACAGCATCAGACATGTATGCTGAATATGAAGCATCAGTATGTAGAAGCCTGCCTCACATCTTAGAATCGTGGGAGGTACCACTTTCTCATAAGAAGCAGAAGATCTTCCTCCTCTTTCATAGCGTCAGGTTTTGATTTTGCTCTCTTCACTCTATGGAAAGATCTGATAAACATTCTCTCATTAAGAGTTGCAATCTCCTTTTCCAGGGAATGTTTCTGATCTACCTCAGAGGTGGCTAGGGAACTCCACTTTGTTACTGCTCTGTCACCAGCCTCTCACTTGGGTTGTTATTTCTCTAGGCACACAGCACACCAGTTGAGTGCTATCTTTCTGGGTACATAAATGTCACTCACTGTTCCTTCCTTGTTTTCTTTATTGTTGTTGGGGTTTTTTGGGTTTTCACGGGGGGAGGTTGGGGTGTTTTTAGACCTTTTTTTGTGGTGTCTCCAGCTTAGTGTGGAAGCAAGGCAGAGTCAGAAAGTAATGACCTGAATATAACCATCAAGACGCTGTGTTTGTTATTTGATGAACAGGTAGGCAGATATACTAAGCATCATAAATGCAAAACACATCTTCTGTTCTACTCTGCTTCTATGCCCTGGTCTGAGGACTGTGCCAAATTGTTCCCAAAAGTTTTCTGTGTTCACTTGTTGCATTAGAGGCAAATATTGTATTTTTTTTCTAAATATTTCACAAAGATCTATGATTTTCTTCTGTTATATTGCTTGGATTCTCCTCAGAGACACCTTCACAAACTGAAGAAACATCTACAACCACTGCCTGTTGTGTGTGCTGCCTTCTCAGCTTCTCCAGATGATACAATAGCTTGGGCATTGTTCAATCTTTCAAATGGTCAAGAGCACTCGGCGGTCTTCCTGCTTTCCAAATCAAAATCAAAACCAAACAGAGTCCCCTTCATTTTAAAAATAATTTCCAGAAGCAGTTATGTTTGGTTGTCTCAAAATCAAGGGAAATCATCTTCACTCTGAACTATTTTAAAAACAGAAGTCTACCAGGCAAATTAATTTAATTTCTGTTAACATCTCACAGCCTTTCAGGATTTGGTTCTAATTTTGTGTTATAATGAATGTCTGTTCTTATTAAGGTTGAACTGGAAGGCAGTCAGACAATTCTCAGATAACAAGTAGGAAAAAACAACATAAACCCATTATCCAAGAAAAAATTGAAATAGTTAATTGCACACAAGTAACAAAACTTGTTTCCTCACTATCAGAACTTATCCCGGACCACATTGTCACAGAACTTTCCTTGAATCTGGTTGGAGCAAAGACAGGAAACTGCATCTTCTAAACTTTAGAAATAGATCTTAAGCATGTAAACATGAGATATTACGCCTCTGTCTTTTAAGTAACATTTATATTATCTAAAATAAACAGTCTTTCTGAAGTTAGTCTGTAATTGACATCTGACAGAGTCCACATTGCAACAGATATGATAAGTGCAGTAAACAGCAGAAATTATGCTTCTCTGTGCTCTGAGAAACAGTCATATTTCCTTACACAGATAAACTTTATTTTGTTGCTATGCAACCCTCAAGCAACACACTAGATTCTCCAGTAAATAAAAGCACAGATTTTACAACTGAAGGGCAAGCATGTGGCCTTTTGGGTTTTCTCCCCATTTTGAATTCCAGCCCCAGCTTTAGTTCACATTGTAATATTCCATCATGTTATTGTAAAGCTGCCTCTAAAGCTCAGTAAGGGATATTTCAAACAAAGTGGAAAGGGATAGGCTAAATGTGTGAGTCCTTCTGACACTGATGGGAAACAAATGGTTGAGGCAGTAATGTCAGTGACTGTGGAACAATGAAATCAAGGCTTTTTAAATTTTATTTTTCCCTAATCCCCCTTAAAAATGAACACCACATTTCTGTAACAAGATTTTCAAGACCTATGCCTCTCTCAGTAACGCTTAATTTTACCCTAGATGAGATTAGCAGAGTCTTACCTCCTCTGCCTGCTCTTTGGAAACAGTCATTTTGCAGTAGGAAGTTACTCCCTTGCTCTTAACAGTCACAAAAATCCTCATGAATTCAGTTTGCATTTGGATTGTTTAGAGAACAGAGGAGCAGAACCTATATTGTCTCTATCATCATAAGCACAGTGTAGAACATTAACACTTACCTGCATGAAGGTTGTTCATGAAAAGCAAATAGAACAACTAGAATCTTCCCAAGCCACAGATTAATACCTCAGCCAAATTTCTCTTTTGCACGTGGCTTCAAATCCTGAAAACTGTCCTAGACAGCATCAGCCTTTACTTGCCACTGTCAGCCAATGAAACCAGGTGAAGAATGTAACTCAGAGCTCCATCAGAGTACTGTCAGCACACTGTGGTGAAGGCAACAGGGCTACAAGGATTTGCACAGCCAAGGATCTGGCCTGTGCCCAATGCACTACATAACAGTTAGCTGATTGCTGGGGGCTTTGTGTCCCTTAAATAACACAGCTTCCATGATTTTGCTTTGCTGTTAATTTCTTTACAACTGTGAGTCCTCTGAACTACAGCTACAAGCCCACATGCTTTTAAAGGAATGGCACATAGTCACTAGGAAAATTACACTGTTCATAGGAAAGCAAGATTTAATCTTTATGACCTCAATGTAGTATCTCTAAACGGTGAGGAAGAAGTATCTTTTAATTACATTTCTGTATTTTGATCACTGTTTGCCATCAGAAGGAAACTATAAACGGAAATGTTTTGATAGCTGTTTGCTGTCAAAACATTTCTGTTTCTAGTTTCATTTTAATGGCTAAGTTACTTCCAGGCATGTAAGTTAACAGTAACATTTGGTGCAAAACACTTAGAAGTTTCTATGTTGTTCTTCTATAAAAGCCCATCTCTAATCACAACTCCTAGAAGAGCCTAGGAGAACACAGAAACACTTGTAAAATTTGCTTCAAGTATATTTTACAATGAGTGATCTCCTACACGCCTTCTCAGTTAGGATTGCAGGATGAGGCCCGAAGGGTAAAGGCAAGTGGTTTTGCTTGGTAGCACACTCTCTGTGCAACAGATGGCACTCAGCAACAGTCTTCAGATCTAAATCTTGGAAAGTGGTGCTTGATCTTTTCTTATCAGTGTCCTGTCAATTTCTTCTACTGTCTTGCATCCTGGAGGAGAAGTTACATATCAGAAGACAACTTTGCTTTTGTAGTGCACACTAAGCCTTTTATTTTTCTATCTCATAGAAGCCTACATCCTGTCAGACGAAAGCCACCCCTTGGTGACCAAGGATTTGTCAGTACTTTTTCTACAGACTTATTGCTTTCCTTGCAAAGAATCTTTTTGCTTGCTTTTATTTAATCTCCTCAGTTCCCCATCTGTAAGACAGAGATAACAACAAGTCCTTTTACCATCTCTCCATAGCCTAACCTGGCAAACATTTCCATCTCTCTTCTGTAAGTTACAACAGCCCTATTGTCCAGGGCAAATGAAAACTATGAGGAAATGTGAGACAGAGGTGATTGTTAATGAGATAAAACATTAATGTCTTACCTGTCAATGCCATTGCCAGTCGAAACTCTTCCTTCAGCATCTGAAGAACTTCTTTTGCTCCTTCTTCACCCTAGGAGGTTAGAGAACAATATGAACTGTTAGGTGTACATATAGCTCATGTATGTAAATACAGACATTTATACCTGTGCCAGCAAAGTTGTGTGCACAACTTGACTACCTGTCATAGCAAATTTTAGATTAGGTGGTCTGAATCCGTACATAAACCATCACACATGCACCCCTGTGTGCACACACAGGCTTACATGCATATGCTAAACACAAACAGCAAGTCTAGGTATCTACAAACAGAAATTTGAGCTTTTTCTAACTTACTTGATAAGCCAAGCCCCAGATGAGAGGTCTTCCAATGAATACAGCTTTGGCACCAAGAGCTAGAGCTTTGAGAACATCTGTGCCTTTTCTTACACCACCATCTAGAAACACCTCCACCTTCCCCTCCACAGCCTCAACAATTTCAGGCAAGACATCAATCTAAAAAAGTAAAAGAGGAATACAGCTTTACCACTTCTGTAGCCCTATTTAAGTGAACTCTTATGTACAGGACCCAAGATATAAAGAAGCTAAATGAGCAATTGCATGCTTAACTATGCACAAGCATCGCAGCTTTGTACTGAAAAACAGTAGTGACTTGACATGTTAGCAGATATAGACAAAGGTCAAAGTTATTTAGAAAGTCACATAAAGAGAAAAGAATCATAAGTGTCACACAAATTGTCCATCTGATCCCATGACATGTATCTAACTCAAGACAGTATCAGGTATTTCAAAAGACGATAAGAAACAGTTCCCCAGACTTCCAGTGTCCAGTAGTTTGGGGCTGAAACTGAATTACAGTCAATTTCACAGGAAATCACAGGAAGGGGGGAAAGGATTTTTTACTGTTCCTAAGTTACAAGTAATTAACCAGGGAATTAAGTAATATGTCCATATCATTTTCACATCCCAACAAAGAAAGAAGCCTCTTGAATTCAAGCCTTGTGCATTAATTGCAGAGCAGCTGCTCCTATACCAGATAAGTAGTTCCTATCCATAAAAATCAGGATAGACAAAATTAAGGAGATTGTGGTAGTGAGACAAAAGGTCCAAAAATTCATGTCTTTCAAATATGGATGTTATCAATTTCCTTTCTAATGGATAAGAAATTGCTAGGAGATGAGGGAGGAAACCTTTAAAGTGCAGTTTGGTTTTAGATTTGGACTAAAACTTTCTTGAAGTTTGGCACTTGCTGTGATTTTTTTAACTCTCCCTTTGGTTTTGCTCTCTTGCCAAACATATTTTCAATCTGCTTCCATATACAGAGATCACTTTCTACATCCTGACCAACCGTATCAAAATTGAAGTGCTATAATAACTGAAGTACGATGCAAAAACCGTAATTAAAACATAGATTTCCTCAATGTGTAACTGGACACTAGAAATATTAACCAGCTTGGGTTCAGCTCACATTCTGAAACACCATGAAGTTAAACAAATATTTCTAAACCAGAAACATTTAGCATGATCTGATGCAGGTATTTACATTGTGAAATGTAGTTCCTTGTGTGAAATCCAGTGAACACACCAGCTTTTATAATGCCTTCTCCTCTGCAATGCGGTGTTGCAAAAGAATAACTCATAACAAGTCACTTGCAAGTTTAAATTCTGTGCTACTGCAGTTGGCAAGAAGTCATTCATATTTCTTTATCATTTTTCAAAATGATGTTTTTAATGTCCTCATACGTTCTTCCTGTTGGATTACCTCACACACAGAGGTAAGCCCAAGATTTTCAAATACTCCTGGCAAAACTGAGGAATGCATTCTCAAAAGGTGACAAGACGATAAAGACAAAAGATTTATTTCAGAAGCATGAAGCACCCACACTCTGAAAATTGGCTTCACCTTGAGGTGTCTAAAACCGAATAGCTGCACACTCGCCAACAACACAAAATCATGTTTCATAGAATGGTTTGGGTTGGGAGGGACCTTTAAAGGTCATCTAGTCCAAACTCCTTGCAGAGAGCAGAGACAGCCGAAACTAGATCAGGTTCCTCAGAGCCCTGTCCAACCTGACCTGGAATGTTTCCAGGGATGGGGCTTGTACTACCTCTCTGGGCAACTTATGTTAGTGTTCCACCACCCTCACTGTAAATAATTTCTTCCTTTTATCTAGTCTAAATCTCCCCTCTTATAGTTTAAAATCATCACCACTTGTTCTGTCAACTGTAGACTCTGCTCAAAATAATGTCCCCACCTTTATTATAGGCCTCCTTCAAGTACTTTTAAGAAAAATCTTAGTCTGAAAAAGTCCTAACATCAGGAGGTCTTTGTCATACCAGCCTACTGGAATGCCTGCACAGTCAGACAAAAGCATCTCCGAGGACAATGCCTCAGCTTCATTAACCATTTAGAAAAAAACATTTGTGCTGGCAGCTGTCTCCCCAGTGTAGGGCTTGGCTGGTGAGGAACCATCCAACACAACCAGGCGGTCACCAAGCACATGTGAAGACCTATAAAAATTAATAGGTGAAGGAATGGGGCTGGGAGAATCCTCAACTGTCTCTTGGAAGGGAAAAACAGAATTGCTCGGGGTGGGGGGGGACAATGGGACAGCAGAGCAGAGCAGATAAGACTTCATGTGCAAAATACTGCACAGTGAAAATACTCTGTCCCAATCTCTCTCTTCAGAAAATGATCATGGAAAACATGAGGTTTTTCATCAAGGACACATTAGGAATACTGAAACAGTCAAACCGGGCTTTGATTCTCCTTTTCATTTTCATTTTACGTGCACAGCTTTCCCACACAGAATGAAGGATGAATGATGACTGGAATTTGGTTTTTTTTCCTTTGGCTTGAACACACACTTTTTCATTTTCCTTCTATTTTTTTTCCAGTTCAGAACTTCTCAAATCCCTTTTCACCTTTGGAAAAAGCACAGGGTAGCACGACAAGGAAAAGGAAAAAGGAAATTTAACCACCCTGTACCTTTTCCAAAGGTGAAAATGTTTGAAAGAATGAAAATGGAGCATTAATTCTGTCTTAAGCTGCTCTGTAACTACAATTTTTCAGAAGTCTCTGAAGAACATTAAAAGGGAAAAACAATTTTAAAACAACTTTCTGTGAACTGGAAAGCACAACATGAGGGATTTAAAAATAAAGGATGAGAATGGAGAAATAAGAGAAAATTAGGAAAAAAATATTAAAGACTTTCCATTTTGGAGGCTTTTAACTAACAGACACTATCTGAAACTGCTCTTCTAGACTTCCATGCAGGGTGCAGCAGGCAAGGACAGGATGCTCAGGTAGCTTGAACAGCCAGCCACATGTAAGCCCTCTTGTGGTTTTTTTGGTTTGATCTCACCAAGGGGAAGCTTTGCCTAACTTAGAGTGTGATGTGGCATACACCGAGAAGTGGAGAGAAATTAGTGCCCATGGGGTAAGGCATATCTGTAGTCTTTTTCTCCAGCTACCATGTGTCCAGAAAAAGTAAACAAGAAGTAAAAAAGCAGAGAAACCCAGAGACTGCTGATACATATTGGCACCAGTACTTACAGTTGCAGGGACCCCATCAAGCTGCCGTGCTCCATGATTTGACACCAAGATACCATTTACCCCAACTTTTACAGCTTCTTTAGCATCACTGGCTAAAAACAAACAAACAAACAAAACAAATAAAACCACATAAACAAATATACAAAATATGCCCTTCCATTCCTGGGAGCTTATTGACACAGTGATAAGGGAAATTTTGCCACTAAAACCACCATTGTCAGCTGATACAAAGCCACCTTCATCATGCCAAAGTACCATCTCAAAACAGGAATCAGTTTGATCTTTAAGAAATAAATCAGAAGAGTAACTTGAAATGTTGGAACAGAATATTTTACCATTTTGGATTAGCTACCACTTTGGTTGGTAGCTTTTATTTTCTCTGCTATGCCTCACAACTCATCACTTAGAAATTATTTTGTTAAATTATTTTCTCCAAGCCAAAACCATTGGCATCATTACAGTAATAATCCATACTTAATGAAACCACTTTACTTTGCTCAGCGCTCTTTTGAAGAAGTGAAAATCCAGCTTCCCTTTAAGTAGCATCCAACTCAGATCAATTAGTTAACAGACACAATAGACAGAGCAAGTTAAATTTTCCTGGCCACAGGATTTAAAGTATAATTGATGTGATGACAGCCAAACAACTAGATTTGGGACCATTTGCTCTGGTCTCTACTCACTCAACATCAAGGTAGACATACTTGTGTAGCCATTAAAACATTCTGACACCCCAGGTACTTATTTAAGCAGCTGCTTCTATAAGTGTCTAAGTTGCTGGGTTCCTAATCTACCAATAGGAAAAGAAGATTTCTCCTTTTGGCTGTTTTCTGTTTTGCACACCCCACCATATTCTATGTCAGCAAAACAAACGATTGCCATTAAAAAGCAACACAGTGATATGCAGTGCTACTGAAATTTCCCCAGCATGAGTTCTCCTTCTCTGGTGCCTCTGCAAAAAGGTATGCCATGCCTGTCTCATGGGAAGCTGCAGAGCTACACACCCCTGAGGATTCCTTTGGCAACGATGGGCAGCGAGGTCAGCCTCCTAAGCCATTTTATGTCCTCCCAATTGACAGTTGCATCAATTGCCTCAGCTACATACACAGCCAGACCACTGTTTTCTCCAAAGTCTTTCCCTGAGGAGAATGCCAGGTCGCAGCTTGAGAAGTTTTTTAATCTAAGGGAAAAAAAAAAAAATAAGAGAGAGAGAGAGAAAAGTAGTCTGAGAAAGAGTCAATGTAGCCATAAATCATTTCGTATTGCCAGCATTCAATATAGTTGTGTTAAACCTTTGCTGTACAGCCAAGCAGGAGCAAAAAATGCCTGTCCTGGCATGTTAGGTCCCAGTCCTTAGTCAACTGAAACCTTTGTCTGGCAAAGCACTTGATAACATTAGTGCAAGCTTCTCTGTGCCAAGGGAAAAGTCTTAGTTCTTTCAGAAGAAATAGGATAAAGTCCAAATTTTAAAGGTTCAGCATGGTCAGCAGGTTGAGGCAGGTGATTCCCCCTCTCTACTCGAGCCCCCAACACAAGAAGGACATAGAAGTGTAAAAATGGGTCCAGAGGAGAGCTGTGAAGATGATCAGAAGGCTAAAAAACCTCTGTTATAAAGACAGGCTGGGAGAGCTGGAGTTGTTCAGCCTAGAGAAGCCAAGCCTTCAGGGAGACCTTATTGAAGCTTTTCAGTATTTGAAGGATAGCTGCAAAATTACATTTTATTAAGCATGTAATGATAGGATGAGGGTTAATGGCTTCAAAATAGAAGAAGCTAGCTTTAGGAGGAAATTCTTCACCATGAAGGTGGTGAGGCACTGGAACAGGCTGTCCAGAGACATTGTGGAGCACTAAGCATAGGCGTGTCCGAAGCCAAGTTGGATGGGCCCTTCAGTAACCTGTTCTAGTAGGACATGTGTCTTCCCATGGCAGGGGGATTGGAACTACTTGATCTTCAAGGTCCTTTACAACTCAAACTCGTTCTGTGATTCTATGAAATCTACAGTCCAGAGGAAAAGCCAGCAGTGAGAGCATTAATATGGGCTCAAGACTCTGTCCTCCTGTGTGGCTTTAGACACAACAGTTAGCCACTCTTTTTGCCTCAGTTTCTCACCATAAATTAGGAAACCAGTATCTGCCACGAGCACCATGAGGATAAATGCATAGCATTTGGGACATTTAGATTCTAGAGCAGTACAGGCTGAGAATTTCAATCTTGCTTGACATGATACAGGACCCACTGAAGACAAGAGGCACACCTCTACTTACCAGCAAAATTCTCCTTAGCTTTCATGCAGCAAATATGAGGTTTGTTTTGTCCTTTTCTTTCCCCTCCCCCCCAAATCCAGGAGATTCGGCTACTGGAGAAAGAGGGGATCAGATAGGTGGGAGAGGAGAAGGCAAATTTTGTTAAGTCCTGTGAATTTGATGGAGCTACATGAAGCCTTGGGAAAAAGTCAGAATGTTCATCTGCCCAACAAGACCAACACACAGCTGGCTCACCTTGTGTCTTTTTTGCATGTTTCCTTGTAAAATGCAAGGAGAAGAAATGAAGTTCATATTAAAAAAATGTCATTATTTATTCTTTAGCACTATATAAATCTTGCAGGTCCTAGGAACTGGATGGTAAATGATAACCCTCTGTCAAAGAGGTCACACACTTACTAGAGGAAAAGAGGGAAAGTGGAGAAATTCAGGATGTGCTGGTATAAGAAAGCTGAAGCAGCCCCAAGAGCTTACAAGCACTGAACTGCCATCAGCAACACCAGTGCCACCAAAGACAACCATGTCCCACACAAAGTTGATTGCTCTGTCCTTCAGAAACCATGTCTTATTCCACATTGTGCTATTTTATACTCATATTCCATATTTTGGGAAATTCATGGGTTTTTTTTTCATGGAAACTGGCTAGTTTCACTGCTGATTTCATGCCTGCGACAAGCTTTTGTGCTCAGCTCCAGGTCCAGAAGAAAACGAGAAAAGAGTGGGCTCTCAGCAAGATCCAGCTTTTTAGCTGCTGGTTTGTGGAGGGTGGGGTACTCACAGGAAAACAGAACTATGGATAAGATTATATAAATAACTGTTGTTTTTCTTGGCCTGTGAGACGCAGATCAACACTTGAATGAATGTTGCCTTACATACATTTCTGAGCACAATGGTACCTTGTTGTTGCTTTGAAACTTTGTTGAAAACCTGAAGCCAAGAAAAAGTTATCACGTAACTGACCAGAGCCCATGCTAGCAGAGTTTCACCACCAACTCTGCAACAAAGCACTGCCAAAGTGTCATTCTGAAATCTGAAGTGATTCATTTGCACCCTTAAAGATTATTCCAGCTTCAGTTCATTTTATATGGTTCACTCAAATGAAACCTTGCTACGGTTCTGGTCAGGTGGGGTTAAAGTGCTGCAGAAATACTCTATCACCTTCCTCAAATATTTTAGGGTTGACCCACATTCAAAAACTCCTTAACCCTAGGTCTTAAAATGATACTGCCCCTGAAAACCAAATATATATATATATATATATATATATATAAAAATCTATCAAAATAGTTATTTCCTTTTTTTTACATAAAATGACAGCGTGTATCAAATAATGCTTTATCAATCACAGATCCAGGGTAGGATTACTATATGCACATGCTTATCGGTGTGCTACGTTGTAATGTTAGATGTGTCAGAGAGTCTTTGTTTTCTAGTCTTTTTCTCAAAAGTTTGTACTTTAACACAGAAATTACAGGCAAAGTTAAGGTTGCTCTGTCAACTTTCATCATATTATCCACTAGCTTCAAGTACAGGCACGTGGGAGAGATTCACCACCATGGGTTCTGAAGAGTTTTTTTGCCTGTGAGGTGAAGAATCAGATTTATTGCAGAGTTCCATGGCTTACCTCCATTTTGAATAGTATGAAAAAGAGGACACCTCAGGGTGTGATATTATGTCTCTTGCTATGTATATGTTACATGCAGAATATACATAGTGTAATTTAACAGTCTGAGGAGACATAGGAGGAGCACTTCGGATTTTCAAAGCTTGCTTTCACTCAGAATGCAAATCAAAGTTAATCTGCTTCAAAACCTCCATCCCCAGAAAGGTGATGGAGCAACTTATCCTTGGCGCTATCCTAAGGCATATCAAGGACAAGGAGGTCATTAGGAGCAGTCAACATGGTTTTGACAAAGGGGAAGTCATGTCTTACCAACCTGATAGCCTTTTATGAGGACATAACCAGGTGGATTGATGATGGTAGAGCAGTGGATGTGTTTTTCCTTGATTTCAGTAAAGCATTTGACACTGTCTCCCACAGCATCCTTCTGGTTAAACTGAGGCAGTGTGGTCTGGATGATCAGGTAGTGAGGTGGATTGGGAACTGGTTGAAGGAAAGAAGCCAGAGAGTTGTGGTCAATGGGATGGAATCTAGTTGGAGACCTGTAACTAGTGGAGTCCCACAAGGGTCAGTACTGGGACCTGTTCTGCTCAATATATTTATCAATGACCTGGGTGAGTACACAGAGTGCACTGTCAGCAGGTTTGCTGATGACACCAGAAGGCTGTGCTGCCATTCAGCAAGACTTGGACAGGCTGGAGGGTAGACGGGAAGAACTTCAATGAAATTCAACAAGAGCACGTTTAGAGTCTTGTGCCTGTGAAAGAACACACCAGGTATCAGTATAGGTTGGAGACTGACCTGTTGGAAAGCAGTGAAGGGGAAAAGGATCCGGGGTCCTAGTTGATAGAAGGTTGACCATGAGCCAGCAATGTACTCTTGTGGCCAGGAGGGGCAATGCCATTCCGGGGTGTATTAAAAAGGGATGTGGCTAGTAGGCCAAGAGAGGTTCTCCTCCCACTCTGCTCTGCCCTGGTGAAGCCACATCTAGAGTACTGTGTCCAGTTCTGGGCCTCCCAGTTCAAGAGGGACATAGAACTGCTTGAGAGTGTCCAGTGCAGAGCCACAGAGATGATTAAGGGAATGGAACATCTCTCTTACCAGGAGAGCCTGAGGGAGCTGGGGCTCTTTAGCTTGGAGAAGAGGAGACTAAGGAGTAACCTCATCGGTGTTTATAAATATGTAAAGGGCGAGTGCCAGGAGAACGGAGCCAGGCTCTGTTTGGTGATGCCCGATGACAGGACAAGGCACAATGGAATGCAGGATGACAGGAAGCTGAGGCATAGGAACTTTTGTGTAAACATGAGGAGGAATATATTCACTGTGAGGGGTGACAGAACACTGGAACAGGCTGCCCAGAGTGGGTTGTGGAGTCTCCTTCTCTGGAGATATTCAAAACCCGCCTGGAGGCATTCCTGTGTGATCCTGCTCTGGCAGGGAGGTTGGAATGGAAGATCTTTCAAGGTCCCTCCCAGTCCCTGACATTCTGTGAAATGCATTCAACTATCCTTTTTGGTTTTCTTGTCTTTCCAATTTTGTGTTCATTTGCAAGTTCTAAATAGCAGCAAACATATTAGTCTTAATCTATGTCGTGGCAGACAGCAGTCACTACTAACTCCTACTTGTACGATTCTCACAAGTTTTACAGCTCCATTTTGCTAGTCCAATTCATGGACATCTCATGCACTTGACACTCTTCCAGCCAGTCCTCGGCTGCTAACACTGTGCCAGCACTTCAGTGTATGTGTATCAAGGTGGTCTCTACAGTCTACCAAAATTTATTTGCAAGTGGCTAGTGAAATCAGTGTCCTTACGAAGCTGCTGGATAACTCTGTTAAAATTAAATGCCGCAAGTGCCTTGCAGTAGGGATGAACTAGAACTAGTGCTGAAGCCAGTCGTGAGGCCACAAATTCTTCTGAGATATAGACAATGTCCCAAAAACCACACAAGAGCAGGAATCTCCCCTGTGGTGAATTTAGGAAGACTGAAACCCACATGTTTCTACAGTTGAGTAAAAAAAGAGTTGAAATTGCTTGGAAAGGGGATCTGTGGTAGTAGCAAAATGGCCCTGGACCCAGTGCAGTGTCACAGAGTAACGTAGGTTACAAGGGCCTATAACATCAGTTGGAAGGGACCTTCACTCCATTTACTCCAAACTCCCATCCAGAGAACAGCAAGCTCTGAAGCTAAACTCATGTTCACAACCAGAGCAGATTACACAGGGCTGTGTCTGGCTGAGTTTTGAAGATGTCTGAGACTATTGTTGACAGATGTACAAGGAATTACCCCATCTCTCTAGTTTTGTTGGTTTGCAGCCCCACGTTGCCTGACACATGGTCTCTTTTAGAGTCTACAAGCAATCATGAAAGCTTAGCTTTGACTCACTACTCTGCATAGCCCAAGCACAGCGAGAGATACGTCCTCGGTTCCCTGGTGTTGATGCCCAGCGCAGCATGTGGCACCTGGGAGACATTGATTGTTTCAGAGACAAATCTCTCCCACAGCACTTCATGGCACTACCACACCACGTACTTGTCCTGCATCCCACCAGTGGGTACCTACCTGAGGTGAGGAGGAAGCTGGAACTTGTTGCGCACGTCATCGATGCGCCTGCCAAGAAACGGTGTGTCCACTGTCACAAAGATCCCTTTGTAGCCTGCTCTCTCTGCACGCTTCACGAGGGATTTGGTAACCTCCCGGTCTTTGTACACATAAAGCTGCAGCCAGTGAAGGCCAGCTGGAGATGCTTCAGCCACTTCTTCAATGGAAGAAGTGGCCCAGGAGCTCAGCATCATCCCTGTCCCCATTGCATGGCAGGCTGAGGAAACAAAAAGTTACATTCAAGATTATCCAAAACACAGAAGCTCCTCTAAACAGAAGCGCTTGGCTCAGGAGTGTGTCAGTGCACGAAATGCCACCCTGCCTCTGCTCAGTGTTACCACACTTTCAGCCTTTCAGAGAATGCTGCTCTAAAAGCAGCTACTAACAGTGGAGGACTGCTGCAAGAGTTCTCCAACTTGTTCTCTGCATTTATAGGCAAATTGCTGGTGACTCCCATCTGCATGCTGTTGGAATGATCCCTGCTCCAATAATTGGAAAAATAAAGGTATTTCCTGTGCAAGCTGATCTAGGTGATCCTGCTTTAGCATCTCCAGAGATCCCTTCCAGTCTGCACCATTCTGTGATTGCTATATTATAGTCAAACTAAGCTTAACTTGTATTAATAATTCTTTATCATGTGAGGAGTCTGTTTTTAAGCCTCTAGCATCTGGCCCACTTGTTGGAAATTTCGGCACACATATTTAAGACATAGGCATGGACAGAGAGTTTCAAATTATATTACAAATTGCATTAAAGGCTTCTAGATTCTTAAACACTGCCACATTGCTGCAGTTGAGTGTTCTGGGTCTGTCATTCTCAATGCTACTGCTCATGCCTCCTCAGAACTGGCACAGAGACTCCCTCAAACATTTTTATCATGATATTTTGGCTGCTTTCTCCCACCCTCAAAGCAGTTATTGACATTAAACTTACACTCTTTTACTAAATGCCTGTTGTCACTCTTACAGGGTATTTCAAGGGCATAATAAACCAGGACACAGCCCAGCAAACAGCCTTACCTAAAGACTTAAAGGGGAAGTTATTTGCTTCAGCATTTTTACCTCTTGTCTCTTGATATGAAGGAGAGGAACCCGACACCCATTTTATCTCCACCAGGATGCGCAAAAAGAAAGATAAGCAGACACAACAGACAAGTGGTTGCCAAAGTCTCTGCTGAGGCCAAAAGGGATGGGTGTTTATATTCAATGTGTTTTGACCTCTCTTTCTTCAAAAAGCTGTTGAGCAAAACCATGCCCAAGGCGTAATCTCAAAGTTAAACGTGATCAAAAATCCTAGATGGCCTCAAGCAGACAGACACTCCGTACCTGCTGCCTCCCTGGGGGAGATTTTCAACCCAGGCTGTGCTAGAAACCAGTTGACCTCATACTATGAGATTGTAAATCTACCACTTGGTCTTTTTAAGTAATCTGTCACTTACTGTAAAATAAAGGGAAACACACTGTAAAACTAAAAACCATTATACAAAGCCTTATTTCTCTTGGTCTACCATATTATGCATATTTTTAATGTAAACAGGCTTCTGTTTCAAAACGTCTTCTCCAGTGCATCGGGGAATGAAAAGGTGGTCTTTATGACAACATTTTATTAAATAAGGATTACAAGTCTCTGAGAGTTGAAGCTCATGAACAGCTTATTCAAACAAATTGGTTACAGCCTCCCAGGGCTACCAGGCAGCTATCAATCACTTGGAATAGAGTAGCAACAACCCTAAACTCTACATTGCAGCCATTTCACTCCTCTCGTTAATATTCCAGAAAATGGTTTGCTCTCACAGATGAAGTACCTAGAAATGAGTTTCTTCTGCAGAACACGTGCTGAATGCCTAATGTCCTGTTAAAAATCAGCTGCAATGGGTTATCACGAACCCCACAATTTGTCAAATCAAGAGCATTAAGTGATGCTAAGAAACAAGGGATCTGCATTCCTGTTGCTCTGTCAAATATGCATTCATGAATGCATGGGAGGGGTGCTAACCCAGTAACTGCAAAACCCACAGATCAGATAAGGGGAAAATGCAAATGTTATGGCTCAGTTTGCCTTTGAGTATCCATTTATTTCCATTCTTTCTTTTATTCTCCAGCCTACCTCTACAGCCCTGTGGACACAAAAAGAGTGGCAAAAGGCAAAATTAAAATGGAAAGGGCAAAATAACATAGGTAAGTAGATGATGTAAACACAAAATATCACCACATCGTTTCCACTTACGTACAGAGTGGTAGAGAAAACGATGCTTTCATCTGATTTAAGATTAGATTCAAGCAGTTTGGTTCAATCAGAGTTCAACTGTCCTAGACTGGGTTATGGCATTTCTACAAAAGCCATGCTCACAAAATTCCCTTTGTCTGCCCTGCATAGTTCAGGACTCTTGGGTGAAGAGTCAGCTCAACACTCATATTTTGGATCTGCATGGTCAAATTCAGAGTTCAAATCCACAAGATTTGCAGTTTTAAAGAATCCAAGTTCCAGTTTTGGTTGACTTGTGCTCTACCTTGCTCATTCTAAAGCTTATTTTGGCATTTTTCTAGACTTTCAAAAACATAAAGATACATAGTCCTGAAAGCGTTTCCAATTTCCATTTTGGTGGGTTTCTTTCCTACCTTAAACCAGGTTTTGCTAAAAATACACTTCCACTTTGTGCACTTTTAGCTGCAGTTGAAGGAAACAGAAGCAATTCATTTCCTCCACAGCTATATTTTGCGCTTCCATTTCAAGGTGCTGCAAATACCTCTGTTTATTTTTACAAATCAGTACAAATCAGATCCATATTCCCACAGAATACTTTTGCACCAGTAGGTGACATTTGCCAGAGTTCAAACATCAGATTTTTGTAAACCAGCCATCCCTCATGTCATTTCAGATTGCTTTTAGCGGTTTTTGTTGTTCTTTGTCGTCTTTTTCTAGGTCTTCTTTTAATCCCAAGAACCCAAAGCATACATCTACCTTTGTACACACTGTGGGTTCCTACTGAGGTCAGTGACAGAGCACAGACCATGACAGAGCAGAGACAGAAGGCTGGGGAAGTTTTTGACATCAGGAAGGTAAAGCTTTGAGTTCTTCGTACCCTACCTTGTTTCAGGCTCAAAGGTAACTAGAAAAGGTAGGGAAAAGGTAACTGGGAAAAGGTAGGGTGCTTAGGAATGGGGAGCTTCACAGCTTTTGTTCCACGGCTCACAGGTGCAGATTTCCCAGCCCTACTGCTCCCTCCCTTTACTTAGCCCCGCAAACATGGATTTTCTCACCATGGACAAAGCAGGGCTTTCTTTGTACTTGAGGAATTCAGATGAACTATTTTACATAGCAATGAATCAAGGCTGACCATGGGACAGGACCCACTTAGGAAGTCCACAGGAGAAGAGAGCAGTAATGGTTTTTAGCCCTTTTTTCATCCCAAAACCTCAGTCTCCTTCCCCCATTGGACAGGGTATCATTCTGGTTTGGGAAGGGTATGGAATTTGTCCCTGTGGGCAACTCAGAGGCATTATGCTTCAGAGGAGGGCACTGGAGAAAAGCCCAGTTTAAGCTTGCCTGTTTTGTCAGGATTATGTTGTACAGGAATGGAAACTTTTTCTTCTAGCTGTATAAACTCCCCTAATTTCCCTTTTAGGGACATCTCCAAAGCATGACAGCCAAACTGCCCCACTGCGGTTGTTTTTCCTTGAATCCACCAGTGGAGCCACAGTCCCCAGGTTAGGGGCAGACAACATTGCTTGAGACCAACATGATGTCCTTTTGACATGGTGGTATTTCATAAGAGAAACATCTATGTTCTTGGAGCTGCATCTTCTAAGAAACAGTTGTTTAAAGCACTTAACATGACTCTACTGATGAAACACAATTGGCTGAGAAATGCCCTGCCCAGCCTCACCTCGGTTACCCCTAACAAAACTCTGTGTGCAAGCTCTGCCTCCAATAATTTTGTTGACACAACACATTTTGCCAGTCAGGCCCAAAGGCTGCAGACAGCAGAAAAAGATATGAGTGGCCAAAATGGATCTGGCTAGAAGGGCTGTCATGCCAGGCTGTCTGTGTACACTCAAACGAAAAGTCCTCTAGCCATGCCAGTTTCTGGGGGCAGTCAGAGTCAGGTCAGTACAAGCCATGTTTTCCCATGTGAATATTGTCCTCTTAATGACCCCAAAAAGCTTGTTCAGCCTTGTTTTCTGCAAGCCAGAGAGAAGACAGGAAGATTGTAGAATGGTCCAGGCTGAAAGGGACCTCCAAAGGTCATGTAGTCCAAACCACTCCCCAGCAGTCAGAAGGGACATCCTCAACTAGATGAGGGTGCCTAGAACCCTGTCAAGCCTCACATTGAGTACCTCCAAGGATGGGTCCCCAACTGCCTCACCATGGCAAGCTGTTCCAGTGTTCCACCACCCTCATAGTAAAGAGCCTGGTCCTAACATCCAATCCAAATCTGCTCTTCTCTAGTTTGAAGCCATTGCCCCTCATCCCATCACCACAGGCCTTTGTAAACAGTTTCTCTCCATCCTTCTTATAGGCTCCATTCAGGTACTGGAAGGCTGCTATTAGGTCTCCCTGGAGCTTCCTCTTCTCCAGGCTGGACAACCCTGGCTCACTCAGCCTATCTTCATACCAGAGGTGCTCCAACCCCCAATCATCTTTCTGGCCCTCCTTTGGACCTGCTCCATCAGCTCTGTGTATATTGGAGGGCTCCAGACCTGGACACAATACTACAGGTGAGGTCTCACCAGAGCAGAGTAAATGGCAGAATTTCCTCTCTGAATCTGCTGGCAACTCATCTTTTGATGCAGCCCAGGATGCGATTTGCCTTCTGGGCTCCAAGCACACACTGTCTGTTCATGCCCAGCTTCTTGTCCATCAGCACCCCCAAGCCCTTTTCCACAGGGCTGCTTTCTATCACCTCATCCTCCAATCTGTATTTATAGATAGGATTGTTCTGGCCCAGGTGCAAAACCCTGCACTTGCTATTGTTGAACCTCATGAGGTTCACCTGGGCCCAACTCTCCAGCTTCTCCAGGTCCCTCTGAAAGACATCCCATGTCAGCACAACAGCATTATGTAGCTAGTAGCAATACAAACAGAATAGCCACCTCAATAAAATAATGCTACCCATCTGGTTATCATCAATTCAGGCTTAAGAAAAACTATTTCTTGCTCAGCAGCTGGATGGTGCACAAAGGTTTGTTTACTTGAAGGCAGGTTCTATTTGCAGGACCATAACTTCTACTGCACTTGCAGAGAGACAACACAGGGATCACACTGGTTGCAAGGCCAGTGTGAAATCAGAATGGCAAGTGAATGTCTTTGCATTGAGGAAAAGAGAACCTTCTGATGGACAAGTAGGAGAAAAAAAAAAATCACATAGAATCAGAGTTCTGTTGAAAAGTGTTTAGAGACCAGCCCTTTGCTCTTTAGCAGTGGCTAAGATTATTCATCAAAATTGGCAAATAGTTTTAGTTAAGGAGGTTGAAATTGGAGTGGGGATGATGAGAAAAATTCACCTAATTCAAAAGGTCATGTGTTGATATTTTCAAAGTGGAAATGTTTTCTTCTGAGCTAACACTTTCGTTTCAAAACAGGAGTATGGCTAAAAGCATTAGCTAGTAGGAAAATGAAATAAAACATTGTGTTCTGGATGAAATCAAACATTTCAGTTCATCCAAAACAATTTTCCTCCCAATTTTTCAATTTCTACTGAACAGAAAATCTATTATTTGGAAAACTGCCGCAGACACTGATGAGCTACAACTGAAATGCTGGGGAACATACTTGAAGAAAGACCTGGATAAACGGGGACAACTGTCAAAGTCCATGAAGTTCTCTCAAGGACAGGAGAGCTTTCTATGCAAGGAAGGACTCCAGGTTCATTTAGACACGTCAAAGAAAAGTGAGTTGCAACCTTATTACAGCCTATATAGACAATCTTATTTTTCTTTAGTGTTTTTCAGTTGGTTGGTTTTGTTGTTGCTGGTTTGTTTGTTGTCCAGCTAACAGGAGTAGGAGTAAAACCAACATCTAAGTTTGAAGCTGTAGTTTTGACCATGATTACCACTTTAGTCTGCTCAAGGTGAACTTAGTCAACCTTTGCAACAACTTCAGTTGTGGTGGATGGCCTGTCATCAGCTACTTTAAAACTACAATTGAACATAATTCCTCCAAAAGATTCCTTAGTACTGAAATAGAACTGTGAGAAAAGGTGTGTTTAAGGCAAGCCACCAAGCTTTGCCCTGATTTGGGTAAGATGCACACTTCTTTCCATGAGCTTAATTGCTAAAGGAGAACATCCTTTTAGGACCAGCAGCAATGGGGGGAGCAGCTCCCAAAACCCTGACAAGCCCAAAAGTGAAGGATTATGAAGTCAGGGAGTTTTACCTAATAAGACACCCCATAGCATGCCCTTATCACTGAGAGGACATTTACGCTGTGTTGTGGGGGCAAACCTACTAGAATAGCAAAGTTCAAACTAAAACACTGTTGCTCATTGGGATCAAGCATCATTCCCCAAATTAAAAACAGCAGGGGAAGGAAATGTTACTGCTGCCTGCACCACCCTGCTCTGCAGGTAAGGGTGGTGTAAACATGAGAGTATTTCTTGGGCTATAACACCAACTAGTCACAGGTGTGGCTTGTGGCACCTGCTGAGCCATGCCCAGGCACACACAAGGGCACACTGTGGATGCTGCTTTGGGCAGCTGCTACATCCCTCAATAAGAGCCAGAGCACAAAAATAGCTGTTTCCCTGCCCGGGAAATGGCAAGGTTCAGACCACACCATGCTTGTCAAGGATCATCACAACATTAGAGGCACTACCTCATACACCAATATCTGCACAACTGAGCCACAAGTCAAGCTTAGGTTTGCAAAAGCGTCAAGACTATGGATGAAACGTTCTTGGCTTGTGCAGCTGAAGCAAAAGCTGATATGAAGCAGCCAACAAACCGCTCACTGGTATTTCAGAGATATCAGAGAGTTTCAGAGAAGCTGGATGCTGCAAACTCCCTGATCCCAAATGTCCCAGGTTTAAAGGAACCTTTAAGCCAAGCATGTACTTTACAGCTAATCCTTGTCATCTTATAAGGTCAAACTAAAAGCTTGGCACCAAACGCCCCACTCCACCTCCAGCAGGCAACAAAATTGAAGCTGTGTTTTTTACTACCAGAAACACTTAATGCAATACAGAGGGTGCCATTTCAATTATGCACTTTTGAAAGCGGTGAAACATTTACCAACTCAAGCAGATTTATTTATCTGGCTGCACATTCAAACCATTGCCAGCTCACCAAACCCTCCTGGCCTGAAAATCCAACAACATTAAATAAAACAATCATACTCAAGTCCAAAAATCAAAGTACACAAAAGCCAGGAAATTCCTAAATTAAGTTATCTACCACAACTATAACTCAGTCTTATTGTACTGCTCAACTTACAAATTGTTATAGATTTATGTCCTAAAACATGGCCAGGACACCACATTGCTGGGAATTTTTCTAAGAAACATCCCGGGTTGTGTGTTTCAAACCTCGCTCTTAACTCAGCGTTAATTTGTTTGCACTTAATGGCATAACGGTTCAGAGTTTCCTCTCAACGTAACCAGGGCCAGAAATAATCCACGAGAGCTGCCAAAGGAGAGGACAGCACCAAGGCGTGCTGCAGGACACCGCTTCCCAACCAATACAAGGAATTCGAGCTCCATCGTGTGGAACACGCCTGCAAGTACAACGGACATAATCTTTTAACTTCCTAATAAATCTCTTGGGAAGGGGACAAATGTATCCCCAAACAGACTGTAAAATTGGAGAAATCCGCTGCAACAGAGACTGCTGCTGGAGTTGTGCTGCAGTCTACCACAGTGCACATCACAGCGATGCAGCTTTTTAATGAGGCTTGAGGCCAGCTCCCACTACTAGGCAGAAAATTAGACTCACTTCACACTAGCATTTGCTGCATTGGTCACGGATACACTGAGAGCTGAACAGCTCAGCCATGCACACGCTTATGATTATTTTTAAAGTACTATTTAGGCTTTGTATAGTTCTCATTCAGAGACAGAGGATTGAAACACACAGCCCAATCCAGTTTGTATGTAACTGGCACACAGGGTGACTACGTAGTGTCATCCTTCAGCTCAAGTTAAAGGAGTATGAAATTGCTTCACAGCTGAACTGTGGTTTATGTCCCATTTCTTGAAGCTTTTTACACTGCAGAACCTATGCTGGCAAGATCTTTGTGCAGCACATAGTTCAGAGGGGCCCTTATCTCACCAGTTCCCTGGGATGCTCTCAAAGAGCTCTCTTCAAAGCAAGTATTTTTCTCAGACAAGCAAAAGCTCCTGAATTTCTATAAGCAGCTCTGTAACAGGAAGAATGTTGTCATGGCAATATATATATATATAGAGTTAGAGTCACAGAATGGAGATATACATATATATATATATATATATATATATGGAGCTTTCAAATTTGCATTTGTTACAAATTATTCCCCTCTTATGTATTGCATTTCTCATCCATTTCATCACAAGGGAGAACCTATACAGAAAACAGGCAAAGGGAAACAGTGAAAAACTAAACCAAAAATAAACCTTATTACTCTGCGCAGCAACTCAAACCCATCCTGGCCACAGCATCAGGAGCAAGAAACCAATCCTGGCTTCACAACCACAGTATCACTGTTCATCTCAAAGTCACTTCCAGGGAGACTTTGCATTGTGTACCTCTAGCAGTAGCTGTCTCTCCATCAGCATGAGCCATGCACTGCATAGCAGTTGCTCCAACGCAGACTGGCATGCTGATTTTCTGCCCCAAGACTGAGGTTGACAGGTCCATTACCGATACATCTCTGAGCACTCGAGGGTAGAGCTTCCATCTGACACAAAGAAAAATAAAGAGAATAAAAAGCCTGCATCATCAGAGTTATTTACAGTTCCTAATGGCCACGAGCAGATTTTTTTTTTCCTGCTGTCAGAAGAAAGCTGGAGGAGAAGAAGGTCCATAAGTCACCAGGGAGGCTGGAGTAGAACTTCACTCTGCAACCCAAAACTGTAGCAAGATTCACCAAAAGTGCAAAGACGTGAGGAAGCAGACAAGGAGGGATCAAAGTCCATGGACAGGGAAAGAGGCAAATAGCCTTTGAACATTATTGGCTGGCACTATTTGAAAGCAATACAAGACCTGCAAAATAATAAGGTGCACAGCAAGTCTCGTCTGGATGACAAAGGATGTGCAGAAACATAAGTCATCAGTCCCCCTTGGTTATTCCTTCTGTAGATTAGTGAGCCAAAAATAAGGGGACTTTTGTATAAAACCTTAGTTCTCCCTGTCCCTGTGCTATGGGTCTCTGCAATGAAACTACACAGAAATGAGCTGCCACATGGATGAAGGGGGGCAGAACTGCTGCCCTTGCTCTCCTCAGCACGGGGTGGGTGACAGACTGAATTGCTTTATTCAGAGAGGTCTCATCCCCAGCAATCACTGGCTGCCAAGTAACACACAGTCCCTGGGACTACAGCTGCCATGTAAAGACCAAACATGGCCACTGTAATGTGGTGCAGAAAAGACCAAGTAGCACAACTGGGGCAAGAATAGGGCAAATTATGGTCTAGACCTTGAATGACATGGCCCAGCTCAGCAGCTCTTTATCTTGCTTTGCTCTTGACAGGTCAGCTAGAAACCACATCAGCCCAGAGCTGGGCTTAATTTTCCACTGGGGTCTTCAGCACAGGTGCAAATGGAAGCTGATTCCAAAACAGCAAACTAAAATATGCTTAATCTCAAGTGACAATTTATTGTGGTCAAGATGGACACCACATTCAAGAGAGATGTTGAGATACTGCAATGTGCCCAGAGAAGGGCAACAAAGCTGGTGAGGGGCCTAGAACACAAGCCCTATGAGGAAAGGCTGAGGGAGCTGGGGGTGTGATGCCTGGAGAAGAGGAGGCTCAGAGGTGACCTCATTGCTGTCTACAACTACCTGAAGGGTGGTTGTAGCCAGGTGGGCATTGGTCTCTTCTCCCAGGCAACCAGCAACAGAACAAGGAGACACAGTCTCAAGTTGTGCCAGGGGAGGTATATGCTGGACGTTAGGAGGAAGTTCTTGACAGAGAGAGTGATTTGCCATTGGAATGGGCTGCCCAGGGAGGTGGTGGAGTCACCGTCCCTGGAGGTGTTCAAGAAAAGACTGGATGGGGCACTTAGTGCCATGGTCTAGTTGATTGGATAGGGCTGGGTGACAGGTTGGACTGGAAGATCCTGAAGGTTGCTTCCAACCTGGTTGATTCTATGATTCACATGCTTGCACACAGAAATTCATCTTCCCCTCCATCCCAGGACAGGACCACCTCTTAAGATGGGGTCTTCTGGATGACACCACAGTATCCAAATTTTTAATATGGTGGTACTCCTGGGGACGTCTGTGAATTGTGACAGTTTTGATCATCCAGGCGATGTTGCGGAGCAGCCACTCTCGCTGTAAGCCACAAGAGGGGGTGCAATGTCAAAGACTGCTTCAGTGTGCCTTGAGCAGGGCCAAAGGCTCTGCAAGAAGAAATAGGGTTTGCATTAACCTCTTACTAAGTCATTCCTCCCTCTGGAAGGGCTCTGAATTTTAATGACAGAAAAAATTAGAAGTTTTAGCTCTAGTACTGCTGAATCTGCTCAGCACTCGAATACCTGAGACTGGTCATGTTATTATCAGCATGCAGACAACAACCAGAGCCATTGTTACCCTCAGACTATGCTCCAACAGCAGGTAGTGCTCAGCCTCACAGGTTAGAAGAAAAAAAAAGTCAACAATCAAGAAAAACCCAACAATAAACAACAAAGCAACAAGACACAATGTGCAATGTCTTCATTTTAGAAAGATTGAGAGACATTTCCATAAGAAGTCTGGGACAGAGCCAGAACAAGACAAGAATTTCTGAAGCCTTAGAGCGAAGGGCAGTGCCAGCTCTCCAGGAAGCACTCCTCAGGGAGGAGAATGATATAATGCTTAAAGGAGATATGTAGCTGTTGGAGTCAGCTGTCTTGTTCAATGCCAAGACACACACTGCAAGTATGACTCCTCAGACTTGTTTCCATGTTATTTTATCAGTTTGTTATTTTTCACAGGATGGTGGGACAAAGAAAACTTTACTTTTTTTTTCTTCCCCTTTCTTCCTAATCATTCTGAAGGCTCTCTCCCAGATATGAGAGACCTTTACCCAGCAAATAAAAGCAAATATCCTTTATTTAGCCACTGGGATCCTTTATACATTATTTTTACTGTGCAGGGAGCAGAAATGTAAGAAAACACTATTTTCTATTTTGCTGCAGATTTCAAAGGCAACATGTCCCTAAAAATATGAAAAAATATTCTCAAGTGGAAGAAAATGGATAAGCACAAGTTACCATCAAGAAATATCAACAGAAAACAACTCAGCACAGGCCCTAATACCTGTACTCTGTCTCTAACATCTAAGCAAACATCTAATTCAGTGCCTTCAACAGTCTGAATTTTGGGAGGAATGGGGTTTATTTCTTTCGTTCAGGTTCTTTTCCTTGTGCCACTAATCTGTACAAACCACAGCTGAACACAAAATTCCACCAAGTTCAGGAAAAGCTGGGCCTTTTTTAAAGGGCCACTCTTCCCAGCCAGTCTGCATTCACATCTGGTTTCAGTTTCATCCTTGCAATGGTAGTTCAGAGCACCTGTAAAGCTCAGTCTGGCACCTCAGGAATATTTTAAGCATTCAGCCTTTAACTCTAAATTGTAAAGCAGTCATCAGCTGGACAGCATTGCTGGTCCCCAAAATCACACACCTACCACCACCAAGATACTATATGCAGATATAATGCAGGCAGAGCTCCATTGCCTATTGGTGCCTAAATGCCTCTTCCTCCATCTTCTCACTCAATCTGTTCTATTTGTGTCATACACTGCAGTTTCTCCTTTGCGATATGGACCAAATCCATATCACAAAGAAGAAACTGCTCTGGCAGGGGGACTGGAGTAGGTGATCTTTTGAGGTCCTTTCCAACTCCTAATATTCTGTGATTCTGACTTTCTGGTTAATAGTGTATGTTACGGAATTCTGATTGCTCTTGATTGTAAGATATGAAAGACACTGCCACTCAGTTGAGACTAAATTTCACTCTGAACTTAGAATTCAATCCATGTTTTTATTCTCAAGTCCTGCACCCTCCCTAAACTTACAGCACTTGTACTGCAAGCTAAATTTCCTGATTTGTAAGTACTAATTATCAAGTCAAAGTTAATTGAGTTCAAGAAATTACTTTTAGCAGCAGCAAGCAAAACCCAAGAGCGCTATTTCCCACTAACTAGAGGTGTGCATTAGGCTGCCACACACTCCATGCTTAATCTAAGTCCAAGTAAAAAGTTTTCCTGGACCTTTTGTAAAAATCTTGTATAGTTTTTTCAGGCATCTTCTACTCATCACCCACATTTTTTCCAGCTCAGTCCACACTCACATGCTGCCATCCAACTGAAAGTAAGTGCATCTTTCCTCCTAGCTGGAAGAACAGAGAAGCTGCAGCATAGAAGGCACCAAGCACTTCTGACTCAGGCAACTTCAGCTAAATGGGGTTTTGGAAGAAGGATGAAAAGGAAGGAGAGGGAGATGAGCATATATTTTTCTTTTTCTCTCCGTGATCAAAAATTTCAGAGTGTAAATTTGCTTGCAGTTGGGAAGCTCATTTTCAAGTGTGAAAAATGCTGACATTTTTAAACTGCAACATATTCTGAAGCAGCTCTTCTAGCTTCCTTTCCAAGTCCATGCTAAATAATCCCTTCATGCTGCATAGCAAGCAGAGTTCTTGAGCAAGGACACACTCTTCCAAGACCCCATTCCAATTCCACGCTACTTTGCTGCCTTAATCTCTCCTACAGCTCCACTTCCCGTCTCAAGGAGTAGGTGCTACTGCTGTGCAAGGCCACACAACAAGTGCTTTTGCTTGAGAGAGACTGCCTTTTCTCTCCCAGGGTGTCTTGTCATCCATAGAGAGACCCTTTCTGCAGCACTCTGCAAACCTGAGATAAAACACATGACAGAAATAAACTTTTTATTCCAAGTATTCCTTTCCTTTTCTCCCCCTTTAAAACTTTACATGCTCATCTGACCCCCAATCATATTCTCAGCCTTGCTTTTTCAAACAATATTTTAATAGTGTCTAGTCAAGTTAAGACTCTTGACATACATCTATAAGACAATATGTTTGCAGAAAACAGGCACTGATAAACCAGCAGCTGCTGCTCCTATACATCATCAAAACACATCTACCCCAAAGGCTGCTGGGCAGTCAGCAGCAGAAGGCATCATGGCAGATTAGCAGAAACACGTTCCTGCACACACAGACATCCCCCTTCATTAGCATGCCAAGAGGGGAGATTTCAGACTGATTTCTTGAATGCCAGTCAAGCTAAAGGCATCTTGACCTTGTTACAAAAATCTATTCAAGTCTCTTGGTTCCTTGACAACTTGAGAGGGAATTTAACTGCCAGACAGCCTGGCACAGGAAGGATGCGTGACGTTTTGGGACACAGAGCAAACGCAAGGTGAATGCAGTCAGGCACCATAGGGAGAAATGTATGCTCAGACATCCTAAAATCATCTTCTCTGGCCTTAATGCCTTGTTCATGTCAGTGCCATCTCCACAACTCTGAATAAATATTAATTAGCCGGAACAGACTGATTTTGAAATGTGAGCTCTGGTTCTCCCCTCAGTCCCAGAAGAGCTGAAAGCTAGAGGAGAGTTACGGTACTTGGTGTTAACCTCATCTTAAACATTAACCTCCTGTCTTGTCAAAAAGACAGGACATTCAATTTGTGATCAAATGGATAAGGATTAGGCTGCTCCAAAAATTGTGTGGGCCATTCCAAAGGTATTCCAGCATCTATTGGAATTACCATTAAGCTGCTAGATCAGTCCTTAATAAAAATCTACTTAATTCTCTGTAAATGCAACTGTTTGCCAAAAAAATTAAAGAACTCACAGTCAAACAAGGACTTTTCTCCGGATGCAATCAATCCCAGAAGTCTCACTCATTCAAATAATCTTATACTACAAAGTGTAGGCTAACACTTCAGGCCTGGGGGTTGGTTTCATGCTTTCTTTTTTTCCAATTAATCAAAAATTTATGCATATACCTACAAGTATTTAAACTGTAAGCATTTTTAACCAGGTTGAACCCTGCAACTGAGTTTCTGACAATGGAAATCACCAGAAATGCTCTGGTCATGAGAAATGAAGCTGAACGTACTTGTTTTTGTCATAAAGTCATTTGACTTTGAGACTTGGGGGTGCAAAGTCTGCCTTACTCGTTTACCCACAAGCTGTGCTCAGGAGCAATAAGAAAGCCCAGTAGCATGCTTGGAGAAACACACAAGGACCATGTGAGAGTACAAGTGAGAAGCAATCCTGCATCCTGAATGGTTGGGCCACGTTTGTTCCAACAGCAAAGACAAAGATTTTCCAAGTTGCTTATGTCAAACAGGTCTTATAAAACAAAAATGCTGTGAAGTCTTTATACCAGGCCTCTACCTCTTCTCGGTGTGTTACCAGGAAGGCACTGCAACTGTGGTCTAAGGAACTGTTAATGGCAGCATACCCTGTCCTCGGGAAACAGCAATCTATCACCACATAAGTCCCTCAGCAGCATTGAATGTGGAGCACTGTAGCTATTAAGATAGAGTCCATGGAGCCCTGTGCTCAACGAGCTTCCACAACATTTGAGTGGCTCATTAAAGGTGCTCACCTTTGCAGGGAAGGAAGTCCATCTGGCTGCAGTCAGCAAGGACTCACTGCCTACTGGAAATATTTCAGTTTGCAAACAGGTATAGGAAGGCACTAGAAATGTTGAGTGATATAACATGGTTTTAAACACACTTGTCCCTGAAGCTGTGAATCATTATATCTGTGCTCTAGCCCTGCATCCTTTCCACTTCATACAGGTAAAGCTGATAAGCCTCAGCAGATGACTTCAGCTGTGAGGTTTGTCCTTGAAGGAAAGGAAGAGCTGTTCTGGTGCTGTTGTGACCAGACAGGAGGGGACAATGTCTTACCAGAAGAGCTGATTTCAGGCTCTGACCTCAACTCTCACGCTGATCTACCTGGTGACCATCAGCACATCATCACGTTTCTGTGCTTTGGTGGATGCCCAGAAAGAGACAGAGTGATGGAAAGGTAATGAGCAAAGCTTTCATTTCAACGTTTTCACCCCATGGTCTCTTTCTTTGGCTGTCAGCAAGTTCTGTTGTTTGATTACTTAATAAATGTTGTCAAGCCTTTTAGATTAACTGTTTTTTTGAAAGATGCTTAAGTGGTCTACACAAAACAAGATCTAATTTCCACAGTAGTTTTAAGACAAATACACAGAGAGAAGGGGAGAAAAGACAGAAACAGAGCTCCCACCCCATTCAGACCTTTGCTGCTGAGGGGCAGGAACCCATCAAGAGCCTTTTAGCCACACCAGGACCCAAGAAATTTCATTTCCTTTTTAATGTCTCAGGCTGTTCAAGGCACTGCTAATTAGTATCTCCTTCAGTTCCAAGCTGCCTGTAACCTCTGCAGTTCTTAACACATAAAACTGAAAGCTCTTATTGAAAATACAACATAAAGTGTCAGGAAAGAGAAGAAGATCCTGAACACCATAGGTGACCAGCACAATGCAATGAGGTCATCTTATCAGAGGAATCTGTTTCTATGGTAGGAAACAGCTTCAGAGCAGAGCTGCTTTTATCACTAACATACAGCTCTGCTAATGTCAAAATAGTATCAAGTAGACATACCCAGCATTTTGCTATCCTGTCTCTGGGCAGATCAGATCCAACTCGTGTTTGATCATGATTAGCTGGTAGCTGTCAGTAGTGGAAAACTCACTATTTCCACAGTTTATTGCCTCTGAGCACTTTGAGTGTCCTTTCCTTAACATCCAATTTTGGTTTTATGAGAGCAAACAACATCACAGCATCTGGAAATGCTAAGGAAAAGAAAAAAACAAAAACAAAAATAAAAGAACAACAACAACAAAAAACCAAACACCAAAATTAGGCAAGCACTACTACATCTCCTCCTCTGAGATATACCTATTTACTTCTGAGAGCCAGAGTAGTCCTTTGGCTTGTGTCTGAGCAGCCCCAAGCACCAGAGGATTTTCTATCTGCAACAGGGGCTTCTGCATGGAACTAAAAGGTCTGGAATAAGCAGTCATGGCAGCAGTTAGTGTTATTTTTCTCCTGACATTCTAAAGCTTTTCTATATGTTCCTGAAACTACAGGGTCTGAGCTGATTCCTGCCACCTTGCTCCATAAATTCCCCCCAAGTCTTCTATAGCCTCAGAGCTGTGTGGGATTCTGAGCTGCTCATAGCCTGTGGAAAGGCAGATGAAGAAGTAACCAGGACTGCTTCTCTAGAGCAGAAAAGCAAAGTGAGGAGGGAGAAAAACTAAAGATAAATGTAAAGACATTTTTGTTTGCTTTGTTAGAATCAGAGGGACTTAAGACAAAGCCTTTGGAGATTTAGCAGACAAGTGCCGGGGTAGGGGTGAGAAGGGCAGACACATGCCTGTGACAACACAGCACCAGAGGGAAAGAGAAGCCAACAGCTGTGTAAGCAGTTCAACGGCTCAGCAGAGATGAGGAAATCAGCCTCCAGCTGCCTTCTTTCCTCTGCAGCACTTGGGTTGATGCTCTGCAAGCAGAGCAGCAATGATTCAGAGGATGGGAAACTGACTTGACACTATTTTTGACACTCTTCCACTGAATATGACAGTGAATACTGACGATACGTTGACCTTGTACTTCTGAGACAAAGTGTGACCTGAAACCAGGCTCTGACAGTGATTCAAGGGGCCAGTCTATGTCAAAAGTGGTTTATAACAGCTCCCATCATTTACAGTATTTCCTGGTGAAGTGCTGAGCTCCTGCTGAAATCCCATCAAGGCACAGCTCAGCCATCCAGGGCTGAGCCCTCACTTCCATGGCTTCTTCCAGAGCTATGAGACAACTCCTTTCTGCTAGGCTATACAGCTCCAATTTAGCAATGCTGTACAAGCACTTACCAGGAAAGGCTGCATAACTCATTCAGTTTAGGAGGAACAAGCAAGACTCTAAACTGATTCAGGACATAAGAAGCATAACCCCACCACAAGGATATCTTGCCAGCATAACAGTCCAAAGATAAGAAATAACAGTTTTGTCATAGAATGCTAAGGGTTGGAAGGGCCCTCCAGAGATTGAGTTCACCAGCCCTGTAAAGCAGGACCACTTAGGGCAGGTTACACAGGTACGCATCCTGACACGTTTTGAAGATCTCTATAAAAGGAGACCCCACAACCTCTCTAGGCAGCATGTTCCACTGCTCTGTCACCCTCACAGTAAAAAAGCTTTTTTTCTCATGTTGAGATGGAGATGGACTTTCCTACAATTGAGTTTATGTCCATTACCCCTCATCTCAGTATCACTGAAAAGAGACAGGCTATCAGTATCACTGAAAAGAGACAGGCTCCATCCTCCTGACAGCCACCCCTCAGATATTTGTAGATATAGGTAAGGCTGTACACAGTATTCCAGATGTGGTCTAGGTAGGGCTGAGATGGAGGACAACCTCCCTCAACCTGCTGGAGATGTTCTTAATGGTGTTGAACCTATTGGCCCTCGTGGCCACCAGGGCACATTGCTGTCCCACGGATAATTTATTATCAACCAGGACTCCAAGGTCCTTCTCTGTGGAGCTGCTCTCCAGCAGGTCAGCCCATAACCTGTGACTGTGCATGGCGTTACTCCTCCCCAGGTGCAGTACTTCACACTTATCCTTGTTGAGCTGATAAAATAACGGAGCTGAAGGACTCCGTAGAGAGTTAACATTAATAAAAACAGCAAAGTACAGGTAAAGTTAAAAGGATGCTAATGGATTTTTGGGACTGCTTTTTGACAGAGAGTGTTAGGTGGAGGAGTGCAAGGGAAGAGAGAGCATTGTTCTGAAAAAGGATTGAGGTTTTTTGATAAAGCCAAAAAAGTTTCAGAAAAACTGACTTCAGAGACAGAAAAAAACCAAATCTAACATTGCACCATATCTACTAATAAAGCACAATTTACACCTCCTACCTCCCACTCCAGCCTGAAATCACTCTCCTACCTGGAAAATCCTGCTACATTATCTGCTAGGGTTTCCTGGTCATCAGCTCCGGATCGGTAATAATCATACACTGATTTGGGGAGAAATTTTTTAGCATACTCTTCAAAATCAGCAATGCAAACTGGTTTTCCAGACATGTCTGCAGGTCTCACAAGGTTACTTTATTCTCCCTCTCTTTTAAATCCTTTTTTAAGCTCTATAATTTTTGTCTGTGAATCATTAATTTGAGACCTCAGCAGGATTCAACTTACCTACACACTGAAAAACACGCACCACCTTCTTGTGTCATGTTGGACCTCAGCACTACATTTTATTTCATGTGGTTAAGGCTGGCATAGGACATATGGAATAAAACATGAGAAAAACAATGGCAATAAAGCAAGGGAAGAAATCTGCAGGTGCAGCACACAACTTAAACCTGCAATAACAACAGGAACGTACAGTCTCTCATGCATGCCATTATGATCCAAAATACCCAGGAGACTGAAACCACAGAGATACTGTTTATGCCCAAGAAAGCAAAATCATGATTTAAATTACTTATAAAAGCAGGTGCCAGCCTGGGCATTTAGGACAACACCTAACACAAGCAAGTTTCCCATTATTTCCATTAAAATCCTGGATACTGAGTCAAGTTGCAGGGATCCAAAACATCCTCAGGCAAATGGCTCCTGATTTTAAGGTAATTCCACCCCAACACCCAGAGAGCTCTGGTTCTTAGTACTTTTGTGGAGAAATCAATACCTTAATCAGGCACAAGCCCTCAAAGCACAATGCAAGATATGGCAGGCTTTGCACCATGCACAGGAGCACAGCAACACACACTGCGCTCATCACACTTCTCTAGTACAAGCAAAGCAGAGAGCCTGTGTTTTACTCACTGATCATTATTCGTGGAGCAAGGAGACAGAAACATAGCTGTGCTTCGCTCCCTCCAATAACGTGGAGCTTCAAGTGACTTGATTTTTTTCATTTAGCAAGCCAGGAGAATTCAGGATAACAAAAGTTTTCAGAGATAACTGAAAAAACCACAGCCACTTTCCTTGCTGCTGGTTTACAAATAGCAACTAGGAACACAATATTCTGCAAAGAGTGAGAAAAAATGCTTAAGATTCTGCAAAGATTATCAAAAATCTCTGGAAGGATATCTCAGAGCTGAGGCAGGAAGGATGGCGCCAGCTGCAAACTCCGTCTCAGGAATCATTTAAAGTGAACGATGGCACTCAGATTTGCCATCATTTCTCTAATTGCTTTCCTGGAGGAGTACATCTCAGATGAAGTTGTACAGGGTGTGCAGGGGGTCATTTTTCTAGCTGGTAAGAATATTTATGAGAGGAAGTACTGGAATTTAAAATTACACCATAAGACATTTATCACACATCAGTGTCAGACACAATTTAAATGCAAACTTAACATCGGCATTTCTCTGTGCTCCCAGCATAGAACTGGGGACATGTCTGCTTTCATTTGTGTGGAGTTGTCTAAAAACAGGTATTCCTCCTAGAGCATTGGACAGTAAGCATTACCCATAGCTAAATGTTTTAGGACGCACAGCTGAACTCAGCCTTAATGAATTCAACAGCTTTTAATGTTGGAAGGTTGCACAAAAATTGCTGAATGTAAAATGATACTTTTTCACCACTGGTCTCCTTTACCTTTTACATTGTCTATATTCACTTAAAAAAAGGAACTAAGCTCTTAAAGACATTTCCCCACCTTGACACTTCTCTTTCTCCACTCGTATTTTCATTTGCCACATTCACACAATATTGATGATTTACTTTACTAGTCATTATTTGCCACAAGATGAAAGTTCCTCTTCCCTCCCCTATCACAAAGTTGCTCACATACCATCCTTTGCAGAGGCCCCCAGATGTGTCAACTATACTAAAGCCCAGCTGGGGTCACTGAATCCTGGCTGCTGCACAGTCAACATACCATGGAATTCTCCACAGACCTCAAAAGTCTACCAGGAGATAGAGACTCTTCTAGTTCCCAGCAGGACCCCCCTCTTCCCTCTGCTGGCTAGTTTATGAGCTGGAGTGCAGCGGAAGCTGCCAACATCAGCACAAAGGAAGCAAAACAAGAAGTTTCACCTCCTGATGAATTCAGACTTGGTCTCTTAGAATATAATGCCTAGGAGAGCACCTACATACAGACTGGCTCTGACACAGGTAGCTTCCCTCCAAGTAATTTGCTCCTCATTTTAATGAATCTCTCTGGATGAGAGGCTTCTTCTGGCTACTGAGACAGCAGCTGTCTGAACTTTAACCTCAAAGTAAAAGAACAGCATGTGACCTAACAGCAAAGAGTTTGCCCAAGCAGCCAAGGCAAATCTCACTGAGAAGTCAATACACGATTCAACTGAAACAATGACACTCAATTAGAAAAAATAGTAAAAAGTAGAACAAGAAATGAACCCCACCACAACCAGGGTAGTGTTAACACCCTCCCCCTTGATCTGCTGTTTCTCACTTGTTCTTTTCACAGGTCACTGGAGAATTACCAATGGAGAACAGTGTCACATCACTTGAACTCAGCTGAACCAGACTCTGCAAAGGAAACTGCACTTCAGTTCACACAGAAGTACTGCAAGTTACAAAACACCCCCCTCCAACCCCACAAGGGCTGTTTAACATGAGATGCAACTTCTGGCTTAGAAAGTGCTACAATCAAAAGCCAAGAAAGTGTTCTGAGAAATGTCACAACAGGCTTATCCTTACTTATGTAAGTAAGTTTGCTAGGGAGAGAAATCACTACATCGAAGTTTCGTCCAAGCCACTATGTCCTACTGAAGAGAGACAACGCCAATGGTCTCCTCTCAACACACAAAAACTTCCAGAGGTGAAGGATGAGTCAGCAGCTGGGATTTTCTCAGTTGAGTTAACTGTAGTAAAGATTAACTGGAAAAGTTAACTGCAGTATATAATTAAAATGTTTCAATGTTCCAGCAATTAGCCATTTCTCAACTGTCATGCAAAACTGTTTTACCAAATACCTTACGTTAGTAAATGGTTACTTGGACTTCAGATTCCCCATGAACACTTATGAATTTCTCCAAAATAAGTCAGAAAATACCTACTTACAGACTGGGCAGTGTTTTCAGCAAACATCTCACATCAGTTAGATCTGAACTCATTTACTTTGTCCCCACTCAAGTCAGTCAAAACAATCAACAGAAAATACTGTTGTTTTTTTTTTTTTTTCCCCAGCAGACACTTGTGACTACAGCATGAGACTGAGTTGAAAAAGATGAACCTGCTTCAGGGATAGTGACAGTTTCTTGGCCATTCAGGACAGTCAGCAGGTAACTCTAACAATCTCTTGAATGTCTATTTTGGAAAATCCCTATACCCTAGATTTCCCAACTGAGACTGAAGCCTCAAATAGAGGATGACCAGCTCTCCTGGGAGAATCTGGATGACTTTGAGTACAATTAAAGCAGTGCACAGGAGATCTACAAAGAGGCTCTCAGTGCCACAGAGCAATAACCAGATTTTAAAATTGCATTTTTCAAGCACATTCACGTCCTTGGTGTGGTATTGAAGGTCCAACATTGAATGACCACTGTCATTTCTGCATTCTCTGCAGATGTTGAGACCTACTGGCACAGCCTGTGGCAAGATGATCAGCAGCATCTATATTCAGTTTTCACATCCCACTGGAATTAGATTAACAGATATAAAAGTATAATGTACTAGCAGGTTCTGAGAAACTGCCTTTCCACATAAAATGGAAATTTAAATGAAAATATTTGACTACTAAAGGCTCATTTGTCCCTTGTATGTTTAAATACTGAGCTTTCCTTTCTTAGTAAAGTGAAAATAGAGCATAGTTTTTAAAGTGGTTTTCTACAGGGAAAGAAATGAAGATATGCGATTAACAGCAGCAGTCACAACAGTCATTGTTAAGGTAAAACACAACACTTTCCCCCCCGCCCCCCCATAGGGAAGGGAATGAAAGGAAAGTATCAGCAGATTTAGTTCCCTGGCCAGTAAGATTGCCGCTGTGTTACAGGTTAGAAGCAGAAGGATAAGCAGAAAGAGAAAAGATAGGTAGCTCGCAGGAAAAGCTGCTAAAGCATCACAAGGGACATGTACTATCTCCTGGGCAAACTTCCCAGTCCAGCATCCTGACATTTTATCTGTGTGCATGTGATACTTAGAGGGAAAAGGAGGGGATTCATTCCCTTTCCAACACCATACTACAGCCAAAAGACTTGCTGCAAAGCCAAGTAGCTTTTAATTTTCAATGTGCAATCTGCTCCTAGAAGGCACACACGACTTGGCACCCCCATTGCTGGAGCCGGGAGGTATCACTGGTCCCATTCAAAATTCCAAAACTCAAGCTTCTCTAATGCTCCAAGACAGCCAGAGAGTTGTCTTTGCATTCCTCCATAGAGTTGATGTTTCACTAATTGATTAAAGTGATTTTTCAAAACCCAGGCAGATTTTGCCTGTAATATTCCACCTGCTTGTTTTCAAGGGGAAAATTTCATATTCCCAGACCACAAGACACAGTACAAAGCAGCTGATTGAACAGCCAACCAAATGTTTGCAAGGGCTTCATTTGATACCATTCCCCCTTCAACTTCACATCAGGAAATCAACACAGATAAAAAGCAAAGCACAATGAATGGCAGGTCACCCAGCCCATGCAGCAATTCTGTTCACAGTGATAGGCAATTCAGGAAACTCACCTGACAACAATAAAACCAGGTGCTGGATGTCATAGTTGTTCACCCAATGCATAGCTGGTCATCCCAACATACTGCAGCAATGGTTCCTGGCAGTGCCTTACCCCTCCAGCACATCTGGCCTATTTCTGTAGCAGTGACTGCTGTCTGTGAACTACGATCAGAAAACGTGCCATCTACAGCTTCTTGACTGTCCATACTGCCATCATCCAAATCTAAGAGAGTCAGCACACAACCTGCAGTTAGTGGATTTCTCAGGGGGGAAAAGCCTAACACGACAGAGGTATAAAACCCCTCAGTGGTTCAGAGCCATTGTTTTTGCCCAGGAGCCTGCAACTGAGCCCCAGCTGCATTTTATACCTTTGAGTATACTGCTCAGCCAGTTACTACAGTGAAAGCTTCACTCTGGGTGTGCTTTTTGCAAGCATTTTTCTACTCACATAAGAGGGAAGCAATTCGTTAATGTTCAGATTTGGGAAGATTCTTTAAAGTTGGCAAGTCATAACCTCAACATCAGGTATTAGAAACAAAAACTCAAAATCACTTTTTGTTAATTACACAGATAAACCATTTCCACGCTGAGAAAATGAAAACTACAAGAAGGTCATAAATACAAAATTTATATAGAATTTCAGTAACAAAACCCATAGCATAAATTTGCAACACTTCCATATAGAAACAATCCCATACAACATCTCTGTGCAGAAAGCTCACGTAACAAGTGTTGCCCAGCACATGTGCAGTGTATACAGAGTATTCAGAGACGCACATACACCTGTCACACAAATCATTGAATCAGAAAACTGTTGGGCTGCAAGAGACCTTTTCTGATCAAATCCAACCATTAACCATTAAACCATGCCCCTCTGCAGCACATCTACGCATCTTTTATCTTGAGGACAGGAACTTTGAAAGGCCATGTATATTTCTAGCTACTTGGAAAAGTAACCTACTGGATTTTTTTAATGACTTGCTTTCAAGCATTCCTGTTCTGATCCATCAGAGGCTCCCCTTCATAGTGGCATGCATTCCACTTGGAATTTACATCAGTTCTCCAAAATCTTAAGTGTTTTTTTCACTCTACTTTAGTAGCCTTACAGCCCTATCCCTAATCAAAACATTCCGAGCAGCGTTAGCAGCAGCTTCCTCAAGGACATTGTCTATTCCAGAGTTGTAAGAACAATTTCCATTTTAGAAGTTAATCATAATAAATAGAACACTCAGATTGCACAAAAGGCTGATAAGGAGTTTTTGTTTTCTAAACATACCAAGTTTAATACTATTGTAATAGTCTAGTACTATACTTGCATGATTCAATTAAAATGTGTTTTGGGAGGGAAAAAAACTTAATTCTAGTAAGTGTATTAACTTTACACTTTTACTGCATATTAGCGGCTTTTCTGTTAAACACAATTTTAGCCTTCAGTGTTTGCTCCTTGTTTGCTGGATAAACATCAGTGAAAGTTGAGTAGCTTCAATGTCACACCACAGTATTTTTCCTACAACCATAAAACAAAGAAATACACAAGTGCATAGCACCTGCTTTTCTGAAGTCTTCATCACAGTTTCATGATCTTTGTAGTAAGTTCCTCCTGCCACGTCAAATACAGTCAAACCCAAGCTTGCATTATTATTCCCTATGTTAATAATGAAAACACAGAAGCAATGACATACGTATTATGTTCAAGAACCTCAAGACCCAGTATGGCATATTTCTAGATTCACAACACAGCTTTATGAAGGGAAGAGCTGCTGCCACCTGCTGCTGCTTACTTACTGCCTATCCGGGCGAGTTTAGTTTCTATGATGATAGAACGCACTTAATACAATTTTAAATAACCAAAGAACCTGAGGAAATGCAAGTGGACATTTTAGAAAAGAAGCTTCTGACTTTGCACACAACATCTCCTCTGGTAGGACAAAGCATCATCTGTTGTGTTTACTTTTTAAATCCCAACTCAGCATCTGGAAATGCTGCTTTTGTGAAAACACCTGCTTCGGCTAAACTTTCCAGAAGCCCAAATGCCTCATCTTGAGCACTGATGAGAGGTACACTTGACTTTCCAATACTTCCTATTCCCAACAGCATACAAAGCCACAGTCAGGTATAAAGAAGTTCTGTAACTTTTAAATTGAGAACCTCCTTCAACAGCTGAAGAGGATGTTAGATGACGGGCTCCGCGATATTACAGAATGATGAAAAGATGAATCAGAGCTTAATATTGACATACTCTCTCCTACACACCCAGTATCACAAGACCCCATTGCAGTACAAAATACTCTGGTACACAACCCAAGTCATCACTGCACTCATCTATGCTGGACAATCCCTCACATTTTCCAGTGTCTGGCAGTTCTGGATCCATGACTGAGGGGATGACTATTCTTACCTTGTGCGAGTTCATGTAACTGACTCTACACACTGACTCCTGCTTGTCTCAGGAAATGTGGTCAAAGTCTTATTTTCCTTTAGACTTATGAGCTTCTAATGTACTGATAATGAGAAAAGCAAATACATGATGGAAAGAGTGAATCCATATTCCAAGCTTTTACGAGCAGAGTTCTTCCCTTCAAATCAGTGTCCACAAAGCTTGTTTAATTCTTGCAAACAAAAGCTTAGCTGGAGCTTGGGGGTGTTTGGTGGGGAGTGTTGTGCACACGTTTTCTAAAAAAGCTGCTATGTATCTCAACTGCTGCTATGTTCTGCTATCTGTAAGCCTCTACAACTGCTCAGTTATGTGGGACAATGCCCAAATAACACAGGACACACTGTTCTGATTATAGTCCAATGTATATAATCGACTGCAGGTTTTCACACATGTGAAAGTATATTTACACGTGCCCACTAGATGAAATTCAAGCTCTAGACTGAGAACATTCCTTCGAACAGTCATGTTCACTCTATGCAGTGTAACTTTGTTTTTTACACAGCTGTAACAGACAAATGCAGTTTCTACCACAGAGTTGCAAGACACAATATGTAACAGGACAGAGTCAGAAAGAGTTAAGCTGAGTAAATATGCTTTTTTTATGAGCATTTAAAAAAAATGAACAAAACTTTTAACACAGATTGGTTCTATTAACCTCAGTCTCAAAGGAAACTAGCATTCTGCACTTGCAACTTGTCTCTTCTAGTGAGAGATGATTTCATCTCTGATGACTTTATTCTTGAAGAACAAGATTGAATTCATGCATGTTAGCAAGGATTATGCAATATATATAAAAGAATAAAATCAAGTTTAAGACACATTTTATGCACATGATCACACATCAACAAAAGAGGAACATAAGATCTCACTGTCGGTACCAAACATAAGCCTTATATACTACCCAAGTCAAAGGAGGGAAATGCTGGTATCTTTAACCATCAAATGGTTTTGCTTAGAAAAGACCTCTAAGATCATCAACTCCAACGATCAACACAATACTACCATGGCTATTAAACCATGTCAAAGTGATAGTTAGACACAGTACAAGGGGTTTTGGACTTGAACTTGGATTGTTACCTTCACTGGAATAATGGTGATAAAACTCAGATGTGATCTCAGAAGGGTATCAATAGGGAATCACAGAATGACACAATTGTTTCAACCGGAAAAGACCTCCAAGATCAAGTCCAACCATCAACCCAACACCACCACGACCACTAAAATGTCCTGAATTGCTTTGTCTATGTGCTTCTTGAATACCTCCAAGCATTGATGGTGAATCCATCACCTCCCCAGACAACTTATCCCAGCACCAGACCACTCTTTCAGTAAAGGAATTTCTCCTACATCCAACTTAAACCACCCCTTGGCATAAACTATGCCAAGGTCATGTCCTCTTATCATAACCCAATATTAGGGAGAAGTGACTAACACCTGTCTCACTACAATCTCATTTGAAGAAGTTGTGGACACCAATGAGGTCCTCCTCAGCCTCCTCTTATCCAGACTAAACAACCAGTTCACTCAGTTGCTCCTCATAAGACTTGTTCTGCAGACCCTCCATCAGCCTTGTTCACTTTCTCTAGACAAAATTCAGCACCTCAATGTCCTTCTTTTAGTGAGAAGCCTAAAACCGAACCCAGTATTCAAGGCATAGTCTCAACAGTACCAAGTACAGAAACACAGAATGTTAGAGGGTGGAAGAAACCTCCAGAGATCATTGAGCCAAACCCACTCTAGTCAGAGCAGGATCATCTACAGCAGGTCACACAGAAACAGATCCAGGGAGACTTTGAAAGTCTCCAGAGAAGGAGACTCCACAAACTCTTTGGGCAGTCTGCTCCAGTGCTTCATCACCTTCACCATAAAGAAGTGTCTCATCATGCTGAGCTGGAACCTTCTGTGTTCTAGCTTGTACCCATTGTTCCCAGTCCTATCACTGAGCACCACCAAAAAGAGATTGAGAGATTGACACCTGCATCTTGATACCCACCCCTCAGATATTTACAGATACTAGTAAGATCCCCTCTTTAGTCTTCTCCAGACTAAACATCCCTGTGTCTCTCACACTTTCTTCATAGAAAAGATGTTCAAGTCACACAATCATCCTCATAGCTCTCTGTTGGACTCTTTCCAGTAGTTCCCTGTCCCTCTTGAACTAGTGAGCCCAGAACTGGACAGAGAATTCCAGGTGTGGTCTCACCAGGCTGGAGTACTAGGGGAGGAGAAGCCCTGGACAAGGGCATGATCACTTCCCTACTTCTGCTGGCCACACTATTCCTGATAGAGGCCAGGATGGTGTTGGCCTTCTTGGCCACTTGAGCACACTGCTGGCTCATGTTCAGATGGCTGTCAATCAGCACCCCCTTTTGGGGTCCTTTTCTGATGGCCAACTTTCCAGCCACTTTGCCTGTACCACTGCATGGAGTTGTTGTGACCCAGGTGCCAGACCCAGCACTTGGCTTTGTTAAACCTCATACAAATGACCTCAGCCCATTGATCTAGCCTCTCCAGATGCTCCTCTGCACAGCCTTCCCACCCTCAAGCAGATCAACACTACCCTTGGATTTATATCCAGACAGCCTAGTTTTGTGCCCTTTCCCCTTCAAACCTAGTTTAAGCTCTGTCAGTGTGCCCTGATAGCTCCTAGGCTAGCATTATTTTCCTCTCTGAGACTAGTGTATCATATCTATTGTCAACAGACCGGATGTCCTGTAAATCAACCCTTGATTAAAGAAACCAAAGCCATGCCAGAGGCACCAGTTTTGCAGCCAGACATTCATCTCTTGACTCTTCCCATTTACTCCATCACAACTGAGCCATAGTGGAGAACACTACCTGCATTTCCAGTCCATTAACCAGTCATCATAAGGCCCTGAAGTCTCTCTTCATTGCCCTTGGACTTCTAGTCCTCACTTCACCACAGCCTACCTTAAGGTATAAGGGAAGGAAGCTTTCTCCTCACATCACTAACCTGGGTCCCTGGGAGGCAGCAGACTTCCCAAAGATATGGGTCCAGCCTGCTTATCAGACTTTTCACTCTCTTCAGAAGTGAGTCGCCTAGCACAATGACCCTCCTTTTGTTCTTAACTGAAGAGGTTTTGGTTCAAGGTTTAGACAGACTGAACCTCAGCAACTCCTTCAACCTGGGTGATCCATCACCCTTGTTACTGTCTGCTTCCCTTTGCAGAGCTGTGTACCTGTTTTGCAAAGGTAGTTGGGAAGGTGCGATAGTTACTGGTGGGTCAAGCCTGCAGTGCCTGTTTTGCTGGGCAGGCCCTTGCTGCCATTGCCCACTACCTTGAGTCACTGCATTCAGTAAGGGGATGAGAGGACTAGGAGCTCTCCAAAACGTTGTCTCTGTTTGCTTTCTGGGGTTCTTCCACAGGGGGCAGGCTGAAACTCCAAGACTCTCTCTTCCTCACATTTCCTGATGGCCCTCAACCTGCTTGCCTCCTCTTGGAATTCTATCACTAAGAGAATAAAGTCCTCACTCTGAGCACATCTTTGACAGGTGAACTCACTGCTCCCATGTAACACTGGTGTTAGGAGTGGGGCACTCTGTGGGCAAGCTTTAGCACTTTCCTTGCATGTCTTTCTGAATGACATCACACATCCTGCAGGCTTGCTCAGTGGTCTCTGCACTCTTTCAGGGCTTTCTGTACGGGTGTGGGGACTGTGCCCTTGGACAGGGAACACCCACATCTCCTCAGCCTGTCCTCTGAGAGCTGCTGGCTCCTGCCAACTCTGCTTCCATAGTGCTTCCATACTAAGGGAAAACCACAGGGAACCTCCTGAACACTGAGATGTCTCTCTGTTTCTGACCCAACCAATTCCAAAGCAGCTTCTCTTGGCAGCTTAAGTCTCTAACCACACCTAATTCTGTCTGTCAAGACATTTTCACTTTACATGGTTCAAAAGACAGACGTTTATCTTGACAACAGTAGGGAAATGAAAAAGCTTCTCCCCACTACAAGCCCATGCCACTCACATTTCCTAACATGCTGATTCTAGTGACAAAGTTAAAAAATGATCAAAGGTAAAACCTCAGGTACCTCATCAGTTAGTATTACTAAAGCAGTTTGAGTTCTGCCAAAAGCACGCCAAGTTGGAATGGCAGAGTTGTGCTGCATGACAAGCTTGTATTGGCAAGAAAGATACTGACTGCAAAATGAATAATTCTTGCTATGATCTCTTGAAGGAGTGGGGGTAAAAAAAGTAATGCTTTAGCAAAATACCCTCAACCAAAATAATTTCCTTTAAACTTTTTAGAAGTTCAAATCTATTTTAAACATTCGGCTGCTGTTCTCTCAGCCTTAGGTTTTCAATTACTTCAACTCCTTGGGTCAAAAAACAGAGCTGAAAAGCTTGAACTGTGCAGCACAGATCTGAATTACACAAATCTGAAAAATCCGGGGATGTACTGAATGGTAATCTTCCAAAGGAAAGTTTAACAAAAATGAAAGGTGCTTCAGTTGAAAGTAATAAAAAACAAACCCAGACACTACATTTTTCATAGAGGACTAGTAAGGTGCCTTCTTTCGCTACTGTATTGCTTACCAGGTGCTTCTGTGGCATTTGGAAACAATAAATACTGAGACAGAAAAGTGGCAGCCCTGCCAAGCTACTCTAAAGACTGAAAAGTCCTGATCTTGCTTAGGTCAATACTTAGAGGAACACAAGCAGAGATGACCATTTTACAGCTGGTGAACTGAAACCATTACCATCTTCTCTCAGAAGACTTCAAACAGATAAGATACACTTCTTTTGATTGTCGTGGCTAAAGTCATAAAACACACAGTGTATATGCCTATAAAACCAAGTAAGCCAATATCAGCTTAAAAAAAAAGAGCCGCCTGCTGACAGCGCAGAGGTTTTGTGTAAACACAAATGACAAATCAAGTGTAAGCATCGGCTTCAGACCCAGGTCTGATACTTCTTTGGTCCAAGTGTACAAAACACGTCATTGTAAAAACTATAGTCCGTTATCAGCCACGTGACTTTTACGCTGTCTTACTGAGCTTTCAGTCTCTGAATCAGCTAAAGGTTGTTCACTTAAGTCTTCCATTTCTTCTTCCCCTGATTCTTTTCCAAGTGCTAAATCCTCCTCTGACTCGTCAGCACTTGAATTTGCTGCATCTTCTCCATCTGAGAGATCTTTTACGTCTGCAGTCTCTTCCGCATCCTCTGCGGAAAGCTCTGCAGCCTCCTCTGGTTCTTCTAATGCTGCATTCTCCATGTTATCTTTTGCAATTGCTTCTTCTAAATAAAAGAAGAGTTTCAAATACTGAAGTTAGACTGAATCTCAGAACAGTCTTTCAAAGTTACATCACCACATATGTATTCTGAAATAATCACAACTGCTGTATTTGAAAACTTGTACGGGACTGTATTTGCCTGATTTGTCACTTATTTCAAATAAATCTTCTTTAGTATTACTCCTCCATTTTAATTTGGTCTTCCTGCATATCTGGCATAGATAGCTTCCATTTTGTTCCATCAAGTTATGCTCTAAAGACAGATCAATTCCACTTGACTCCTTGAAGAACTATAATTATCAAAGAAATCTGTGGGAAAGTGATAGACTACTGGCAAATTGCTGTTGAGTCAACCAGCCAACTTGACAAGCATAATGCACAGGCAGGTGTAGCTGCAGTTCTCCTTTGATAGCAGTAAGCATCTAAGATTCTGAAGATGGTGACTTGGCACACTCAGGAATTCTAGATTTGGCTAAAATTTTACTGGCTAGCATCACAGAGGCATCTTCACCTTCACCAGCAACTCAACACACACGAATGTGCACAACTCAAAATACACACATTTTTCATTACAGTGAAGTTTTGACTCCACTTCCTAGTACAAATATGCCAAAAGGTGTTCTGAGGTGTAAAATGCACTTAGTTCTGACAAGAGACTTTATTTCCTTTGCAAGTTTTTGTCTCCCATGTTCACCAGTAGCAGAATGCTATTCAGAAGTCCCCTTGCTAAGGATAAGGAAGATGTATGCTTTCTTCTTTTATTTGAAGGAGATACACCATTTGTCCCTGTACCTCACACCTGCAGTCTCTAGATTCATTTGATTCCTTCTACCTTCTTCTTTCCTGGTCACATATTATGCAGACAATTTTACAGGATCCGAATGTTGCAGTTCCTAATGTGATACACAGAGTGCACATCAGGATGTGGAAGTGTCCTGCCAAAGCAAATGCCTTTCTACATTTAAGCAACATGTCTTGTGAATATGCACTCAGAGAGAACACACATCCTCCAGTATGTTTCTTTGAGATTTTCTCATGTTGAATGCATTCAGCCTCTTCACAGCTCTGGAAGCTACAACAAATTACTGTTGGTTTGGGGGTTTTGGGCTACTTTGCTAACCTCCAGGAAGATGCTTTGACAACAATATTTTAGAGCCCAACATCAATCTTTGTCAGTGTGACTATCCAGATTGCTGGCTGACATCTAAGTTCTTAACAATGTATTGCCCTCCCTCCTGCAAGTTCACATTTAAACCTATATTATCCGCCACATATAAGGAGTTCTTACCAGACGTTTCAGCTTTGTATGTTGACTTGGGTGGGCAAAGGCAGTCTGAAATCAACACTAGTATCTGTGTAAAAAGACATAGACATTTATTAGCAAATCATCCCAGCAGTTCCTGCACTATTAAATATTTTCCTACTAATCCTTTTAAGATTGACAATAAAATTTATGAAAATTATATTATCTTGCTTAGAGATAAGAGCTAAATAAAACCATGGGAAAAAAAGTGTGTTCTCACAGTACACCAACCAATGTTCTCTGCCTTCTACTACAAACTTTTTTGCCTCCTACTTCCCTGTATTTATTGAGTATTGAAATTGCTTGCATCTTAAGAGGGGCCCAGAACACAGTTGTGGATTTGTTTCTTTAAAGCTTCTGTACTGTCTTAGTCAGTAATTTCTGTATTTCAGGCTCTCCAGTGCAGAACCTGTACTTCCACCTTCTGTGCCTGTTATGTAAGGCAGCCTAGAACATATACAATTGAAATGCAAGGAAGATATTTGTGTTCATTGTCACATACCACAAATAACACAAAATTAAGAGTGGGGCAGATGATGCTATGCTAAAGTGCATTTCCATCACTGAAAAGCTTTTTAGAAAAAGCCGAGAGACTAACATCACACATTTTTTCAGCTTTTTCAATTAGGAGTTGTTTTGAAGGGAAAGAAGGGTTTTAGAGCACCACATTCCTTTGTTCCTAGTTATGCTAACTTGATTTCCACTCATTTGGAGTTGAAAACTACCATCTAGAAAAAATGCATTTGCTTAAATTGCAATCTCAAGCACAAATCCAGACTGGGTGACAAATGGCTGGAGAGCAGTCCTGAGGAAAAGGACCTGGGGGGTCTGGGTTAATGAAAAGCTCAACATGAGCTGGCAGTGTTCACATGCAGCCCAGACAGCAACCGTGTCCTGGGCTGCAGCAAGAGAAGCATGGCCAGCATGGCAAGGGAGGGGATTCTCCCCCTTTACTCTGCTCTTGTCAGACCCTACCTGGAGTACTGTGTACAGTTTTGGAGCCCTCAACACAAGAAGGACATCAAACTGTTGGAGCAAGTCCAGAGGAGGGCCACGAAGATGATCAGAGGGCTGGAGCACCTCTGCTACAAGGACAGGTGACAAGAGTTGGGGCTCTTCAGCCTGGAGAAGAAAAGGCTTCAAGAAGGCCTTGTAGTAGCCTTCCAGTATCTCAAGGGGGCCTACAGGAAGGCTGTGGAGGCACTATTTACAAGGCCTTGTAGTATCAGGATGAGGGGTAATGTGTATAAACTGGAAGAGGGGAGATTCAAACTAGATGTTAGGAAAGGGTTCTTTAAGGTGAGGGTGGTGAGACACTGGCACAGGTTGCCCAGGGAGGCTGTGGATACTTCCTCCCTGGAGGTGTTTAAGGCCAGGCTGGATGAGGCCTTGAGCGATCTGTTCTAGTGCAAGGTGTCCCAGCCTATGGCAGCGGGTTGGAACTGGATGAGCTTTGAGGTCCTTTCCAACCTAAACCATTCTATGATTTCTGTGAAAGGCATTCACTCATAGATACCCATTCTGTACATGTTAAGCATAAAAAAGCATAGTTTTGCCTGAATACACACATACAGCTTTGAAATCACTTCCTTGTACTACTGAGAAATATACTCATGCAAATTTCATTTCACTAACATTAATATTTGGGCTGAAGGGCAGAGATGCAAACAACTTTTACACTTCCAACACAAAACAGCAATTCAGCAGCTCATTAAAATAGTTATCAGCATAATATTACGTTTTAAGTGGTCTTTGCAGTTGCAGGACATGCTTATGGACCAAGCAACCAGTCTGAAAGAAATTCTATGCCTATCTCTATCTTTTCCCAGCTCAGTTTCTCCTTTTAGATTGACATTTGAGAGGCCACAGAGCCACATTTGTTCCTACATTTTAAGAGGAAACAATCCCAGTAACACAGATAAAGAAACTTTGAATTGTTTCCACTGATGAAAAATCAGAGGGCCCAGGTTACAGTCCTTAGCATTCACTGTTAGCCAATAGGTTTGTCTGAGTAGCTTTCCTGTGTCTTGAAGGTAGATACACAAATGCACTAGCTCCAGTTACAAAATCAAAGAAAGAATTAAGTCTGGAATAATTAAGATTATTTATTATTATTCTGAGATAATTAAGCCCAGCCAATAACCTAACACCTTGACCTACTAACAAAAGGGTTTAGATTTTCCAAATACTAATGAGACTTGAAATAAAAGATCATGGGGAAGAAATAAGTGAAGTTAGATTTTATTAAAACCAAGCTGTAACCACAAAGCTATGTCCTGGAATAGAATAACTGATTCAACCCCCAAATCTTCAAAGACTTTAAAGAGATATTTTAGTCCTTTCATTTTGAGTAACATGCAGCAGCATACTTATATTGCTAACTCCCACAATTACAGTCCCACTTCATCTAATAAAAATCTCGCCCATAAAACCTGTTTTTTTTTTTCAAAAATTGGAGTCTTTACGTAATTCCAACCACATATATTCAATCTTTAAATACAGAAGTCTTAGATAAAAAGGCTAATAAAAAAAAACACTTGTTCAGATTTGTTTAGGCCACCCCCTAAACTGAACGATGAATTTCACAAAAAGGTTAACTCAAGTGAACCAGTCTCAACCTTTACCAGAAGTAGGTAACAACATTACAGAGTGAATTTGCAGTACTCTCTAATAAGAGAGAATAGATTATTCAATTGAAAAGGACATATAATCACCCAGCCCAGCTGCCTGACCAAGTTAAAATGTGTTAAGGGAATTTTCCAAATGCCTCTTAAACACTAATGGGCCTGGGACATTGACCACCACTCTAAGAAGCCTGTTGTAATGTTTGACCAGTCTCTCAGTACAGAAATGCTGCCCAATGTCCAGTCAAAAACTCCCTTGTACTACCTTGGAACCATTCCCACGTGTCTTATAACCAAATACCAAGGAGAAAAGACACAGCATTAAAATAAGGTACTCCAGTAAATCTTACGAGCAAAAGTTCCAGGTAACTGAGAAAAACAGAGTAATACACTTCCTTACCAAAGCCAGGAACAGGCTAATCAATAAGGTAGCCAAGATGAAGATTGTATAAGAAATCCAAACGTGAATTCCAAGAGTGCCAGTGAGGTAGTTGTGAATTTGCTGGAAAGGAGAAGACAACATTTAAATGGCATACTGTAATTCTTTGGTTTTCTTTACCAAGTTGTTCATGTTAAAAGGCTTAAGTAGAGAATGCACACTTCCTTCTCTCTAAGCTACTCGGCATTGGAAATGCCACACGTAATCTTACTGCAGATAAATCTAAGAGGAAGCCTTCAAGTATATGGGAAAGTATCACAACGTTCTTGAGCTTTACATTCTGTTAGAAAGTAGCAACTGTTAGAAACAGACTGTTGTGTTAGATGAAGCCATAGCATGAAGCTGTGCATTTGCTCTTGTGGCCTATCTTATAAGCAGGAAATCACACAGTATGCCATCTCAAATAAAGGCAGTCACAGCATCAACAGAAGGTGATTATATAAAAGGCAACTTCAAATTTAAGCATTTCAGAACCAAAAAAAGTAACCCAGTCAGGTTAAAAGCAAGCATCCTATTACACCCATTTCACAAGCACACCATCAAGTAAAAATACGTAACCTTATGTAGAGCTTTATCCCCGGAATCAAATATGGAAAGCAAAGTGCTATATGCTTAAAAGTTGCACAAGACCAAAATACATACTTAAGCCTGGGAATTCATTCTTTAACTGTAATTAGGCTATTTATTTCTTACCCAAGCTCTTTGTTTTTTTTAGAAGAGCAACCCATCCTAAGCAGAAACCATACAAGTGACTTCACTTACAAATTTAAGGAGAATAATCCAAAACCAATATTAAGGTTTCTCTGAAACTGAAGTCTATCATTCAAATGTACAAATTCAATTGACTGAACCAAGCATTACAATGAGTAAGATATTCTGGTAGGAAGTAAACTGTGATAATAGATCTCTTCCAAGAATATATACACTAGAAAACAAACTATAATCAACATTTACAAGTTTGTTGGTTTTGTTTGTTTTTAATTTCAGTATCTACAAAAAGAAAGAAAAAAAAAAAAAGGAACTTGCAATGTCAGAACAGCTTCCAAAATATTTTTATGCTTATGCAAGTACAGCACAGCACAGCAAGGAGAGTGAGGAAGCGTACAGCTGAAACAGTCATCAAAGCAGAAAGCAAATCAGAGCAGGTTCCTTCCCAGACCAGTTAATCTTTCATGGAGGAAACTACAGAGAGAGATCATTACACCACAATCATGGAAGAGACATGCCAAAAGGCAGTGAAAGAATCAAAGACAGCTTGCACAGGAAACCCAACAATAGAAAGCTTTGTTTGATTCTGAGTTAATTAAATGCTTACAGGAAACAATGCAAACTTTGTTCAAACTCTCTGCTACATTTCTTTTTTGTAGGATATTACAAATATCAAGACCTTTTTGCTACAATCAAATACAGTCTCAATCTTGGCCACACTTGAAGATCTTAATAAAGAGCTTGTTTCCTGAGCAAGACTGGAAAGGCCTGAAAATTCTCAATATTTGCAAACTACGGGGCAGGGGGCGGGGGGGGAAGTAAAACAATGATAGGTCCCAAACAAAAGTATCTTGAAATACTTTAAAGTTCAAAGCACACATCAGTGGATGCTAAGCATTTCTCATTTGCTTCTGAAATTGCTGCCCAAATTTACATTCCTACGTGAATGGTATGGACATTTTGGAGTCCAGATACAGAAACTGTTAATAAAAAACATAAACACATTATCCTCTCTTCTGATGTACAATAGACTAGGTGCAAGCAAACTCCAAGAGTGTGATTTACAACTCTGAAAACAAACTTAAATATAATCTTTAGGAACAGTATTAAGTGAGAAAACTTGGCAGATACTAAATGTATTCTTGATGTTTATAACCGTTTTTGCAGCAGCTTTCAAAGAACAACTTTATCTGGTTAGCACACTTTGAGAGAACATTTTAAATACATCAAGATAAGAGTAGTAAGTATACTCAATATCAATACTAATCTTTATGTCAAAAATGGCAGTTTGGTTGTAATTTGTTAATCCTACAAAAACTTATCATGCAAAGATACTATACACCCAATGTCCAGTAAATGAAAGGAGAAAATAACTCTTCATAAGAAGATAATCAAAGTACTCAATTAGGCTTTGACTTCTAAACAGACTGTTCTTCTAAGCATAAAAATAGAGTACAGAAAAAAACTGCCACACAGTTACTTACTCTGATCCATCTGGAGAAGTGAAATAGCCCTGCCATGCCATGCATCCTAGAAAAATGTAGAAACGTAAGGAATAGGGTCTAAGATGGAGAGGAGATGAGATATGCAGCAAAGTGTGCACAAATCAGAAAAAGACTCTACAGCTTGAGTACTATGTGGGCCCTAGCAATTGTCAAAGGAGGCTACTTCAAATACTCACTGGATCTTTGATGTGAATTTACATGTAACAGTTTCCACCATAATGAAACATGGGCTATTCACATCTTTGGTTCATCCTTCACCTGATGCAAGCACTCTACACTATTTCAAAGCAAATCCAATGCTCTGAAAACAGATTCTGATATACTGTGCAAGTAATACACTGTTTTCAAAGGAGGGCACATTTCTTAGTAAACAATTAAAGAAGAGATCCTTAAAGCTGAAGGATGCCCATCCCAAATACCATGAAATAATAATCTAGGTAAACATGCATTTGATTCCAATACTCAGCAGATAGTGAAGCTGACGTGTACATAATGCTCAGTGGTAGTACTTTCTTCCCTCTATGTATTTTCAAAGATCACGTAAATACTTTAGCAAACACAAGTAAAAGCAAACACAAAAATTAAACTGCTTTTCAAGGTAAGACAGAGGAAAATAGGCTGTCAATACAGATTGCAAGGCCTTAGAAAGGCCTTTGACACCGTCTCCCATGAGATTTTAGTGAGCAAGCTGAGGAAGTGTGGGATGGAAGGGCAGCGAGTGAGGTGGATTAGGAACATTCCATACAAGATGGAATTCAGAGGGTAGTGATCAATGGTGCCAGGTCCAGCTGGAGAGCTGTGACTAGTGGTGTCCCCCAGGAATCAGTGCTGAGGCCAGCCCTATTCAGCGTCTTCATCAGTGACACTGATGAGGGCACAGAGTGTCTGCTCAGCAAGTTTGCTGACAACTCCAAGCTGAGAGGCTTGGCTGATACAGCTGAAGGCTGTGCAGCCATCCAGAGACACCTGGACAGACTGGAGAGCTGGGCACTGAGGAACCAGATGAAGTTCAACAAGGACAAGTGCAGAGTCCTGCATCTGGGGAGGAATAATAAACTGCACCACTACAGGCTGGGAGGTGATCTGCTGGAAAGCAGTCCTGTGGAGAGGGACCTAGGAGTGCTGGTAGATAACAAGTTAACCATGGCACAGCAATGTGCCCTTGTGGCCAAGACGGCCAATGGGATCCTGGAGTGTATTAGGAAGAGTGTGTCCAGCAGATCAAGGGAGGTTCTCCTCCCCCTCTACTCTGCCCTGGTGAGACCTCATCTTGAATACTGTGTTCAGTTTTGGGCTCCCCAGTTTAAGAGGGACAGGAATCTGCTGGAGAGAGTCCAGCAGAGTGCTATGAGGATGATTAGGGGACTGGAGGGCATGGCTTATGAGGAGAGGCTGAGAGACTTGGGACTTTTTAGTCTGGAAAAGAGAAGACTTGGAGGTGATTTGATAAATGTTTTCAAGTATCTGAAGGCTGGCCAGGAGGGGGAGCACAGGCTCTTCTCGCTTGCTCCCTGTGACAGAACACGGAGCACTGGGTGTAAATTGCAGCAAAAGAGGTTCCACCTCAATACAAGAGTGAACTTCTTTACTGTAAGGGTCACAGAGCACTGGAACAGGCTCCCCAGAGAGATTGTGCAGTCTCCTTCGATGGAGACTTTCACGGCCTGTCTGGATGTGTTCCTCTGTGACCTGTGTTAGATAGTATTGTCCTGCTCTGGCAGGGGGGTTGGATTCAATAATCTCCTTGGGTCCCTTTCAACCCCTAACATCCTGTGGTCCTGTGATTGCTTCTGCAAAGCCTACACATCTAGGAAATAGAGGCTTTTTGTATTTAAGCTGTCAATATAGCACCCTTAATGAACGAAAACACATTTCTTGTTAATAAAAACAAAACATTACATTATAGAAGACGGAGACTTCCATGCTGCAATAGGCTCCACAAGTTCCCATTTTCTCTCTAAAACATAACTTTCGAGATCTTCCAATGTCCGTGAGCCTCGGTATCGGCGAAATACTCCATCATGTGCACTAAGAAAATAAAATCAAAAAGTAGTAATTAGAAAGCATCAATATAGGTAGGCCTTAAACTGGATCTATGGTAAAAAACAAAATCAACACAACCCCTCCAGGAACACTACAGATTTGACTTGCTCAGGGAGTGGAACACCTAAGCGTTTTCAGCATTTTGAAACTGTAATTTATGATGATGGTCTCAGTTTCCAATCAGCATGAGTTTTTGTTATCGATTAAAAATGCTCTTTTTCTTAAACATCGCTTGCACTACAGCAAATACAAAGCATACGAGGTCAACAACCAAGCCATTTCTTAGACATAGCTCAGAATTAAACCCATGCATATACATGTGTGTGTATCTATCTATATAATGCATGACTTACAAGACCATAACTTAATATCAGCATGCAACATTTCAAGTATGGTATATTCTTACGGAAGAAAAGGTATAGCAAACATATTTTCTTATCCATTTTTAAGAGCAACAGGGAAATTTAAAGTCACTACAAAAGAAAAGCCTCAGATGAGGACATCATCTAATCAAAGTTTCAACAACAACCTGAACTGGAACCAAAAGTAAGTATGCCTTCAGTTTCCATTAACTTTCAGAGTTCAACATTGATATTGAGTCAGTAGACGAAGAACTCTAAACAGAAGCATTTCAATAAGCAGTGGAAAATTTCTGTACTATTTTACATGTGACCTATGCAGTTATTCAAATGAGAAATTTTAGTGACAACTTCTAAAAGGTCAAGTGAGTGTTCAGGTTTTTAGAAGACAACCTCGCACCAGCTTTCATAAATGCTATTAGATATTATTTCCACACTAAATAGCACATAAATTTTATCTAAGTACAAAACTGTTTGTAGGAGAGCCTTCCACCCTAAATTAAACACACATACTCACATTCACTAAGTACACTGAGTTCCTAAGAAATGCCTTAGAGACTGACAACTAGTAAATAAGCCAATTGTTCATTACATCTTTCATGCCCCTGTTCAAATAGGACAAGAACAAAAAGAGTATGTTCTGAAATACATAATTTTTTCTAGCATGACACACTCACTGGTAAATTGTAGGAAGTATTGTGACAAAGAAACGACCGCTCAAGCCTAGAAAAGGAAGGAAAAAAACAAACACATGAAATAGTTAAGCAAACCTGAATTTCCCAACATGCTGATTCATCTATAAATACCTAGACCTGTATTTGTAAACTGCGGAGCAGCAGAATGCACAGCTTTTAACATTGTTTTGTAAATACAGGTTAACAGTTTGACTTCAGAAATGCTACAAACATTAACAGACACTAAATACTACCGACAAATTAAGGAAAGATGTCCTTGAAGAATGTCTATTGCAAGATTATTTTTTCTACATGTATTCCTCCAATCAATATTTGCATACAGACAAAAGTTTTTGACTGGACCAAGCAATGTAGGCTTCAAGAGTCTGACTGGAATTGATCCCCATACTGAAAGTTAATGTCAGGCAAACTGAAAAAACAGGTAGGTTAAATTTCTTTTAGAAGCTGCCTATCCTAGATCAAGTACTCATGCTCTTGGAATACAAAATATAAAATCTGTATCCTAAATGCACCTAAGCATCCCCAAAACTTTAATTCAAGGTTTGCTGCTTATCTAAGACACCTCTTTAAATCAGTAAAACCAGATACAAGCCAGCTACAAGAAACTAAGAAACAGCAAATTATTTTGGTGCTTAATACAAATGTGGACTAGTCAGTAGTTTAAATGTGAAATAGTTAAGCATCTGTCTTTGTTTGCAGATCAATAAGTGACATACATCCACTATGAAGTCAACAGCTAATCAAGAATAAGGAAAAAAACAAACAACTTCAGCATTCACACACACCACAACCCCAACTCTAACAAATAAAAAACCCAAAGATATATATATCATCTGAAAATAAAGCTGCTTTCACCAAACAAGTACTCAAAGATTACAGAAGATCAGAAGTTATTTTAAATCACAGGTAGATGTGATTGGGAGCTTAAGAAAGGCACCACAGCTATACAGATCCAGAAGAGCTACCATTACTTGCTGCTGTAATACTGAGTGTTTCAATAGAAAGAGATAAGGAAAGATTAGGCACTTTAAGACCAGTTCATGAAGAGTCTGAGACATGCTGTAAATCCATTAAGGCTCTGGCGGATTTATTCTTTGGGCATCTGCTGTAATTAAGCAACATGAATGGTGCTTTCTCCTACAGGGTTTGTAAGTGCAATTTTATGCAGCTCTGCACTCATCTAGTGATTTTCCCCTAATTTAATGCATTTTGACCACTTTCAATTTGATGAAAGGGTTACATAACCAAAGCTAATTAACGTACCATTGTGCAAGTGAAAATAGCAGCTACAGCACTTAAGTACACTAGCTGAAAGGAAGACTGAAGCGTAAGCCTACACTAAAAATACTCTGGTAACTCAGAAAGATTCCAAAAGGAGATTTAATACCTTCAAAATTACATCAGCACCAAAGGTTAAAATTGTAACAAATATTTGTTTTCCAGTTTTAGTATTGATTAATTTTAAAAGTGACTACAGTTTTCATGCTTTGTGCCTCACTGAATATTGCAGATGCACTACGCATGCTTAGGTACAAATTCGTCACTTGGATTCAGTCCTTTGACTAGCAGAAATCAAACATCCTCAGAGGTCAAGAATCTCAGCAACATCTGAAAGTTGAATATTTAAGGAATTTATAGATAAAAGTTACATCTATAGGGCCTTAAGAATCTGGCATCACTCAGCAGTCAGAAAAACTCAGACCAAAGCCAGTATCAAGCACCTGATCCCTTCTGGTCCCAGTACTTCCATTCAAGTCCTTTGACAGGAAGAATAGTTCAAGATCTCAAGTACCTTATTTTCACAGTCTTACTTCTGCAAGTGCATTTCCCAGTTACAGTCACATCCAAATGCCACTTTCAAGATTGAAACCCTTTTATCTGAACACTGCATAATGAAAATAATATTTGTCTAAGAGAATAAGACAAAGGATTACAAGAGATCCCCATTTGCAGTTTTAACTCCGCAGTAACAAGTACTTTGTTAATGTCCAGAAACTGACTTTATGCAATGAAATCTAAATATTCAAACTCAACTGTTTAATAAACTGTCATAGTATAGGTGCTAAAGGAGAGCTTCACATCAACAGCTTTTCTAGCATCAGACATTTTATATATTTCCAATCTTCAAACAAGAGGTTAGCCTACACAAGATCTAGAAGAGCTTACATTGCTCTGAGACCAGAGTCTAAGTAATTTCCCTGATGTTAACCTGATAAAGCTAACTTGTTCAGCATGTTTTTAAATAAGAAAATGAATGTTTTCCACACTTTATGAGGGGAGAAAATAAAATATATCAGTAAAGTTTAGTTTTATTTTAGTAACATCTCTGCCTAATTCTCAGTCTGATACTGCTGATAAAATCTTTCATTCTCTCAAAGCCAATACAAGCATGAAGCATTCCCAAGTGATGCAGGGGTTTAAACAATATTGGTACTGCTTACACAAACACATTTCAGAACTTGGAAGGAAGGCACTAAAGGAATGAATAGATGGTATTCCTGCCTCTGTGAATAGTTAGGAAACTTTCTGTAAACACATTTGCATACAGGTATCACGAACAAAGCAAAAATGCCTATACTTTAAATTAAGCACCACTACAGTTAAACAACACAATAAAACAGCACCATGATGGAAACAGTTAAGAACTCATTAAAGCAGGCTCACACAGTGGCAATTCTACCATAACCTGAACCTCTTGGTAAATGGAAGCTATAGAACTCGATTCTTCTGCAGTCTGAAGGAGAGAGAGTAATGAGGCAGGAAACAACTGTCAGTGAAGTAGATTAAAATAAGAATAAGCCTTTGTTAATAGTATATTAAGTCAAATCACTCTCACAACTCTCTAATCCTTCAAATTGAGTTTATGAACTTAGGCTCACAAATATGAACTACATGGGCTAACAAAATGTGGATAAGGCTTTTTACTTAGAAACCTGTTCTTTGATAGTATCGCAGGTGCTCCAGTAAAACATCATACACTTGCAGCTACTAAGTGGTACTTACACTGAATAATTCCTTTTAATAAAAATCTCTTTCATACTATACCTGGTTCTTGAGTAACATCCACCTTTCCCACAGTGATATCTAGACGTTCGCTTTCCTTTGCAAAACTTTCCCATGTCGATTCAATCTGTTTACAAGCTGGACACCAAGGAGCATAACTAAAGGAGGGAAGACAAATTAAATATATTAATATTCTAACAGTTGTAGGCATGTTCAAATTTATTTACTGTACAGAGAAAATACAAACACATCAATCACACTTGAAAAAAACTTAACAGCTTTTCTTAAATCTATGGAATAGGACAGTTAAGTAGCTTTGTATCAATCCTTACATTCCTCTTCACATCATTAAAACAACAAATATCCATAGATTTGCGTAAGTCAAATTTCTCAAAGGTAATTTCTCATAGAAGAGGTAGAATCAAGTTCACTCTGAGTGGTTTATGGTAGTTTTGAAACCTAAGCATTTTTTAAAAGGATAACTTGTCATTTGGAAGTTAGAAGAGTTCAATATTAAAACATGTGTTGTATTTTACTGTACTAGAAACATATAGTTTCAAGTATGAAAACTAATACTGTCAAGTTTTGAATCAATAATTCCATATCAGAGTATCTGAAACCCATACATAAATCCTATCCTGCCAAGAAACAGCCTCTCAGTGTCTTCTATAAATATTCTGGAAGCAAGTCACACAGGCAGAGCTTCTTCCTATTGTAGTGCTGGCAAACAGAGGGCTTTTAGTAATATTTTGACACTTTTTAAAGGGTGTATTTTATTACAGTAGCTTGACTGATAAGTAAGAAACTGTACACACCCATCACTGCTGTTGCTGCTCTAAATTTAAAAGACAGAAGTCAAACATTTCCTATGTCCAGCTTCTCTGGACATAAACTCATGTAATGAGATTTTCAAGAATAATACACCCTTTAATCTAAGGTACTATCTGATTTTGAAACAAAAATTTGGCCCACATTGAGATATACATTTACATTTCACATTCATGAGCCTTTCTTCTAAATGAAATTAAGTGGAATATTCAATACACATGGATAATAGTCAAAAGATTGTAAGCTTTTTCTTAAGCTCTAAGCAGCATTAAAATTTGCTCATACCATAGTCTGGCAGTGACAGAACATAATAATAACATGATGCTCTAAGATCCAGCTATGTCAATTGAATATTGGCACAATCAGGATCAAAACACTTGCTTTACATCCCTCAAATGACATGCTCAGTTTTTGACAGCGAGGAAACACCCTATCTCCACATATACAAGAAAGAACTTGCAATTGTTACCAGATTTTTCCAGGAGTTAGCACTGCTGATTACTTCAGCATTGCCAATTTCTGAAGCTTTGACATCTGCATTTGTTATACAGCATTTGAAGTACTAAGGAACTAAGGAGTGCCTCCTGGAAATAACAAAAACACTCCATTGCCAAAGCCTCATCATGCTTCCCTCCAAGTTTTAAAATACCAAAAGAGAAAATATAAGAGGAGATAAGATACAAAACTAAAATATCTCACACTTGGGTCACCTTTATCAAAAATTTCAAAGAATATTTTGCACTCCGCAGATGTTAAAGTATCTCCTTTCCATTTATTTTAATGCAAGCTTCTAATGAATGCATTAGAACCATGCCAAATATTTGTTTCTACAGCAGTCACAGTACAGAAAAGAAAGAAAACCAAAACTAACCAAACAAATCAACCCCCAACAAAACCAGAATCACAGAATCAGTAAGGTTAGGAAAGACCTCTATGATCACAAAGCCATCTCTCGAAATGCCATATTTACACATTTTTTAGAAACACTTCCAGGGTTGGTGACTTCACCACGTCCCCAGGCCGTCTGTTCAAACGCTTCTTTCAGTAAAGAATTATTTTCCTAAGCCTTCCCTAGCACAGCTTGAGGCCATGTCCTCTTGTCATATCACTCCTTTCAGTTAGCTGTAGAAAGCAGTGATGTATCCTCTTAGCCTCCTCTTCTCCAGATTAAACAATTCCAGTTACTTCAACTGCTTCTTGTAAGACTTGTTCTCCAGACCCTTCACCAGCCTCAATGCCCTTCTCTGGAATCACTCCAGCACCTCAATCTCCTTCTTGTAGTGGAGGAGCCTAAGACTGAACACAGTACTCAAGGAACGGCCTCACCAGTGCCAGGTACAGAGGCACAATCATTTCCCTACTCTTGCTAACCACATTATTCCTGATGTAGACCAGGATGCTGCCAGCCTTCTTGAGCCAGCAGTGTGCTCAGGTGGCCATGTTCAGCTGGCTGTCAGCCACCACCCTGAGGTCCTTTTCTGACAGCCAACTTTCAAGCCATTCCCCCCCAAGCCTGTATCATTGCATGGGGTTGCTGTGACCCATGTATGTGCTGTGAAACCAGTCTTCATTACTTTTATCATGTTACAAGATACAACACTTAAACCAGACGTAACCTTAGGTCACTTAAACCAGACGTAACCTCCTTTTTTCTACCAGACTCTACAGACAAACTGAGAAATAATTAGCACTTCATCAACACCACCAGATTCAGTGCTGCTGCTCCTCTAGTTTACCCCTTTGCACTAGGAGGTAACTTTAGCTGCTAACTTGTTTGTACTGTGCCCTATGCCCTAACGTGTGTCAAGAAAACAGCACTTAGGTCTTTCCAATTCAAAAATTGAAGTCCACTAGAATTTAAATCAAGAATTGCACAGATGGTTAAGGAAAATAAGTTTTCAGTACTCCGTTGCACACTAAAAAGCATTTTACTCATCTCCATTATTTAAAAATTAGATTGAAAACACCATGTACCTACAAATTACAAGTCAAGTTATTCACCACAAGCAGGTAACATGCATGTCCTAATATACACAGCAGGGTATCATCAAAGCACTTCAATGAAGCAGCCTTATCAATGAAATATCTTGTCTTCCATAAACATCCACTGGACAGAATCAGTGCAAGAACTATTTCAAAGTGATTTCAAAGTGATTTCCAGTTCCTACTCTAATCCATTATGATACCAGAAGCTTTTGCAGAGGCCATAAAGAAAGCTACTCAAAGGCAATTTTTTAAGCACTTAACAAGTCAAAAGCAAAGTCTATGTTTATATCTGATCTAAAGAATAAATGAGCTCAACCTTTAAATACCAGCAGATTCATTGAAGGCTGCAATAACAAAAACAAAGAAAAATAAATACTGAAGAATGTAACTGACTCCTTTTAGCTGCTTTTTCACTACCATTACGGGTAACTGTCAGCATTGACCAGATGTAACCTTTAATACCATTCCACACTTTGCTTTGATGGAGATTTCACAAAGTTGCAAGAATCAAGGAAGAAATGTTCAATATCTTTATTGATAATCTGGACCAGGGGATTGAGTCCAGCATGAGTAAGTTTGCAGATGACACCAAGCTAGGAGCAGGTGTTGATCTGTTGGAGGGTAGGAGAGCCTAGCAGAGGGACTCTGACAGGCTGGATGGGTGGGAAGAGGCCAATGGGATGAGAATTAACCAGGCCAAGTGCAGGGTTCTGCACTTTGGCCACAACAACCTCAAGCAGTGCTACAGGTTGCAGACAAAGTGGCTGGAGAGCAGTCAGACAGAAAGGGACCTAGGGGTACTGCTAGACAGTAGGCTGAACATGAGCCAGCAGTGTGCCCAGGTAGCCAAGAGAGCCAATGACATCCTGGCTTGTATCAGGAACAGTGTGGCCAGCAGGACAAGGGAGGTTATTCTGCCCCTGTACAAAACACTGGTCAAGCCACACCTTGAGTACTGTGTCTAGTTCTGGGCTACTCTAGTCAAGAGAGATGTTGAGATACTGGAGTGTGTCCAGAGAAGGGTGACGAAGCTGGTGCGGGGCCCAGAACACAAACCCTATGAGGAGAGGCTGAGGGAGCTGGGAGTGTGCAGCCTGGAGAAGAGGAGGCTAAGGGCAGACCTCATTGCTGTCTACAAGTACCTGAAAGGAGTCTGTAGCCAGGTAGGGGTTGGTCTCTTCTCCCAGGCAACCAGCAACAGAACAAGGGGACACAGTCTCAAGTTGTGCTGGGGGAAGTCTAGGCTGGATGTTAGGAGGAAGTTCTTCCCAGAGAGAGTGATTGGCATTGGAATGGGCTGCCCAGGGAGATGGAGGAGTCGCCATCCCTGGAGGTGTTCAAGAAAAGAGTGCATGAGGCACTTAGTGCCATGGTCTAGTTGATTGGATAGGGCTGGGTGCTAGGTTGGACTGGATGATCTTGGAGGTCTCTTCCAACCTGGTTGATTTTATGAAAGGAAAAACAGCCTATGGGTATGGGAATGGGAAGATTTGCTGAAGAAAAAACATCAAAAAGGCAAGATGCGAGTTTTCCCATTTAGTCTACCATTTCTTGATTCAAGACACTCAACTTTCATAACAGGTACTCCTCAAACTGAATTATTTGCTGGATTTCAGGTTGGGAGTACTATTAGAGATGCAAATGTTGAGATGGTACCAAATAGAATAGTAAAAACATCAGAATGAAATAATTATTACTTTTATTCCTTTATGTAGCCTGCCTTATTGCTACAGATGTCATAAACTCCCCCCCCCAAAAAAAAAAAAAAGAGAGACAGTGCCTGGTGTCTTTAGGTGTTACCTTAGAACTACCACTTGATTCGTTTATGTTTCTTGAGGTCTAGAGGCAGGAAAGGCAGCTTTCTAATTTCAAGGCTAAGCTTCAGAAGGCAATGACATGATTTTTGCCTGCTTTTCAAGTGGTCAGGTGGTAGCCAAAGATACAAAAGTTAGCTCCTACAATCTACAAAATGTATCAGAGTGGTACATTCTCTGGAAGCTGACAAGTTTCCTCTAGTGTGCCAAAACCCCTCCAAAACAGGCAAATGCTTCCAATTCAAAAACAGTTCCTCCACAAAGGTTAAGCTTTTTTTTTTTTTAATCGCCAAAGCCCCATCTAGCTCCAAAGAGCAAGCAAATAAAGTTTCTTTTCAGAGTTCTCCTGCCAAGCTTCATTGCAATACCTCACATCCCAGACAGGCTTGTTGACTTGACAATACAACCAGGCACCATACCAGGGATTTTGTTTCAGGGTGCAAGCTCAACCTTATAAATGCCCACTCTGCTGTGTTTACCTCAGTAACCTGACATGCATCTCATTTCTAAAAATACTTGAAGGGGGAAATAATTGCATAACATGGTGGTGCAGCACTAGAAGACAAGGAAATTGTTTTCTCCAAGCTAGCATTTCAAATGCACTGATTCTACAGCTCAATACTGAAATGCTTTTTAAACTTCCAAGAGCAAGATGAGAAGCATAGTAGGGTATATCATAATTATTCCACTCACTAGTTTCCAAAACAAGAAAAGAGAGTATCATCTCCAATTAAAACAAACCACCCCAACAACTTTATCTTTTGAAAAGTGTGCTTGTGAAATGGAAATTATTTTTAAAACAGAAAGCAAATCAATCTCTGAAAAATCATGTGAAACCTTCTAGAACTTCAGCAAATTAAATTCCATCATTCTAGATTGTTTCATTCCTTTCTATAATAGTAAAGCACCTGCTGCCAAGGATATTTCAGTTTCACAAGAATAGGACAAAGAAAAGCCTGGATAATAACAAATCAAAAAGCACTAAGAGACTGTATTCTCAAAAGTGACAGTAAACTCACAGTCTTCTTGAACTCTCAGTCTAAATTACAGTTACTGTTAAACCATTCGTGAAATTCTTCACAAGTTTATTTACAAAAAGTGTTTCAAGACAACTGTTTAGAAGCATTAAGCACTGGGGAAAGGCCTGAATCCTTATGATAGCCTGGCCCTCTAAATAGCAGGACCATGCTTAATTATAAATGACAGTGAGAAAATAAAGTATGGGCTTGCACTACACATATAATAAGTTAGTCTTGAATACATGGCTTTTTACACTATTCTCCTGATTTTCACTTGGATGGAATTGAAACAGAAAATCATAACATTCATTTTCAGCACACACAGCACAGCTGAAACAAAAAGGAACAAAAACTTCTAATATCTATTTGGCTTGGAACCCAAATAGAGATTTTTTCCTAATGAGCAAGTACTTAATGTACTGCAGGCAAGACAGGAGCATATAAAAAGTTTCATTTGTAATCAGAGGCATAAAGACAATTTTTTGTGGGCATTTTTTGTTTGGATGTTTTAATCTATTTCAAAAAGAAAGGGATGTGAAATTAAGATCAGTCAAGCTTGGAACAAGTCATGTTAGCAAATACAAAATGCACTTTTAAATGAGCAGACCAGAAACTAGCTTTCTATAATCCTAACAGACACATTATTACAGGAAAAAAAAATTACTCATATGAATTGTCTTGCAGCTACAGAGTAGAAATAAGTCAATAAGGAAACCTTTTAAAAAGGTTAGTTCCAGCATCACACTCACAGCACTTCAGAGAGGACTCGTGTGTTGCAATAGTAACAGTAAGCAAAAAAAGTGTTGCAATTTATTTGAGACACAAAGTTATCCAAAATATTTTTATCAATGAAATGCAGCAGTGCGTCCAGTGACTAAAATTTTGCCAGCTATGAAGAACCAAATATTTACAGTCAGCCAAGTACACACACTCCAGCCAGGAAGGATGAAGAAAAAAAAACCTTTTCCTCAAGGGCATGCACAATTAAGTATTTTCTCTTAGAAATAGACAATTTTGGTTGCTATAAATTACCTTTTCCTCCCTAAGATGCACCAGCTTGTGTATCTATCAGTAACTTCCATAGAATAACTTCCACATAAGAAGACTAGGATGTCAGAATTTGAGAATTTAAAACAAATTTACTTTTTGTCACTCTTCCCCCAACTTTCAGAACACAAGAAATGAAAAGAGAAAAATACTCCAAATGAAACTGAAATCCTTAGACACAAGAGTGGGCATCCCTGGCTCTATCAACCAGCTATTTCAGAATTGTTCCCATCATTCACTAACAAAGGATCCTGAGCAGTAGACCATGGGGAAGTGAGATTGACGACGATTAAAACCCAGCACTGAAGCAAAACCTGAAGCTGATAGGTAAGTACTTACGAGGAAACACGAATTCTGATGTTGATGGGCAACATGGGTTTATTTCAGTCTACCCAATGTGTTTCAAAGTGCTCAAACTCGAGCATTTCCACAGAAGAGTAGCATACGTGCCACAAATACAATTTCAAAACTGCACAGCACACACGGCACATGAGCATAAAGCTGGCAATCTGTGTTTTTAACTGCTGCCTTAAAAAATCACCTCAAGTTCCTTTTCTGCCGTCTAAATACAAGCAGGTGAGCTAGTCTCCAAGATATCATGTGCACTTCAAAAGCTGTGTCATGTCACAAGTGAAGCCAAGACACGCTACAGTTAGTTAGAAGCATTTAAATCCCCAGCCCCAAATAGACAAACTTCTCTAGCTATGACTAGGATGAAGCGACCACAGCACTTCAGAGTTAATGAAATCTGATGCATCTCACTTTAACAAGAACTCCGGAGCACGGTAGCTGGAAGTGAGGGCGTACCAGGATATTATATAACTCTTACCACATTGGGAATCTACTCTTGACAAAGGTAACCTACCAAATTCAGCCTTCCGAGCTTGCACAGAAATCAGTGACAGTTTGAAACGGGTAAGCAGTGCAAGGTACAGTGCCTGACACTATATTCCCTAGCTGGTAGCTGTCCTGAATAACACCCCTCAAAGGCTCACTTGAAATGTGCCCAACTTAACCCTGGGGCACTCGGGCGCTCGCTGCCCGGCTAGAGCTAGAACCCGGGGGAAAACGATCTTTTATCACCTCAAGTAAGACGACCGTGTGTCTACAAGCTCAAGACAGATAACTCTCGGTAGAAGACGGGATCATAAACATTATGTGGACTCCGCTCGGCCGCCTTCTCCCTCTCCTCCTTCCCCCCCCCCACCCCCGCCGCTTCCCGGGCCGGCCATTGCAGGGGCGGGGAAGGTGCGCGGCTGCTTGGGAAGGTCGGCACCGCTCGGCCTCTCTCTGGGGCAGGCGCTGGCCATGTCCGCTGCCCAGGGCAGGCTCTGAGCTGATGTGAGAGACGGGAATCCCACCACCGCCACCCCATCCCGGCACGCAGCCTCTGAGACGGGCGGGAAAGCGGCCGTTACTCACAACTCCAACATCCACTGGCCCTGCAACACCAGACTCCAGTTGGAGCCGCCCAGCACTTGCACACGGCTCCGCGACTCCCCGGGGCTGCCTGCCCAGGAAAAGGAGGAAGAGGCGGCGTCGGGACGCAACACCAGCGCCAGAAGCAGAGCAGCCGCGGTACCGCCAAGAACGCAGCGGCCTACCGCCATGTTCAACTCGCCCGCCCCAGGAAGTGAGGGCGCGAGCGGCCGCCGCGGGGGCGGGGCCTGCGCCAGGAGCCTGTCGGCTGGGCGGGAGCGCTGAGGCGCGAGCCGCGGGCGGCTGTGGTGCGTCGCCCGGGGGCAGGCCTCGTGGTCAAAGGCCGGGAGCAAGTCTCACGCCTCAGCGCTGCTCCGAGCAGGGCCGTAGGACGAGTGCTCCGGCTCCGTTGTGTCAGTGGCTTTAGTGCTCTCCATCAGATTTATGAGTCTTTCACATACCGAGACCCCTATAACGGGTTGATGTATTCAAGGTAGTGTGTTAGGAGTGCTGAATTACGAGTGCTGAGTGAAAAGTGATAATCTCCGGGATGCTGCTAGCCACCAGCTCTGTTGGGCTGCACTACAAGATGGTGTTTGATCAAGTGTCCACTGTCCCCAAAGTCGTGTCTGCCCCAATGCATTGTTGAGCCCACCTCCAGCACGGGACTTTGTGCTTTTGTTTTTTCCTTCCTTTTTTCCCCCACTTCGATGAGATTCCTGTCAAATTTATTCTTTTGGTTTGATCAGGTCCCTCTGAACCGCAGCCTGCCGTTGAGTGGAATAGCACTCTCAGGTAATTGTGATAGTCAGCTCCCTTAGTAACCTTTGTAAATTGACCACAAAAAGTTAAAAGGCCATTGTACGGGTCTGAGCTGCCTATCCGGGCTGATAAGGAAATCAGTTCTTGCTTGTCTGGAAACTATCTTGACTTAGAATAATTTGACTTTTCTAACAGTTGATAAGCCCTGTTGGTAAGACAGTCACATCTTTTTTCCCCCTTAACGGGAAATGCTAGGATTTGCCACCTCTGGACTTCCTTAGATTTTCTTAGTTTGTTTTATGAGGCTCCTTTACATTACTCAAACATTCCTCCATAGGAATCTGGGCTTTAATCAAAGTGTTCTTAAAGCCTGAGTGTATGTCTAGGCCTTACTGACTCTGGAGTGGACTCAGCATTAGCATCTTGAGGCAGAAGTAAAAGATTGCTCCTAGTCAAGAGGAGTTTAACAGCAGCTGTGGGCTTCCACTGTCCGTTCTTCCTTCTGAGCAGGAAGACAGGCCTGCTATAGAATCATTGACACTTAGGAAGAACTGAAGCAGGGAGCCATTTTCCTCATTTGCTACTTCTCAAGAGTAGATCACTTCTCCCAATGACTCAATTGTATTCTCTCCTTGCTAGGTATTCAAGTAGTACTTGTCATTATCAAAGAAGATTTTTGTTGACAACTTCCCAGCATCATAGAGCTTCTTCCCTTGCTGAGCTAGAAGCTTCTTGGCACCTAAATTAATGCCACCTGAGGATTAAGTAGGTAAGAGGCTCACAGAACAGGTAGATCTTCTATTATCTTCCATGTGATACACATAGACTGAACTGAAAGTCTCTAAAGTACAATTTTTCTAGAGCTTTACCTGTTCTTGCAGTTTTAAAAATAAAAAATATGCATATCCTGTAGTTTCTCAGTGCCCTACCTGAATAGAGAGTTTGAAAACTATATAGTATTTTAGCAACTATTAGCTCTGAGATATGTAATGAAAACTGAAAAGTACAGCAGTAGAAATTACTTGAGTAGACACACACTTGGCTGAAGTACCTTTGTGAGGAAGTAGTATACAGAAGACTTTTTTCTGCTGCTCAGTAAGAACTGGAGAAACACTCCATGTTTTCTCTAGATTGTTTGAAGAGAAAAGAGGTACTTGGCCAAACCCCAAAGGTTTGATATCTGATGGCCCAAAATGAGGAGAATTTATGTTGCAAACAGTGATGTGCAAAAGGGAGAGTTGGGGGAAAATTTTTTGTGTGGTAGAAGTTGCTGAATGATTATATTTGTGTCCTCAAAACCATGCAAATGAAGGGGTTGGCAAAACATCTCCAGGAAGTGGCTAAGAAGGAGCATGTAAAATGATGACTTCTAGTATGTAGGAGTGTTCCTGTGAGTTCAAAAGGACTAGGAAAAAGGTCTTGAGGATGACAAGAGTGAAAGACTTGCTTTATAAATAATTTATAAGTAATTTCTATCCACATTCAATGTAGAGGAAGTTTTCAGATAAGGCAAAATCCACTTAGGAACAAAGGAGAGCTGCTTTCATTCATAAAACAAAATGCTTCTAAAACAGAGGAAACGTGACAATGCTGCTAATCCCTCTGAAGTAGGGCAGGTGGGCAAAGATTAAGAAGATACACCTTGTTTAAACCTGGTTAAGAGCATGAGATGGGAAACTGATCAAAAAAGAAGACAGAGGGCCACTGAGAGAAGAGAGCTCTTTGGGCTAGGTCATTTATTGCTTTTGTGATTATTTCAGTTATGCAGTCCTCTACAAAAGTTAATCTTCTTTACCATCACTGGGCTTCTGTTATATCTGTACATCTTCCACTTTTACCCTATTTATGGGTATCGTTCTGCTAACCTTAATGTTTGAATAGACCTCAAGGCTTACAGTTTTCCAACTGCCATATACCCACTGATGTGATTTAGAAATGTTTAGAAATCATGTTGCTAGTTTAGGTTTCAACACCTGTTGATGGAAATACATCCTTAACCACAGTTACGTTTTGGGCAGAATTTGGAAAAATAGATTTATTACTTCAATTCTGAAGTTGTTTGCTTTGATCTTGATTATAAAATGGGAAGTTCAACTGCAGTATGGAAGGGCAAAGTAAATGAGGCATACCTGAATGAAGGGAGACATGCCAACAACATACTCTTCTCTGATTCTGTGACACTGCAGGGATTCATGTCTCAAATATTTATGTACTTGAATGATGACTTACCTTGGTACCCAGCTCCTGCTCCGCACAGAAGGCAGCACCAAAATGCATGGTTTCCTAGACTTCTCTATTTATAATTTCAGTGTTTCTCTTGAAGGACATGAGGAAGACTGTATGTTGTCCTCCTTAAGTATTTTCTCTGGTCAATGTGTTCACTGAACTAAAATTTAGCCTTCTGTTGTGTTGGCTTTCCACTGGAAGAAGGTGGTAATTAAAAACGTTGATTTTAGATGTGTGTTATAAAGTGTATAGTTAGAAAACTTTTTTTTTTTCATGTTTTTTTCTTATAGATTCATTTTCTATTGCATTAAATGTTGCTCTCGTATTAGTTTGTGTGGGTGTCTTGTGGAAAAGAAAGGTATTGCAGCGTTCTTGTTGTGCTGTTGTTTTTTTTTTCAGTGTGTGCCATGATGGATCCATAGTAGAATAAATTATTGTAACACTCAATTTCCTAGAATATGCCTAGTATCACTATCAATGCATTTGTTTTGGTGCCATATTGGATTTCCAGACCCACCCTCCCAAACTTTTGGAGTTTGATTTTGAAGGACTTTTCATAAAACTAGAAAATAAGAAGTTGTTATCACACAGACAGTAGCAATTTTTTTATTTCCAGTTTTACATGTAGATGTGCTTAATACTATTTGCAATAGATTTTTCACTGTCTGAATTGGTAGAAGGGTTTGAAACTTTGTTTATCAGTTTGGACAAATAATGTAGTATGTGGCCAGAACTAAGTATTGCACACGCATTCTACAATGGATTTATTAATGCTAAAGTTTGTTATATTTAAGAAGAGTAGTGTTGTTTAAAATAGATCATTAAATACACAACACTGTAACTAACTGCTTGAAACTCACCAAGGCTCCATCTTTGATATCTGTTTAAAATGAACAGAAACATTTACACAAGAATCTGACTTTGGAATATTTGTGTCTGTCCTGGATAAATAAGACTACAACATTCATTTGAATATCAAAAGAAATAGATAAAGAGCTTTCTTGTTCATATGAGTTGAGTTCAAATGAATCTAATGACTACGCAGCAAAAGACAGGTATATAATGTCAACAGGAAATTGCATTTTGCACCTCATAAAGAAAGTCTGCAAGGGTTAAATGTGGTTTTCAATAACATTTTTTACTAACTCTTGAGTTTTGCTGTCTTTCATAAATGTGAAGAACTAGAGTGGTCCTGTCAAGCACTCCAGTTTGGAGATAAGTTATCAAAGGTACTCATAATTGAAAAACGTATCTTATTGCTAAAATAACATAAAATTAAAATAACATAAAATCATTGTTTGTTGTATATGCTTGTTACACAAGGACATTAATGTGCATCACTATAGACACATTTGTGTATGCTAATAGTTCTGGTTTGCATTCCTGCATAGATGCTCTTAATCCTGTACTATTAAATATAATATAAAATGTATGGATTTTTTATCTTGCCTGCATGTCCAGCCACAGAAGACACTAAGATACTGAGGTGGAGTTTATCATACAGAGATTGGAACAGTAGTGCATGAACATAATGACAGTGCTCAGTATACTTCCCACAGCAAGAGGCATCAATAATATCCAGGGAGCAGAGAAGCCAGAGAGAATCTGGTTCTGGAAGCAGACAATGCCTACATGGGAGCTAAAGGAACAGTTTGTTTGGTGGTGTTGAAAAGACAACTGCTCAGCAGCAAAGCTGAGACAGAAAGTATGAGATCTATCTGTAACCAGAAGGGCAGGCTTTTTGTGGTGAAATGTCTCTGTATCTTTACTCCCAAGGTATAAAATAGAGGGACAGGAATTCATTTGCAAGCCTTATGTAATATCCAGTCCTGTAAAGAGGTGCTTGCTGGGGAGTTCTTCTACTTAACAGAGCTCTGCAGTGGAGGCATGCCTCCACATGCTTATCTTTGTATAACTTGAGCATAGACCTCCTACAACATCATCTCCCACCTCTAATGTGCATCTGTTCATTTTCTGTCCATCAAGCCTGTTCAGAATTTAAAAGAAAGAGGATGCAAGAGGAATAGTAGAAGTTCTCAAGTCCAAGTGCATCAGATCAGGGGAGATCTGATAAGAATCTGTATTTTTGTTGCCTGTCTTATTTTTTCTTTTTACTTTCCAAAGTGAAACTCTCCTGATGTGTAAGGAACAGTTTCTTGAAATATATTTTTCCTCAGCAATACAAATATCTCTAAGGCAGAAGTACAGTTCTCTTTTTGGACTTGACACCTCCAAAGCCCAACTTATGTGGCTGAGCAAGTTAGATGAGAAGGTATTACTAGGCTTTTATTAGATTATGATGCAAACTCAAGATGGCTAGGCTTGTCAGCTGGAAAATCTAATGCAAGCAGCTGTGGCCAAATTCTGCTCTCTTACAAAAGGCTGTTTATGGTCAGTATTTATCTCTACTGTGATACTGGTTCCCTTCTATCAATTGTCAGAAGAGCACAGTTGTACCTAGGGCATGATTTATAGCATAAACTGCCACTAACATGAAATAATTCTGACTGTGCTCCCAAATTAAATCAGAAATAATGCTATTAAAGGCAATGGAGTTACACTTCCTTACACAACACACAAATCCAGAATTCAGGCCTTTATCATGAAACTGTAAGCTATGTTAGCTCTGGCATGGATATTTATTTATACAAGGTTTGTTACTCTCATTGAGTTCTTATTTCAAAAATAACGTGATCTATGAGGTCTCTTCCAACCTTGGTGATACTGTGATACTGTGATCTTTTCAGCTCCTTTCTGGCAGCTCCATGTTGTGTTAAAGAAGTGAATTAAACTGGATTGTACTCAAGTAGACACAGAACTCTGCTACGGTCTTGAGCAAGGACTTCACAAGAACTGGGTGTCTGAAAACTGCACTGGGTACTAGGAGTGCTGCAATAGTATTTTTAACTCCCAGGCAGCAGGATAGTCTCACTAACAGTAAGCAGCAATGCTCACAGCATCGTGCTCATTTTAAACCTGTCCAAATGCTGCAGGAACTCAGCACAGGTGTAAACCCAGACCGAGCTCACAGATGTTCTGCCAGGTTCCTCAAAGTCCATGCAGGAGACCGGAAAGACACAAGCTTATACCAATATGATACATAGAAGGTCAATCCATTTATTGAAGCTGAGAGTGGTACTTATTAATGGATTCGGTACAGACGTGTGTACTTCTGACAGGCTCTGTTAACAGAAACATTCAGCTGTTCCCAGGGCTGACCAGCTTGCCCCCCTTCAAGGCCCCCTCGCACAGCTCAGCTACAGATAGCAGCTAACTTTCACAGCTTCTCTGCTAGCCTTCCCAAGGCTGCTTCCCTGCAGCTGTGCTCCTTATCAGAATGACCTTAGCATTACCCTGCCTGTTCTCCTTATTTTCAGACTGCCCAATTCTGCTCAATTCTGCTCAAACCCAAACAATGTTCGATGTCAGATTATCTACTGTGTGCTCTATAACATGCAAATTATATGCTGTGCACTTTTTTAAAGGTTGCAGTACTTGAAGACTTTCTGTGAAGAGAATAAAAGCTCACCTGAAAAGGTGGCATATTTGAGAAAATGAAACATGTTCTTGCTTGCAGTCAATTTTTGGAGAAGTGTCTCAAAGCCACATTGTAGCAGAGCCATAAATCCAGATGCTATTGTGTGTGCTTCTCAAGCCAAGCTTCTGCAAATTCAAGCCTTCATGAATAACTTTCTATATTAGTCTCAATTTAATACCAAGATAAGATCTGGTGAAAGCAGCAAGATATAAATGAAAGAACACAATATTTTCTAATGTATTGCTGTATCTGCACTACCTTTTCAGAGCTTGTAGTTACGTTCTCCCACAGTAAGAAAACATATCTTTATTGAAATGCAGTGAGAAATTGTATTTCTGGCCCCCATCTAAAGACTTAGTGTGTTGGTTTGATATGTATGCCAGTATTTCTGAGACTTGAGGTCTTCTCTGGTAACTTTCAAGCTTTGATAGTCAAGTCTCTCTCCTTCAGTATTTCAAAACAGGTATAAAGACCTCCTAATTGCCTACAGCTCTGAGCATGTTTCTCCTGTTTCTTTCCCACTGACCTGTGCATTATGTAGACCAAGGAAAATGGACAAGTAATGTTAGGTTGGGTTTTTTTTGTTTTTCCTTTTTTACTGAGAACCGTTTTAAGAAGGGAAACAACTACAGAAGACACTACAAGGCACTGGGAGTATCTGCTTATACAGGAAAACTTACTGAAATGCACAATAACTGTAAGAAATGTGAATAACTATATTCTGCCACAGCTTTGCAACTGTAGTTCTTCTTTCTCTCCCTTTCCCAGGGACATTTTAAAATAAGTTACTTGAAAGAATAATTACTTGCAACGTGATCTGAGTTTATCTCATTGCTCATCTTGTGTCACTAGTGCCCAGTAGGCATTCCAGGCCATTTATTCTTTGGGCAATGATCTCAAATTGTTTCTGGAATGCTAGGAACAAGATCACTTTCACTTATAGTCTAAAATCACCGTGCCAATTTTAGAAAGGTTAGTTACTCGAATGAAAATTGTATTCATTTCAAAAGGTTTTCTGTATTGAAATGTAAAGCAGGCTGAGTTCAAAATTCTTGGTCCTAACAATGTCTTTTCATAACCAAAAATCCAGATGAACAAAGAGCCAGCTAAGCAAAAGTGATTTTATTACCACTGCCAGTCTGGATTGTCTCTGCGGCATTGCCAAGAAATGGAATGAGACGATTTCTTGCTTTTCAGAGTAACTTTTGGGACCATAGAAATTTCTCTCTGCTCAAAAAAAAAAAAAAAAAAAAAAAAGAAAAGAGGTGGCATAGAGGTGAATAAACCTCTGCAAGGATTTATGAATGGGACTCTGCTGGTGGTGACTAAACGCTGTCATAGGTGCCAAAGAAAATGAGCCACCTGGATAACTCTGCTTCCAGCTTAGTCTCCATCTGGTACAGAGCATCCCCACAGTTCACAGTGCAGCTGCTTGCACATGACAGTTGCCAGAGGCACATATGCTGCTGGTGTCAAAAGACCCTTTAATGTAGTTTATCATCTAGAGTTTGCAACTGGCCTTCAGGTAGTGGACAGTGATTGTGGGCCTGCTGTGGTAGTCCCTGTTCAGGTAAAACTCTGTTAGATTTTGCAGAAGTTTTGCTTGAACTGCTGGATTAGGCTGAAGATCATTAGACTGAGAATTTCTGTATTCTTGCTGGGACATAGAAAAGCAGAAGTCTTTTAAGATGCAAATTGTCTGAGAAAGACTACTCAAGCTTCCAGGAAATTGAAACTGTAGTCTTGTTATTTACCAAAGCCACAAAAATCTTCAAGTATACAAAGACAATAAGCAACAAGTTGTCATCCCATGATTAACTGCAACTTCAATAAATAAGTCTATTACAACTTTCAGACATGCGGTTTGACAATTAAAGTGATCGATGTAAAGAAAATACTTTTTTAGGGGTGAGGTCCTGTGCAGAACACTGTAAGGGATCCATCCCTAGAATATGTGAGGATAACTTTTCAAAGAAAGAGAACGTTCTGTAGGGGGTACACATTTATCCAGTGTGGGCTGATGATGGGGCTTATTTAAAACTTTCTTTCAGAGCTTTAGTTTTGCCAAAGAATGCATTAGCAGATCCCTACAAATAGCAGGTTTTGTATAGAATATGAATGTTGAAGTTGGTAAGTGCTCAGAGCCTCATTTGCTAGCCTTTTCCTGTTCATTAGTGCTCTGCTCTAGAAGTGTACAATGTAAAAGAGGTAGCATCAATAAGTGGATTATGCATGGTAACAATCTAAAGGATGTTTTAAGGATATAAGTATCTAGTCTTAAGACGCTTATTCCAAAAGAGCACTGTACCAAAGGGTTGTTTTTATTGCTGAAAGTTTCTTAGCCATGATGCAGCTTTCTGTATGACAGCAACTTTGCTATGTATTCCTGGTCTTTTTAGCTTCATCCATAACTTCTTAAGCCTGACCTTTTTGGATGCCTTTTCCTCTTGAGTGAAACCAGAAATATATTCTGCACTTATAAAGGTTTACATATCCTGAAACACCTTTTTCTCATCTGTATCAGCTGATTAACGAAGAAGCTGTCTTGGCTTTGCAAATGTCATATAGGTTGCTACATCAAAATTACTGAAGAGTAGTTTTCAGGGACTCAGACCTGACTCCATAACAAACTGATGTTGGCATACACTTAAGCACAGAGAAATAAGGCAGTTTGCAAAGCAAGGATCTCCTAAGTGGCAACCGCCGAAGAAGCAAGGCCTCTTTGTTTTTAGACCCTTGGGTCTCTGGAAAGAAGACTGTAGATCGAAGTCTTGCATTCTAGTTCTGTGACTCTGATCACTCCCACAGAGCCCTGTCACTGAAGCAAATATACCATCTGGCATACACTTGACCCTAATTATAGCTCATGTTTCAGCTCTCTTGCTCAGTGGGAATGAAATTGTCCCACTGCTCGAAACACTAAGTTAGGGTGGAATTTTTGTTTCTGGGCCCCATCCAGCAGAAAAGCTTTCAATCCAAGTGCTTCCGTAACACGATTGAGACATGTTATTAAAGCTGATGTTTTATGGTTTGTTCTCCCACTTCTGTGAATTTTGCAATGATAAATGAATAAGTAAAAATAGGAAAGCATAAGACAATGTGCTGGTTTGAGGCTAATGGAAATATTTTACTGAAAGAAATTAAATCCTTAGCTGTGAGAAGAAAGGAAAAAAACCCCAAGAGTACTCTATATCACCCATTCTTCTGCTGAGAAACGCAACTAGTCAAAATATAGATAAGACGGTCACTTCTCGCACACTTCTCAGCTCTCACTTCTGGCTGTGCCTTCTTTCTGGCAGTCTGGTGGCTGCCTCTGCTTTAACTCTAATCCAATCTAACCCTTTTTCATCTAACCTTGTCTTTTTTTGACATGTCACTTAAGATCTCCAGATTTATCATCTGAGATATACGTGCGTTGATCTGGTTATTTCTGAAGGGAGGGAAAGAGGGAGGGGGAATGGTCCTGCTATGTCTCAGCTTTCGACACAACAGCATTCTTGTTCTTCCTTTCATGCATCTCTGTGAAGAAAATTAATTATGTTCTGCCTAGAGGTGAAAGAAAAAATACTTTATTGCAGTTGAGGAAAACAGTAAAAAACATTTTACATTATGCTACCCTCTAAGGACTTTCTTATCTTACCCTGTGATTTCTGTTGCAGAAGGCAGAAAAAAAAACATGAGAATGTGCAGGGTGTCACCCAAGTCTCACCACACCCTAAGACAGCTCTATCGTCATTCTCTAAAACAGAGGGCTGACATTTGGAAAGGCAACAGACATTTTTCTAAGTCTTCTTAACTGTCTGCCTACTATTTGCTGCTGTTTGTGGTTCAATTATTTTCCACTGAGTAAAATCTGTTCTATGAACAAAAGTCCAGACAATTAGAGCAGCTTTTTTGGTGTTAACAGGTGCTGGTTTCTTCCTCTGCCCAGCAAGGTTTCTGTATTCTATGCCCAGAATTTTTTTCAGGGGTTCAGTACTATCCATTAACATAAATATTACACAAAATATCATATGTCAGTAATGCCTGGGGACTGCAGAGAAGGGATAGTCCCTTCCTTAAAGTTACTGCAGCAGAAATCACAGAATCACAGAATCACAAATCTTCTACTGTTTTCTGTTTTTACATTCTCTTCTTATTTTTCAAGGATCTCTGACAGAAATACAGAAGTGTTTTAAATGGCCAGTCCTCCTTTTCTGGGCTGTATTTGCTTATCAGTAAAGTAATCACTAGAACCTTCTATAGATAGAAAGTAGGGGCGGGGGGAAGTATGCTATAGAAAGGGGCATTAGAATGAACAAATCAAACAATTGCTTCCTGGAGTCTAGTGCACCAAGTAGAAAAATCTTAGAATTACAGGCTTCAAATATGCAAAGCATTATCTGCTAATCCAGGTTCTGTGGAAAGTCAGAAACTGCTGTAGTGGGTGGACAAGCTAAAAAAATCTCTGGTGTTTAAAGCCATTGCAACAGATACAGTGGAGAACCATGGCAATTTGAAAATAGCAGTTTCCTACCCAGAGCTGTAAAATTAGTTATGTATTCATACAACTGATGGAGAATCTAAGATTATTGTCAAGAGTTGCTAGCTGCTGACTTTGGTGAAAGTTTGCTGGATGCAGTAGTGAACACAGCTGTGAAAAATCAAGTCACAGTTACATTTAAAGAAAATTTTAAGAAAACACAAAATGAACTACAGTCCACCATACACTGATTTGTTGCTTTCATGCCTGAAGCTTGTATTCTCAGATAAAAAGGACCTCTGAGGTCTATGTACTCACAAGCTTATGAATGATCACTCCCATGAGTCTCCCTAACCCTAGGAGTGTCATATTGAAAAGTTAAACTTAGCATTTTTTGAGCAGTTACTAACACTGGGAAGCATCTAGTTGTTCTGGAGTCCTGGATACCCCCAAATTCCTCTCCCTCCGTGGTTTGAGTGGGAGAGGAAAGGTGTGAAAATCCTGTTTTCTGCCCCCTGCCCTGCAGGCATGAAGGGTGGGAGCAAAGGGCCCTTCTGGCATGAGGGGTGCCCTGTGCAGATGCCCGCACTGGGATTGGGCTGGGAATTGGCTGTGGTCTTAGCACCTCAGAAGTGGTAAATCATCTCTTTGTCTAGGAAAGGTATAAATATTGGGTTACTTCCCACCTTGAGGTCCCCATCTTAGAGTTCTCTCCTGCCTGGATAGTTCCTGCTAGTCTTGCTTTGAAAAATCTCTAGAAATGGGCAATCCACTTCTTTTTTCCTTTTTTTGGTAGAATTTAATTGGCTTAAGCAAAAGAATCTTTCTCAAACAGCAAATGCTGTATCATGCTTTGTTACAATAGGATGTATCCTTGTCACATGCTTCTGTCAGTGAAACCAACAGGATTACAGAGAGTGAGATTTGCTCCTCTAGTTAGAATAGGCTGTTTAGAGAAACAGATTACTGCATGCTAAACTAATCTTCTGAAAGAATTTATCTGCTTTCAGCCTGGAGAGAGAGTTGGAGATTACTGACAGTTGCTCAAAAAAAGAGAGCTAGAAAGTGAGATATTTAATGTTTTCTGAAGCCAGAGCTTTTTGTGTATCCTGTATGACAGACCAGAAAGAAATGAGTACAAGTGTCACATTCAGATCAAACGCTCATTTGAGTAATATCTAGTTTCCTCGGATAGCCAGCAGCAGGTTCCTGAAGAAATCAAGTAAGGAAGATATCTGTTCTGCTGTACCTAGGCCAGATTCAGGTAAAGGTTTTGAATGTGCTGCAGTTTCAGTACTCATTCAGTTGGATTCACCCAACAAGTTCTGGTAGGATTCTAATTAGCATCACTCTATTTTTCTGCATGGAAGCATAGCAAACCTGGCATACATAATTAGATTGCCATGGTGCTTTCACAGCTTAAACTGTTAACCTGCTTTTGTTCTCAAGAAATGGAAAGGCTGTTTGTTAAAATAGAAGCTGAGAGGAGGAAGAAAGTTTGAACTTCTGAGCTCTCCTGAGGCATAAGAAAACAATGGGAGTAAGTCTCCTCTAGTTTCTAAGGATGACCACACAGGGGAAAAAAATATGTCTCTTCAGATAAGTATTTCCTTTCTTTCTGACTTGAAACAAGTATGTTTTCCTCTGCCAGCATATTCTACAGTACATCTTGCTGTTTTGCTTCCTCTCTTTAAGCTGCTTTGCAGTTGCTGTTCAGTTATGTTTCTCGAGGCATACAGATGAGAGTAGCATTGAGAAGTTTTATGTTAATGAAGTTAGAGGCAAATCAGAGTCTCCTTTGTAGCTTCTGGTGTTAAGAGGCTTGAAAAGATCAGTGTAAGCCCTCTTGGACATAATACTGTGTACACATTCTAAATATATTTTTATCCTGAATATTTGAGCAAGGTTAAAGTGACGCAGAGGGAGAAGGGCCAAGGTCACCAAGCTCATTTGGGTAGAAGAGAGTTAAATGCCCTTCCTTGTACTGTTCAAACAACTCAGTTGTATTTTCTATGTGTCTTCTCAGGACTTTATTGATTTGGACAAAACAAATACCTCCTGCTCCTCAATTTCCAACTAGCCATTCTTCATTTAAGGACAAATGTGGTATTGTTGCATTTCCTAATAGGATTTTTGCAGCCTATTTTTTGTTTCATCCTCAGGAGAGGTTTTCCTGATGGATGTAGGAGTTTGGTTTTGAAACACACTGTTTTTTTGAGGGCCATTCTACCTCTGTGTTCAGATGTACTTTGACAAGCTGTATGATATTAAAAGTGAGCTAAAGGTTTTTGCCCAATACCTCATCTTAATTTCTACTGATCACTAACACTTTACTTAGCACTAACATTGTACAGGTGATTGCCTTTAAAGACACCTTTGTATCAGCATACCCTAGGGAGGGATGTTAAATAGCAAATACCATGTGACAACTCATCCTGAATCTATGGAGTTGAAGAGACAAAATGCATTGTTAAGTGAATTTGTGGAATTTTCCTGTTTCTTGATATTGAGACTAGACTCCTTTTTCTCATCTGACTCAGCCTGAAGACAAGAATTGCAAGGCTGGATCAGACAAATTTCTGTCAAAGAATCTTAACACTGGGTAACAACAAATTCCTAGAGAAAAGGAGTACAAGCTCAGACTGTGCATAACATCTTTTCATCTTGGAAACACCTGGCATCTATAAACGTTTCTGGAGCATTTAATTTATTATAATTGTCAGCAGTGGACTTCTTTGAATTTGTTTATTCCCTCTTTGAACTGATTTCTAGTTCTTGGGTACTTTAGCTATAGGTTCTGCAACTTGATTATGTGTTGTGTTGCAAAAATAAATCTAGATTTGCTTTAAATCTGAGGCCTCAAACCCAGTCAATTCTCCCTTAGACTTAGGGCTGTAAGAAGTAGATAACACATTTGTTTTATTCTCCTCCTTCTTAGCATTCTGTAGACTGATTGCTGCTGCCCTGGCTCTGGTAGGATCTGGTTATGAAGGCAAATGCCTGCTCTAGATGCAAATGCAACTTTCATTTTCTACCTCTCCTCAGTTACTTGACATGTTAATGACAGCTTGGAGCAGGTGTGATTTCCATTTCTGTGTGGTGAACCAGTTGTGTACTTCTCTTTCAAAAATGTGATAACGGATTGGGAATGCATCCAGTTAGACAACCCATGTCCTCCTCAACACTCGCTTGTGTTGGTGGATGCTGTGCTCAGTCAATTAACAGTTTGTCACCAGCTGATTACTGGGTAGCAAAATTAAGATAGCACCTCCTGCTAAGTAGATTTTTCTTCTCTTAGGATATTGGCACCTTGGTAATGACATTCTGTTTTCAGGCTGAGCTTTTTTTATTAGCTGGTAGTGCTAGCCTCTCTTGCTGTGCAGAGCCTCAGTCCGAACAGTGATTCTGTTGCAGTTTCTGTGACTCTGAAGGTTTTGTCATTTTTATTTCACAATGATAAGGAAGTAACATTTGGCTCTGAAACGTTTCAAGAGCAAATCAAGTCTTAAATCACTGTAAGACTGTAGAAAACCTCTCTGCTTTAATCGTGGGATCATGGAACAACCTAAGTTGGAAAGGACCTCAAAAGATCATGGAAAAGGAAGCAGAAATGAAATTATCCAGTACCCTGTACAGTTGCATCTTGAAAACCTCCAGTGTTGGTGACTCCACCGTATCCCTTGAGGAAGTTTGATCTTAACTGAGTTGTCTTGTGTGATCTAAGATTGTATAGGAATGGCATATGTGCTTTCTCTGTAGCAGAAATGCAGGGGTTTGAGTACTTTTACTTGTCCTTGTTTTCACAAGCCTTTACTCCCAAGTGTTCAGCTGTTGCTTGCACCTGAGGCATGTCTATAGCAGCAAGTAAAATGACTGCCTCTGTCTCATTTGATTGGGAATGCTTGCTTACAAATTTCTGTTAAGAAACATCCATACTTCTATGCACCCTTTGCATTTTCCTTTAGCTGTTTTATAATGTTAAGCTGATGCTTATTTTTTCCAGTCTTTGCCTCAGTGTGGCCAAACTGTGTTCTAGTATCTTCTATGTATCTTTAATGTTTTAGAGTGTGTACTTACAGGTTCATTTCTCTGCAAGGTACAGGCATCAGGCAATTGATTATGCATTTCCTTGGCTTCTAATAAGAGAAAAATAGAAGCACAGAGTGCTTTAAGGACAAGGAGTAATAAATTCTTTTGAATTTCCATTTCTGCAATTAGTGTAAGGCTGAGAGCTGTATGGGCTGATGCTCTGGCCAGTAGAGTGGAGGAGAAAGCACTACCAAAATGGAAAGGCAATGTTTAATGCTCATTTTTAGTAAGCATGCATAAGTGCTCAGGCCTCCAAGATGGATAATCAGTTCCTGTGAGAACATTGTTATTTGGTTGTGTTTGCAAAGTAAAAATGGCTTTCTCAAGTTCTTTTGCCTAGAAGTTGTAGGTCACTAGCATAAATTGTGTGCATGTGCTCAAGACAAGACTTCTGCCTTTCTGCTCTGTTTCTTCATGTTGGCAGAATAGATGTGGAAGGAAATGGGATGGCATCTGGAAGACTACCCATTTACTTTAATGGAACTTTTTTCAGTCGAGGGAGAATTGAGATAGGACAGATGTAAATTTGCATGATCTCAGTGTCATGCTGAGAGCTTGACAAACTACATGTTCAGAGACAATTTAGTCTGAGTCACTGGAGTAGACTGGTTTCCAATGTTCTTAATTTTAATGGCACCAAAGCAATAAGGTCAGCCTCATTAGATACATTATACCTGAATTTTCACATGGACTAGAAACTTCTTGGCACTTTTGCAGTTGTTTACCTACTTGTGTGTTCTGGAGAGCAGAAACTGCAGGGCACAGTTCCGCATAGGTCTTAATGTTGCAGTTTAACTTTATTGACTTAAATTTAAAAAAAAAAAAAAAAGTACCATAATCCTGTTAAAACTAAATAATCTGTTAATAACCTCTTGTTGTCCTTTTGGGATAGATAGGAGCTTATTACTGGACACTTGATGGCTGTTGCTCCAATGTATAGTTAGAAAATTATTTTGCTGCCTGTACAGAAGTAATGAACTTGTTTCAACCTGTGCCCTTGTGCACATTAGAAATAACAATCCCAGCTAAAAGCAAAACTAATAAAATGACACAAGCTAAATTATCCACCTGCACCTTCAGCAGCATTTTCTCTTATTTTAAAAACAAGGGGGATAAATTGAATGTAAGAAAAAAATGCTGTGTCTGGATTCTGCAGTGTGCTAGTTTGAGCCTAGCTAGCATGTTTTGGTGAGAAGAACTAGATGATAGGCTGTAAAATGAAAACAATGGTGAGGTCTACTTCCCTCACAGTCTTGCTGGGATGTGTAAAGAAGAAAGGCAAAACAAAGATTACTGCACTTGCTTCTTCTCTTCGCTGGGGAGCTTTGCCTGCTGGGGAGAAGCTGAGGCTGCTGGCTGGACTCCATCTTGCTTTCTAACCTCACCCTCCCTTTGCTTGGCTGCTTCACCTTGCTTTTTAACCCTCTTGGCTGAACCTCCATTCTTCCTTAGGACTGGGGTAAGGTTGAGAGGGGTAGGGGGAAGGTGAGGGGTGGTTGAGAGCCCCTCCTGGGGACTCAGGTTTCTGGGAGGGGAATTGTGTTTGTATTACCTTTTTTCCCTTGTATATTTCTGTCTATAACTGTATATACTGTAACTATCTGCTTGTAAATTGTGCCAGCTGTAAATATAAGCTTCATTCAAATTTCCAGAGCCGACTGAGTCTAGTCTGGGTAATTTCTAAAAGTGTGGGGGCGGGGGACACCCTAACCACTACATGCAGCTCCCAATTTTTGATGGCCAGTCTACATTCTCTGCCTTGGAGAAAATTCAGCTGCACAGAAAGATAGGAAATACAATTACTTCTTGGAGGCTTTGGTTTTAAAACAGTCTATGCTGGCTGAAATCTGGCAAAATGCTCACAAGCTTTCTCAAGTTCTGTACAGAAACAAGACATGTCATCTTACTATATAAAAAATGGGTCCTCTTTCTGGAATCGCCATTATTTACCAGGTTAAAGTTCAGATATCCCTGTTAAAAAATACTTAGTCTTTGATAATTACTTTAAAAGGAACAGTTTCTTGGTTTGGTTTTTGTTTTTTTTTTGGTCAAAGCATCACTTCTTAATACATTACTTCTATTACAAGGAGTTGAAGGAAAAGAAAGAAAAGTTGTTGGTTCTTTTTTTATAAAGTGGCAATTATAACTGTGCAAGGCATAGTGACAGATTGTGACTTGAATTGTTGTGTGTTCTTGGAAGAAGTGAAAATGTTGCCTTCACTCTCTGCTATCAGTTTCTTCCATTATGTGCAAGGAAGGATGGGAAGAAGTATATTTGTCTGTTTCTTTTCCTTTGAGGCAACTAGCCAGGAGTATGGAGATGATAGTAATAGGCAGACCTTCAAATTCCTGTCTCACCCTCTGGTCCCAGAGTTGCTGAGCAGCCAGGAAGCTCTTATGGATATAATCTGTGTTTTTAAAAAGCTCAGTGAATATTGAGTTCTTTGTATCCTGCATCTTGTCGAAACCCAAGAGACTTAAGCTCTGTGCCATCTTTAAAAAGGCACTCAGTCTAACCCTTAGAAGTGAAGCATTTTCCTGTGTAGATTTTGAGTCTTCATTTCAATTATTTTTTTCTAAAATCAAACACAATTGACTCTGAGTATGTTACACAAGGACATAAGAGGTAAGAAGGAGCCAAAAATGTATTTGGGATCACAGTAAGGTCTGAGGGCTTCTGCGCTTCTGCAGGCTTCTTGTGAAGAATATTCCAGCTGTTAAGTAAGTTTTACTAAAAAATGAAGATCTCTGCATAATTTAGTCAGCTTTGAACATCAGGTCATACACTGGAACACATGTACATATCTTTAAAGAAGAGGTCTGGTAAAACTAGCCCATTTCTGATAAGACATTGCTTGAACAGATGCTTGCTCTGATCTGGTATCATCAGAAATGTATAGTGGAGGCTATCAAGCTACCAGCTGGGTGATGAGAATGAATTCTGATCGCTTCTCTGCTACTCTGAGCAATTCACCTCACCTTCTTCCCTGCCTGCAAATGGACTGAGGAGCATTGATAAAAAGCTGTCTGTGAAAGATATGTAAGAGAACAATAATATACTCCCAAAGGTTTTACTGCTGTTATACTCTGATCTTGTATTTTTTGTTTAAGAAAGAATATAGTTAATTGGCAGTGACACAGGCACTAGACATTCTCTAGGTATAAAATCATAGAATCATAGAATGGTCTAGGTTGGAAGGGACCTCGAAGATCATCTAGTTCTGATCCCCCACCGTAGGCAGGGACACCTCCCACTAGAACAGGTCGCTCAAGGTCTTATCCAACCTGGTCTTGAACACCTCCAGGAAAGGAGCATCCACAATCTCCCTGGGCAACCCATTCCAGTGTTTCACTACCCTCACCGTAAAGAACTTCTTCCTAGTATCTAGTTTAAATCTCCCCTCTTCCAATTTAAACCCATTACCCCTCATCCTGTCATTACAAGACCTTGTAAATAGTCCCTCCCCAGCTTTCCTGCAGGCCCCCTTCAGATACTGGAAGGCTACTACAAGGTCTCCTTGAAGCCTATTTTCCAGGCTGAAGAGCCCCAAGTCTCATAGCCTGTGCTCATAGCAGAGGTGCTCCAGCCTTCTGATCATCTTCGTGGCTCTCCTCTGGACTCGCTCTAACAGTTTGGTGTCCTTCATGTGTTGGGAGCTCCAGAACTGCACACAGTACTCCAGGTGGGGTCTCACAAGAGCAGAGTAAAGGAGGAGAACCCTTTCCCTTGCCCTGCTGGTCACACTTCTCTTACTGCAGCCCAGCACAGGGTTGCTGTCCGGGCTGCATGTGCACACTGCTGGCTCCTGTTGAGCTTTTCATCAACCCAGACCCCCCAGGTCCTTTTTTCTTAAGGCTGCTCTCAGCTATTTGTCACCCAGCCTGTTTCTGTGCTTGGGATTGTGCCGACCCAGGTGCAGGACCTTACACTTGGCCTTGTTGAATTTCGTAACGCTGACCTGGGCCTACCTCTCCAGCTTGTCCAAGTCCCTCTTGATGACATCCCTGCCCTCTAGCAAGTCGATTGTGCCACACAACTTGGTGTCATCTGCAAACTTGCTGAGGGTGCACTCAATTCCTCTGTCCATATCACTGACAAAGATGTTAAAGAGCACTGGTCCCAGCACTGACCCCTGAGGAATGGCACTTGTCACCAGTCTGCAGGTGGACATTGTGCTCTTGATTACCACTCTCTGCATGCAACCATTCAGCCAATTCCTTATCCAGGAGTGCTCCACCCATCCAGTCCACGTTTTTCCAGTTTGGTGACCCGGATATCATGTAGGTCAGAGTCAAATGCCTTACTCAGGTCCCGGTAGATGACATCAGTTGCCCTTCCCTTATCCACTGTTGCTGTGACTTCATCATAAAAAGCCACTAAATTTGTCAGGCATGATTTGCCCTTGGTGAAGCCATTGCTGGTTACTAGCAATCACCTCTGCTTTGTTTTCCATTTGCCTTAACAGGGCCTTCAGGAGGATCTGCTCCATGATCTTGCCAGGCACAGAGGTGAGAGTAACAGGTCTGTAGTTCCCGGGGTCATTCTTTTTTCCCTTCTTGAAGATGGGCATTATGTTTCCCCTTTTCCAGTCAGCAGGAACTTCACCAGTCTGCTATGACCTTTCAAATACGACGGACAGTGCTTTAGCAACTTCATCTGCCAGTTCCCTTATGACCCTTGGGTGGATCTCATCAGGCCCTATGGACTTGTGCATGTTAAGATTTTTTAGGTGCTCACAAACATGGTCTTCAATTATAGTGGGCAGATCTTCCTTCTCCCAGTCCTTACTTTCACCCTCTGGGACTTGGACATTGTGGTTGGAGCCCTTGCTGTTGAAGACTGAGGTAAAAAAGTCATTGAGCACCTCAGCCTTATCCATATCCTTTGTCACCTGCTCTCCATTTCCCTTCTGGAAGGGTCCCACATTCTCCCTAGTCCTCCTCCTCTCAGTAATATACCTGAAGGAGTTTTTCTTGTTCCCCTTAGTGTCCCTAGACAGATAAATTCTAGCTGTGCTTTAGCTTTCCTAATTTGATATCTGGTTGCATGAACAATTTCTTTGTATTCATCCCAGGTTACCTGTCCTTGCTTCTACTCTCTGTAGCCTTTCTTCTTGCATCTAAGTGTATCTAGGAACTGTCTATTCATCTATGCAGTATGTTCTTTAAATAATGTGTTTTTCTGTGGACAGCATCCTGATTTAATTCCCGTCATTCTACCAATATCCTAATGAGAAGCTATTTTAAGAAGCCTCAATATAGAGTAACTTTATTTAAATACTAGGAGAAGTATGTATTCTTGCTTCATTTCATCAACTTACAAATGCTCATAGCATCCTGTAGAAATTAATCATTTCTTAAAACCAGACTTCTCTCAAAATTGCAAACTCTGTAAAAAGGAATGAGTTCCTGATGCTTCTCTCCTGGAAATGGATGGTGCATTTCATCCTCTATCGCTCCACACTAAACAGTTTCCATTGTTATCAAATAAAGAAAAATAGTCATTAGTTCCTTTAGTGGTATATTCTTACACAAGTAAGCTGGAACTGAGAGTTGTGGCAAAATGCTGAGGTGATAGAAAAACAGAAAAATATCCATTCTTGTGTAGTGTTGTATGCAGGTGTTGAAATGAAAGGAGTGCTGAAAAATGCTAATCTACTCCTTTTGCATACTTTTTTTTTTTGCATATTCACCACTATTATTTCTACCTGATTTGCTCGTGTACACAAGTTTCTGCATTAATCTGTTGAGAGGTACTTAAAAATTAATTTAGAGGTGGAGAAAAGAGAGCTGTTGCCTTTGAAAATCTGAAGAGAAATGGGAGCAAGCAATCAGTATCTTTCCTTTTGTAGGCCTTCTTGCAGAAGTAATACTTCTTTTTGGTAGATCATACTATCTTTGGATAAGAGCAGTGAACACAAGATAGGATTTTAACTTTAAATGCATTATTTTATGTGCACAAAGCAATTATTTAGCCCACGGGAAAATGAAAGTATTAATTGTTGCCAAATTTGCATGAATATCTGCTTGGTTTTAATTAAAGGATTTGGTCCTTATGTGGCAAGACTGCCACTGACTTCACAAAAAGAAAAAATGGACTCAAATTGTGTAGGGAAATTTAAAGCTCTGAGCACATAGTTGATAAAGATTTTTAAAATCCTTAGGATAATGGATCCTGTGGAAGGTTTGAGTGAGAGAAATGCATTTGAGAGTGTGCTAGTTTGAAGCTAGCTAGAATGTTTTGGTGAGAAGGACTAGATAATAGGCTATGAAATGAAAACAATGGTGAGGTCTACTTCCCTCACAGTCTCACTGAGATGTATTAGAATTAAAAGCAAAACAGAGATAAGGTCACTTCACTTGGCACTCTGCTCTGGGCTTTGCTCTTGGCTCTTTGCCTGCTGGGGAGCTGGGGCTGCTGGCTGAACTCCATCTTGCTTTCTAACCTCACCCTCCATTTGCTTTTTGGCTGATTCACCTTGCTTCTCAATTCCCCTGGCCGAACCTCCATTCTTCCTTGGGACTGGGGTAAGGTTGAGAGGGGTAGGGGGAAGGTGAGGGGGTGGTTGAGAGCCCCTCCTGGGGACTCAGGTTTCTGGGATGGGACTTGTGTCTGTATCACCTTTTTACCTTGTATATTTCTGTCTATAACTGTATAGACTGTAAATATCAGCAGTGTGTAGGCATGTAGAGTGGTCCAACATTTCCAGTAGGAAGAACGGAGTCTAAAAATCACAAACAGCTTATACTGTTCTGTTGTGGAGGGCCTGTAGGCCCGAAAATAGGCTTATTTTATGCCTTACTTTGCCTTGCCTGCCCAAACATGTTTTCCTCCCCAAACCAGGGGTAAACAAGCCCAAATTAGGGGTAANTCACCCGCATGCTCACACCCCCGCCAAGGCCCCGTGCTCGCCGCCCCCCCCCCCCCCCCACCCCGTTCACTTGCAGAGCTTACTTAAGCCTGCCTGTATATTTGTGGAGCTCAGACTCCCCAGCCAGCTGTGTGCACCTTGCACGCCCGCTGCTATCATTACCTGGTAAAAGCCGCTGCTGCCGAGATACCAGGATGCAGACCCTGCATGTGATTGGCCCCTGCTAGCCGGCCCTGAACGTGATCNGTTTGGCTGACTGCCAAACTCTGATTGATCATAGTAATGGCCAATGGGCAATTAATCTCGGGCCTACAGTTCATAAACAGGNTAGCCGGCCCTGAACGTGATCGGCCCCTGCTAGCCAGCATGAGAACCATGCTCAGAAGTCATCCTTCTCCAGCACCTGAGGTCCTGCCAGCAGTCCCCAGACCAGTACCTGGACAAAGCATCCAGAAGAAGCCAGGAGACGAGGACAGAGATTGTAATCCTCTCTGGGAGAACAAGGTTAGAGTCTGTATTCATTTCCCCTGGAGCCGGGAAGATTCTCATTTCCCCTGAAGCTGGGAAGATTTGTAGCCTCACAGTCCACGGGTGAAGTTCCCCTGAGGTTTGGACGCTAGGTAAATAGGCTGCTGACGTAGCCCCAGAGGGTGATTAATGATTATTAATCAGAATTGGAGGAAATACTTTAATACCTCTGTACTGTCTGTAATATCTGTAATCTCCTGCCATAGGGCAGAAAGTGTTTCAGCCCACTCTGCTGGGCAAATAGTATATTGAGCCCAAGCGGCATTGAGCCGTGGGGAAAACTCCTCTCTCTGTTCATAGTTGTATGCTAGATATTGTATATAGTTATAATAAGCCATATTGTGTTCTTATTCCCATAAGGCACTTCCATAACCATGAAAGAATCCATTTTAATATTAAATATAGTGGTTGGGGGTGGCGAGAGTTCAGAATATTGGATTAAATAAATATATATTTTTATACATATTATCTTGCACCTATTAATTTCTCCCCTTCGCCACAAATCGGCGTAGGCGGCAGAATCCCCCTCCGCGACATGTTCCCAGGGTTAAAGTTTAAGCGTGTTGTAAGCTAGAGTCATGGAGATACAGATCTGGGCACAGATGCACAACTGTGCTGGAGCAGATGTAAAGGCCAGTAGTCAAACTCCTGCTTAAAATCACTTCCCATGGAAAGGAGGGGCAGGCTCTCTATTCTAGCTTTCTTCACAACAGTTCTTATCAGCAAAGGAAATGACCTTGAAGTCCAACAGCCAAACAGCTTCATTCCCCTAATGTGCAGTCCTAGAAGGGAAGTGTGATCTAGGCTCATGCCTGGGTCTTTCATTTCCAAATTATGGAAACTGGGCAGCTGTTTTATGTAGTTGGCCAGAAGTGCAGGTGACTACAGTAGAACCAGACTAACATGGTATTTTTCTTACCACCTTCTGCCTATGTTTTTAATATTCTCTTCTGTTGACAGTGCCTGGGATCCAGTTCAAATTCAGTTGAAATCAGTGGAATTTATTTAATTGAATTTTCTGAACTTTTGATAAATACTGTGGATGTGATAACATTAAAAATGTTCAGAATTGTATTTTTTAAGAATGGAAACTGAAATATGCTCTGGCTGCTTATTTTCCTGCCACCTTCAGTTTTGTGTCTGCAAACATTATCTTAAATTCTTAGCAACTGGAATATATCAGGATAAAAGAAGAGTTTTAAAATGTTTTATTACATTACATAACATAAATGGTTATCACTGGCAGAAATGATGGACAATAATTGTGCCAATTAGATTTCAGTTCTAAATCTTCACAGTCTCTGAAAGGATTAAAACTAGTGTTTAAGACTAATATGCTCCAAAGCTTTAACTTCTAATCAATGTGACCTTAAAAAAAAAAAGATTCTAGCAATCAGTATAAGGTTGTGAGGGGCTTGAGGGAGTGAGTTTTACTGTTCTTTGGTTCATTCAGAGTAATGATGAATGCTTTCAAGTTTAAAAATTACTTGACAGAAAATGTAGAGGCCAAAATATAAAGATTTAAATTAGTGCTTTGAAGGTCAGTAAGCTGGGCCTATCTTCACTAGGGAAGTTGAGATTTGGTAAAAACATTTAATTCATAAACAATGTATTTCAGCTATGAATTGTCATTGAAGTGCCTTGAAGTAATTTCTCTCTGGTCTTTTATGTAATTGAAGCTGTGTTGTGGAACTTTTTCTTGTATTTTCATTTTGGTTTAATATTTACTATGTTTCAGGCATTGGGTGTTTATTCTGAAACTGACATTTCCTCCAAAAGAAGTCTCCCTGAAAAATTGTATTTAAAGATTTGTCTATCCCTTAAAAAAATTACCTTCTGATAAATTTCTGCCAGCTCATGAGTCATAGCAGATGTGTTCCTTCTGAATAGTTACACCATTCAATATTGTAAGTGTTTGTCTTACACTGTGGATTTTTAGCTACTTATGCGTAGTTGTTGTTCTAGTTGAAGGACTGACCTAGAAATAGGAGAAATTTGATTTCATATGTGTGATTAGGATGTGGGACCCTAGTTCAAGAAGGACAGAGAACTGCTTGAGAGTCCAGTGCAGAGCCACAAAGATAGTTAAGGCAATGGAACATCTCTCTTACAAGGAGAGTCTGAGGGAGCTGGGGCTCTTTAGCTTGAAGAGGAGACTGAAGGGTGACCTGATCAATGTGTAAAGGGTGAGTGCCAGGAGAATGGAGCCAGGATGACAGGACAAGGGGCAACGGGTGGAAGCTGAAGCACAGGAAGTTTTACATAAACATGAGGAGGAATTTTTTCACTGTGAGGGTGACAGAGCACTGTAACAGGCTGCCCATAGGGGGTTGTGGACTCTCCTCTGGAGATATTGAAAACCCACCTGGATGCACCCCTGTGTGATCTGGTACAGGTGATCCTGCTGTAGCATGGGGCTTGGACTAGATGATCTTTCAAGGTCCCTTCCAGCCCCTGACATTCTGTGATTCTGTGATTAACAATTAGAAATTGTTCTTCCAGAGCCCTGTACACCTCACTTAAGTTATCATTTCATCACTACACACAGAGAAATGCAGTACAGAATTGGATCTAAATGCCTAGAACATCTCAGACTGAAAGTACCAGGGGACAAGACAGCTATGTGTGGATTAAATGTGGAAGAGGAGCCACCCTAAAATGCCTTTTAATGGGGGGAGGTAGGGGTGGGGGTGAGATTCTCCAAAAGGAAAACCTATTGTCATTGGTGTGTATGCAGCGACTTCAAAGGACAATGAGTTGATTCGGTCAGGCCAAGAAAGACAAAGAGAATAAGAACTGGAAGCAGGCTGGTGGAATGATAGATAGCCAGTGCATTAGTCACTACATGGAAACTTTATTTGGCATTCATGTAGTTTTCAGTCTCAAAGAACCACAATGTTCCCTGGGGAGATTATTTTGAGATCCCAAAGAATGTGTGTACTGTTCTTCAGTGTCAAGCAATTTCATCATGTGAAGCCTGGTTGGTTTTTGGTTTGTTTGTTTGTTTTTTAATTCAGAAGTAGAAGTGCAGAGCATCCTCAGGATGCATAATTACTGCTGTTCTATGGGGAACAAAGGAGAGGAAAAGAGAGGGGGAAAATTATTCTAGTTTCTAGCTCCACAGTAAATTATTAGTTTCCCTCAGGATTCATTTTGCAGCACACTACAGCGTTTGAGTCTCTCATTTGTTTTATATTTATGAGTTCTCTGCTACTAGAAAGGCAATAGAGATCACATTTGGCATAATGCCATTTATGGGAAACTATTTTAGCTAATGAATAGAAATGTCATTCAAATAAATTGTAAAACTGTGAGGGTTAACTTTCAATCAAACTTGTTAAATATTACTCTTTAAAAGTGGGGATTTTGATGCTTTTGTTGTGTTGGCATTAAATCATTTGAGTAACTGAACCAAAATAGATTTGAAGTGCAACTGTACATAATATTTGCATTTGGACTTAAATATTCAGGAGTCAGTTTTTTGTAAAATAGCTTTTACCAACAACATCACAGATAACTTACAGTTATACCAACAACTAATAAATTCACTATTAGAATATCAAATCTATAGGTTATCGTGGAGACAGTGCACACAAAAAAAGTAAAAGATTCACTAGGGAACATCAAACCTAAGAAAGAGAGATTTGACAATAACCTACATGCATCTGCTTTGTCTTGTTACCGAATCCATATAATCAGTTCCATTCACTGGGGCAAAAGTGAGTGTACTGTCATGTAACATTCCTGTTCAGTTGTCCTTATAAACATTGAGTAAAGCTGAATAGATTCATGAGTATGAAAAACAATTTGGAATCTGTTATAAATAACTCTGGCAAATATTGATTTGTCAAAATAAGATCTTAGCTCAAAGTCTTACTAAAATGAACATCGCAGGTAACCCTCTGGTCAGTCTTGCCTAATGACAGTAGCCAAGGGGCAGAGACAAGCAAGAGAGAGATTCAGTGTAACTTTCATTCTACCAGAGAATCTTAATTAAGAACCAAAATACCATTTCATTAAAAATAACTGTTTAATTTGGATAATTGATGCAACTTTGATGCTAGTAATGTCACAAGACATCATCCTTTCTTGTCCTTTCCTCTAACCTCATCATGTACATATGCATCATAGCCCAAGACAAAGGATCAGAACTGCCTGGGACCTGGGATATGGCCTTGTCTTGCACTAATCTGGGAAGATTAAAGCTGTGCTCAGAGCAGATCTAAAAAATAAAGGTTATTGTAGTTTTGTCAGTGGTGCAATACAGAATGTGAGAGCACAGATGAGAGCAGTTAGATGGTAGAACAGCATATCCCCAGCCTGCATGCAGACTACATGTCTGGATGCGCAGGCCAGGAATGGTCAAGGTGTAGCACCTTTCTGTCATTGCAATAATGGACAAAGCCCACTGAGCTTGCCCTGTGGCAGAAGATGCTGGAAGGGCTCAAGATTCCTTTCTCTCTCATACTTTTAAGTTCACATCTCTAATAGATTGACAGAAAAGCAAAGCATGTGTCAGAAACTTGTCAAGGGTGTACAATGCATTCCTCTGTTGCCTGATGTAAGGTGACAATGCTGTTACTGGAGGACATGCTGTGGAAAGCAGTGTAAAAGAACTTCTTCCAGAATACATCCATGCAAGACCATTGGAATTAGTTAACACTGGAGTAAACAAACCCTGTGTCACTGAGGGGTATTCTGCCACCTACGCCAATTGTCGTGGAGGGGAGAAATTAATTGGTGCAAGATGATATTCTATAAAAATATATATTTATTAACTTCAATATTCTGAACTCTCACCACTCCCAACCACTGAATTTTAATATTAATATTTGTTCTACATGGTTATGAAAGACACTCTAGGAATAATATCAAACAGAACTTTTTAATAAAAACTAGCAGACATTCAAACTGTCAACAGAGTGGACTTTTCCCCACGGCAAATACCGCTTGGGGTCAATATGTTAGTTGCCCAGTAGATGGGCTCAAGCCCTTTCTGCCCTATGGCAGAAGGCACTAGAGGATTACAGAGGCATTAAAGCATTTACTTACAAATTCTTACGTAAAACTTCCTGTGCTTCAGCTTCCACCCATTGCCCCTTGTCCTGTCATCAGGCATCACCGAGAAGAGCAAGTTCTAGGAGCTGAATAAATTTCACACTCTACATTTCAGTAGGTGAAAGCTCTCTGTGCAGGATGGATATCCAGTGGAGACAGAATGGTTTAATTTTTAGAATCATGAAAGGAGTTTAAAACTTGCTGTATTAATTTTCCACTAAGGACAGTGAATCCTTAAAATAACTGTTTAGATAACCTCTGTTTGAAAGGGCTCTGCTTGGTACTACTAAAATTGGAAATACTCATTGTACTAATGGATTTTGGCTCTTCTCTGCTGCTTTAACTTTATCTTTTAAGTATAGATGTTATTATTTGAACATTGGTTTGCTGACTGAAAAGATAAACTGTGCATTTTAAATAAACCCTCCTTATCCTCTTTGCTGCTTTCTCCCCTTAGAATTTCCTCTCTGAAGCTCAAAACTGCTGAATAACAAAACCAGTGCTAGACCAGCACCCCTGAGACTTTGCCTAACTTTTCTAGCATGCCTCTTCCTAGGCACTGATATTTTTTATTTTAGCTTCTGTAAGTCCTTACACTCAGGACATGACTTGACTAACCTATTCAATAAAGTTTGAGATCTATATTGTGATTTATGGATGGGCATGCTGACTCAAAGCTTTGTCCTGTCAGTATATTACCAATCATTTCTATGCATTAAATATTTAATCCTCTTTTGATTCTCCATTCACAAGTTTAAAAGCTCAGTATGAAAGTAAAGGGCTGTTTTGATGGACAAAGTTAATCACTTCAGTGATTCAAGCCCCCAGCCTTACCTATTAAGCCTCAAACATGTATTCCCTCACTAGCCTACAATATCCACTGAAGTATTTGCAGCAGGCTTCAAAGTAATTTCCTGACTACCTCAAAGAGGACAAAAATCAGCTGCAGCTGTATACAAGGGGGCTGAGCTGAATCTTGGAGTTGCCTCATACATTTGCATGCAATTAATTTTTAGCTGAAATAAGATCTTAAATTATTTGAAAAGAAGATTGCTCTTCAGAAACTTGCTATAAAATTGCTTATCTTCCACAAGTCTTTTTGAGAGGGAGAGAAAGCTTGTTCCAGAACAACTTGAAGTATATTCTGTGAAAAACATGTAGCCATTTTAACAAGATGGTTCATTGACTACATTCAAGAGAAATTAGATAAAAAATGAAAAACATAAATCTGCAGAATATGAATTAAAGGTTAGCTAAATTTTATATGAACAGCATAGAATCATAGAATTGTTTCAGTTGCAAAAGACTTCCAAGATCATCAAGCGCAGCTGTTGACCTAACACCACCATAACCATTAAACCATGTCCTGAAGTGCCATATCCACATGCTTTTTGAACACTTCCAGGAACAGTGACTCCATCACCTCAGTGGACAACCTATTCCAATGCCTGACCACTCCTTCAATAAATAATTATTTCCTAATATCCAAACTAAACCTCCACTGGTGCAATTTCAGGCCATTTCCTCTCATTCTGTCACTTGATACTAGGGAGAAGAATCGCAGAATCACAGAAACATTCAGGTTGGAAAAGACCCTCAGGATCACCGAGTCCAACCAATAACTCTTCAAGGTTGACAATAAACCACATCCCCAAGCACCACATCCAAATGACCTTGAAACACATTCAGGGTTGGTGACTCAGCTTCCTCCCCAGGCAGCCTGTTCCAATACCTGATCACTATTTCTACAGAAAAAAAAATTCCTAATGTCCAGTCTAAACCTACCCAGTCACAGCTTGAAGCCATTCCCTCCTGTGCTATCACTAATTACTATTTTAGATGTGAAATAAGCACTTAGCTTCCAAAGTGAATTAAAGTGTGTTCCAGCAGCAATAGGCAGTGCTTTAGACAGACACTATTTACAGTATCACAGTATTACCAAGGTTGGAAGAGACCTCATAGATCATCAAGTCCAACCCGTTACCACAGAGCTCAAGGCTAGACCATGGCACCAAGTGCCACGTCCAATCCTGCCTTGAACTGTTCCAGGGACGGCAACTCCACCACCTCCCTGGGCAGCTCACTCCAGTAGCCAGTGACTCTCTCAGTGAAGAACTTTCTCCTCACCTCAAGCCTAAATTTCCCCTGGTGTAGCTTGAGGCTGTGTCCTCTTGTTCTGGTGCTGGCCGCCTGAGAGAAGAGAGCAACCTCCTCCTGGCTACAACCACCCCTCAGGTATTTACAAAGCTTGCAGCTCCTGTGATGTTTTCCACTGTCGACCCTTCCTTTTTGCTGTACTTTCCCAGACAGTTTGTGATAGGGAAGAGCTCTAAATGTCCACTATTCTTTCAAAGCTAACATATGACTGTTAAATACTAAATATCGGCCTGAGCTCATACATGTCCTGGGAACCAGAAGCTGCGGGGGATTCTTGGGTATTCCTTGCCAGCTAGGGCCTGTCCTCCTGCGCCCAGTGAGGAAGCAGGACAGATCAAGGTGGGCAGCCTCTGACCCAGGACATCAGGCCTCTCTGGGGTAGGCCAAGGTGATCTGGGAAGTCAATCCACTGATCAGTGTCCAAATTAAGAGGTTCCATGACCAGGTATAGCTGTGTGATGTAGCTGAGACATAGCTCAGACAGAGGACAAGGGTGAGAGCCTCTATTTACTTCTACGGGAGAAGCCACTCAAGAAATCATAGCAGAGCTATTGAGGCAGCTGCTAGCTTTCATCACAGAATTTACCAGTTCACCAGCCTTTAGAAGTTTAGTGGGGAGAGATATCCCTTAGGCTTCAACATCAAGAACCTGTGTAAGTAGGCAGAAAGTAAAATGAAAGAAAATACCTGAAAGTCCACTGTGCTTCTACCTTACCACACAGCACCATTGCTCCTTGTATATAGTGCAGAGCAGTCATGAATTCAATAGTGTACGCACTAAGTCTGCAGAGTTTTGCTTTGCCACTATTTAATGTATACAAATAATTGTTTTAGTTGCACTAATGAGCATCTAATTATCATGGTTGAAGGAAGCTATTGAACTGAATGTTCTACGTCTCACAGTACTGAGTAAACCATTCATTACAAGGGAAAACATTAGAAGGGGAAAAGGAAGTATCACACTCCCTCTATAGTGTGAATAGAATTCTTCTGCTAATTTATTTTGGTGTGTTTTAGTACCTCCTTCAGACCAGTTACATGACATTTAAAATATTATATGCCTTAGCTGACAAATATTAACTGAAATGTTGTCACTGCTGAGAGATCTCAGCAGGTTCCAGTCAGTCACAGTAGCTCATGTGGCTTGGGCAGCATGTTGGCTTCCAAGATAACAATCTTGTTTCCTTTAGTGGTTGTCATATTTGGAAAAGTTGGAGTGGAACTAAGAATGGCAGTGACAGATACCAGTAGGTATGACCCAGGTGAATGGCTTAAGATATCTTACACTACCATATCAGAATTAGCACTTTGCATCATATTAAGAGTGTTGGGTGTTTGTAGACACATAGTTCTTTAACAAATGTGTTCTCATGAAGTATATATGAAAATACACTACTTTGTAAAGAAACCTGCCATATTGTTGGTCAGGGAGGTCTTCGATGCCTTTCACACTTGCATAGTCAGAAGAAGAACCCTGTGCACATGACAGAAGAAGCATCTGTTTGCAGCTTGAAAACTTGGAATGTCCATCAAGGCTACTTGTGTATTGGAACTGCACTCTGCTAGTCACTTAACAAAGAAAACAAAGGTAATGTGCATGTGGATATAGGAGCATAAGGAGAGGAGGATTCCTATGTCCTGTTCCTCTTTTTCAGGGACTCAGAATGATTTTCCCTGAAATTCATGAGATGTTGAGTTGAAACAACAAGGATGACAAAAAAAAAAATGTGCTCTTTATTATAACTGGTGTGGATGAGAGTCCTAAAGAGCTGTCATTCACTGAAGCAAGCTAAGAGCTGAAGCTGTCAGGAAAACCTCCCCCAAAATTCACTAGCAGAGTTGGATGCCCAAAAAGAGAAATTCAAGTTGGCTGAGGAAATACAGCTGCTGTGTGGCTCCACAAATGTCTAGTTTTAGAAACTAAGAGTTCCTTCCAGAGGGCAGAAGTCCTTATTGTCTGCAATTATAAACACAAAAGTTACTGTGCATAATTCAGGCACCAGATTTTCTTGTGTTATTACACAAGGAAATAAAATCAGCTTCCAAGATTATGCTTACTTTTTTCCAGGACTGCCTTTTTTAATTGGCCCCCACAATCCAGAGAGTTCATCCCACAAACATTTACATTTCTGTTGCGAATTTGGTCTGTTGTGTTTTGACTCCGTTACCTCTCTCCCACTATGTTGTCTGCTTTTTTAGTACTGATCGCTACTTTCTTCAGAGTCACGTATCTCCACGTGGCCATTCTGGAGATTTTCATTCTTGACAAGTACCAAGATAAAACAATAGCTCTCTATCAGAAAGGAAATCCTTTGATAAGGCAGAGATGGAAGTGTGACTGCTAACCAACAACTTAGGAAAATGACCAAGTTTTCTAACCCCCTTATTTCATCTTGCCCAATTAATTTAATGCACTTCATACTTTTATTTTGCTCTTTGTAGAGGTGGGAATAATACACTTTTGTAAGGGAGTTGTAATCCATTAACTGCTGTACAGCTCTCAAGCTGCATTGCCATCAAATGTCGAAGTACAACTTACATAATCATAATAGCACTATTACTCCTGCACTCTTTTTGTATTTTGTCTAAATTGAATGAATGCTAATTTAATTTTCTTGCATGAGAACCTTCTATACTTCATACTACAGTGAAGAAACTACTGTTTATTGCCACACTAATTGCATGCAGAGATAGGGGAAAGAGAGATACGTATTTTACAATCTATTAATTCTGAGCCATTTTAGAGAGAGCAAAATACTTAGTGTATTACTTAAGCTAATATCCTTTCTCTAGGCTGCACAAGGTCAACTATAATGGATGATGTACCTTTTTGTGTACATATGCATTATGCATGGGTTTTGGGTAAGTCGTAATCAGCTCTGGGAATGATGCCAGTTTATTATTGGAAAAATTTATGCTACTTATGACTTATGTAGCACTTCACATTTTTTCAAAGGGAATTATAACCAATTAAATCTCGCACATCTACAGCGCACAGTTGTTATCACAGTTGCAAAATGCAGTTACAAGAAATTATTTTTTAAAGTTAATAACAAAGACAGAATTAAACTCCAAATTTGTCTTGTGATCAGTTTAATAGACCTTCATTTCACTCCAATAAGGGGCTGCTAAACCAAGGATTAGTGGAATACAAAAGTTTTCTGGCTTATTTTGGGGCTTGATTCCACAGATATTACAATTTGATGACAAAGATGAACAAGAAAATATCAAATGGAAGCATCCTATCATCAGGTCTTATACTTAGAACATCCTGCTGTTGCTTAGCAACGACCTATGGTTGCCAGAGTGGGATTTTATGTATTCTTTATAAATGTACTCCTCTCAGTTGACTTTTGTATTCCCCAAACATGTATGGGACAAGCAACTGCAGGTGATCAAGTGAAAAGTTGCAAGCCATACTAAATGTAATAGAAAGGAGGACCTGAAGAGGTATAGAAAAGGTTGTTTCTCGGCTAAAAAATTGTTGTTGTGAGTCATTATTGCCCAGGATTGCCAAAATCTGATAGTTTTCAGTTTGCTAATTACCTATGTCTGTAGGAATGCACCTCTTACAGAGATAGCTTCTCTTCTCTTTCCTGGGGAAAACAAACAAACAAACAAACAAATGAAACAACAGCAAAAAAACGTTATGGTTTTAATGAACAAACTTGTAGCCCTGTGCTACTAGAGAAAGAACAGCTTTAAGGAAAGATCCTGGATGGCTTTTTTGTGCTTGCTATCAGCTGACCTATCTTTGTCAGGGACTATGTAGAGTTTCCTTTTTGAAAACCCTCTGAAGTGCTTAACACCTTTCTCAAAACTGTCATGCTGTAGGTTCTGAACTGGCATGGGTATAAAGATCAACTTCTTTTTCCCTCTTTCCATGTGATTCCACTGGCTGATTTGACTTGAAACTGGTATTCTTATTTTCCATCTCAATATTCCAGGATGTATTTTCAGTGTTATACAAAACTGAATGAATATGATTAGACCTGAAACACCAGTATCTTTCTGCCTTTAGGAAGCAGAAAGATTGTTTTCCCTTCAGGGTTTGGTTTGATCTTCAGCTTAAAAATCTCTGTCTACAAGATCTTGATTTGAGTGAATGTTTCTGCTCTTACATACTGCTTTTTAAGAGATCATATCCATTGTAGTTTTCTGATAATCTCATTGTGACCTTATTGCTGTCTACAACTACCTGAGGGGTGGTTGTGGCCAGGAGGAGGTTGCTCTCTTCTCTCAAGTGGCCAGCACCAGAACAAGAGGACACAGCCTCAAGCTACGCCAGGGGAAATTTAGGCTTGAGGTGAGGAGAAAGTTCTTCACTGAGAGAGTCATTGGCTACTGGAATGGGCTGCCCAGGGAGGTGGTGGAGTCGCCATCCCTGGAGCTGTTCAAGGCAGAATTGGACCTGGCACTTGGTGCCATGGTCTAGCCTTGAGCTCTGTGGTAATGGGTTGGACTCGATGATCTGTGAGGTCTCTTCCAACCTTGGTAATACTGTGATACTGTGATGTCCCCACTGGGAACTGCACTATCATGGCAGTGAGACTGGTGCTGCTCCAACCCAGCTACCTAGGCTCTTGGTATATATGACTTCAGAATTCTGTGATGTATGGCCAGGATGTCCCAGAAGGCCGAACAAAGGAGAACAGAGCTCCTCTTTTATTTTGGAATCTGTTACATACCATCTTTCCCTCGTGCTCATGCACATACTTGCAAGCCCCGTTTCCCCCAGATCTTATCTCTAGTAACCTAGTGATTATTGGCCTATTCTAACTTCTGATCAAACACATACCAGCTCTTCCCGCTTAAAACACTCCTATATCTATGTTTGTGTTCTTGCTTTTATACATCTCAGCAAGCCTATGAGTGAAGTAGACATCACCATTGTTTCCTTTTCACAGCCTATAATCTAATTTTTCTCTTTAAAATATTCCAATTAGCCTCAAATGAGCACACTTACAGATTATATTTTAGAATAAGTTGTGTCTGCAGAATAAACCAAATTATAATGAAGGCTAAAAGGATCTCAAAATGTCTTAGGATCTGATGTGCATTTGAGGTCACTCTAACCCTAAGTACTGTTTTAAAGTTGTAACAATGAGAGAATGACAGTATAATGTTACTGTGAAAGCATAATTCATCTGTATGTCTTTTAGTTTCCCACACTATTAGGCCTGTTAAGAATCTGAAACACTCTGAAGAGACATTAAAAATTGTTGATGAGATAAGTTCCCATCAAAGTCCATTAGCATAAATGAGTGGTCACAGTAGCTGCGGCTGACATATTTCATATTCTTTTCATTTAAGAGCAAATCTAAACTTCTGAAGAGCTTTCAAGCCTCATCTTATGCAAAGATGATCTCACATACCACTTAGCATTCCCGTCGTTTTTCACGGAGTTTTGCGCGAGTAGCAAGCATTCTGAGAACAAGGCGTACATTCACTTCAGGAGATAAAACAAAGGTGGGAGGAGGGGAAAGAACTGAAGCGTGCCTGCAAGGGAAAACAGTTTTCTGCATTCTCATGTTTGCATATCTGCGGTACAAAAAGATTATCAAACCTCAAAATGGTCACGAGATACTCTACAGAATGGAAAGAAAAGCTCCACTTCTCCTTGGATGCTGAAACACTATGTGGATGCAGGAGACATCATAACTTTTTGGTGTAATAAGCCTGATATTAAATACAGTCATACTTAGCAGTTTAGAATAGGTTCAGCTACACAGAAAGGTCACTAAGAAAAATCTGTAGATTAGGATCAAAAATAGTAATCAATCATTATTTCCCCCGTTCTTACCTATAGTCCAGGCCACCTCAACAAATTCAGGTTTGTTTGTGAATCTTTGTGTATCCACACAAACTGAAAGGACACGGTGTGTTGGCTCAGCCTACCTGTGGCAAACAGCCTGAATAGCACTATGGGTAAGAGCAGCAGCATAGGGGTGTGTGACTGGGCTTCACAAAAGGGCTGTGAGCACACTTGTCCAAAACTGCCCATATGAAAGTAGAACAGTCCTGTTCAATATATTTATTGATGATCTGGACCAGGGGATTGAGTCCAGCATCAGTAAGTTTGCAGATGACACCAAGCTAGGAACAGGTGTGGATCTGTTGGAGGGTAGGAGAGCCCAGCAGAGGGACTCTGACAGGCTGGATGGGTGGGAAGAAGCCAATTGGATGAGATTTAACAAGACCAAGTGCAGGGTTCTACACTTTGATGACAACAGCCCCAAGCAGCGCTACAGGCTGGGGACAGAGTGGCTGGAGAGCAGCCAGGAAGAAAGGGACCTGGGGGTACTGGTAGACAGTAGGCTGAAGATGAGCCAGCAGTGTGCCCAGGTGACCAAGAGAGCCAATGGCATCCTGGCCTGTATCAGGAACAGTGTGGCCAGTAGGACAAGGGAGGTTATTCTGCCCCTGTACTCAGCACTGGTCAGGCCACACCTTGAATACTGTTTTCAGTTCTGGGCTCCTCAATTCATGAGAGACGTTGAGGTGCTGGAACGTGTCCAGAGAAGGGCAACAAGGCTGGTGAAGTGCCTGGAACACAAACCCTATGAGGAGAGGCTGAGGGAGCTGGGGTTGTTAAACTTGGAGAAGAGGAGGCTCAGGAGTGACCTCATTGCTGTCTACAAGTACCTGAAGGGAGGCTGCAGCCAGGTGGGGGTTGGTCTCTTCTGCCAGGCAACCAGCAACAGAACAAGGGGACACAGTCTCAAGTTGTGCTGGGGGAAGTATAGGCTGGATGTTAGGAGGAAGTTCTTCCCAGAGGGAGTGATTTGCCATTGGAATGGGCTGCCCAGGGAGGTCAGGGAGTTGCCGTCACTGGAGGTGTTCAAGAGACTGGATGAGGCACTTAGTGCCATGGTCTAGTTGACTGGATAGGGCTGGGTGATAAGTTGGACTGGATGATCTTGGAGGTCTCTTCCCACCTGGTTGGTTCTATGATTGTATGAACCCAGAGATCTTAAAAGCAAATTTGAGTTGAATTATAGATGCCTGCTCCCATCCTTGAGGCTGTTATGATGTTAGATCAAAGATGTTGAACAGTTTATTGAGCTCCATTTTCAAACAACAGCTCAGCATCCAAATTGAAGCCAAAATCCTCCATATAGCCTAGGCAGTTAAGTATCTGGATGCATTTTCTGAAGGACATTTGGCATGGAGTGTTCATGACCTGGCTATCAGAGGTCTTGAGAAAGTCTTGATGCAAACACAAGCACAAAGCATATGTAGATCTGGTCCACTGCTTAATCCCACTTAGCTACACACAGACATCTTATTGTTTTTATCTGTTTTACAGTAATTACAGCAGGTTTGGTGCTTATTTAAACTATGCCATGTGGACACTTTTTGGAGGAAGTTTTTGTTATCTCCTTAAATAACAATTAAATGCATTAGGAAATCAAATTTTGAATTACTTTCTGTTATATGGTAAGCCCAGAGATATCTAATGTAAATAAAGATTAAACAATTTAATTATGTATCTATGCATTTAAACTCTTCATACTCCAAGCAAAATTGATTTTTAATTGTGCTTTAGAATTAGTTGCTTGAGGAGAAAGGTTAAATCTCTGATTAGTAATATGTAGAATTAAATTAGAATACATTGCTTATTCATGTCAGCATAAACATGTAAAGTAGGGAATAAAACTAGTACAGGACAGGAATATATGCAATCATGCTTGTATTCCTTTGCCAGTTGACCATATTGTTCTGATAAACAGCATTAAATAGAAAGAACATTTTATAGGATTAGCCACTGACTAATGCCTTGATATTCTGTCCAAGCATGGATCCTTGAAAGACACATCCTGCATTTATTTGTGATCTTGATGGCATCTATTTGAAATAGCAGTATCTGCTACTGAGTGTTGTTCTGAATAAGACTGATCAATACAGATCTCTTCCTTTCTCTCTGTTCTCATAAATTTACACCTTTAGGATATGTTATGGCAATATAGGCAGGATTTATTTTTCCAAATTAATATAATTTATTAATTTTAATATTCAAGACTCTTGCCATCGACCAATATTTTTAATAATAGGTTCTTTGCAATGGGCATGAAAACGTTACATAAAGGAAAACACAGGATCTAGAACCCTTGAGAAATAATTAGCAATAATATAACTAACATTAAACTATTAGAACTGGAAGACAGGTTCTTGTGGTTGATTTTACTGCTTGTCTACTAGAGGGACTCGAGAAACTCCTTTCTGCTTAAGGCAGAAGGTACTCGGATTCACTTACAGTTTTACAGAGATTTGCAAAGAGGCTTTTGAGTATTTAGTCACAAAGGTTATCTTCGTATTCCTGGGGTTAACTACAGTTTCCAGACAGTACCCAAACACTTGCAAGGAGTTCTGTCCGTGTCTTCATAGCCTTCTAGGTCTTCCCAAACTCTAACAGTGTGCTGAGAGAGAGGCAGACATCTGTGACTTGATCTTGACATGGAGGCTTGCAGATGTGCAGGCAGGATGTCTTGCAGATGTGGAGATAGGCACAATGTTGCACTGGCTAAGTGAGCCTGTTGTGTGAAGGCACTTGATGCCTGTTCCTGGCAAACTTGAGGTGCAGCAAATTTCTAGGTAGACAAACCCAGAGTATCAAGGCTTGTTATTATGTAGTAGGCAGAGCATGGCAGGATGCAATGGCAGAGAACAATGGGCAGAAGCACAGTATGGCACAGCACATTTTCTTTACCTGCACATCTCTTTTTATCAATGTAGCCTGAGACTAATGGCTCCTTGGCCACACATCAGCCAATCAGAATGACAGTTTGCCAAACTTAACCATATTAGCTAAAGTCAGGGCTTACTTTCACCTTTTTAGGGTAGAACACAAACAAGTGTATAAACATGTGTGGGTACCCTGTTTACAAATTTGGAATGAGAGGAGACTGGAAGGCACCAAGGCCTTTGTTTTCCATTCCTGCCTTTGCTTCCCCTAACAACAGGAGAGAAGGTAAACAGGGAGACATGTCTGGGCAAGCCAGGACATGTTTGGGCCTATTTTGGCCTTACAACAGCAGGATATCATACACATTATCCCTTAAACAATTACATAGCTTTTAGTTGTTGCTCTTCCAAATGTAATAAACAGGTAAAAGAAGGATGAGAACTTGTCTTAATAGTATTGTGGTCCTTCTACTGTCCTTGTCTGAATAATGAGAACTTGTCTTAATAGTATTGTGGTCCTTCTACTGTCCTTGTCTGAATAACATGTGGTGTTTCTATTTATACAGTTTGTGTGTTGATCACAATTGTTTGGGTTTTTTTCCCAAAAAATTGCCATAAATATTGTCTCAGGTTCTGCCTCTATTTAATGGTCATGCTTTGTCTCAGAAGTTGTTTTTATGTAATCATTTGGATTAGTCTGTAAGATTATCTGCTTTTATTGACTAAAATGGGATGGATTTTTTCTGGATCTCTGGGTGTTATGAATTAGTGTTGCTCTGTTGCTTTGTACCAGGTTTTTTTTATTACTTGAGGATCTTGGTTTACTTCTGAGTGGCAAATCAATTTTAATGGAGAAGGATCTAAAGTATTACCGGGAGAAGACTTGTGATAAATGTTTATACTCTCGCTCTGCGCTTTCCTCTTTGTATGAGACTGCAAAGGCTGCATGTACTTTACATGTATCATCAAGTCTTCACTATGCATGCTTTTACTGTACATTTTATAGACAGTTCTTTCAATATCTCTTTGCGGTTTTGCTCTTGCCATCTTCTCATAATCTTGCAAACTGTGGAAGCTACTACTCTGAAGTTGGTCCATTTGCAAAAGTTCTCCCTCTGCAAACACCATTTTTTCACTTTTCCCATGCTTCTCAGAATGCTACATTTGTCAGGAGTTTCAGGCATGTGAAGGCACAGAACTTCAATGAATTAAACAGCTCGGAATCTGGCTCCTAATGGAAACAAGTTCTGGTTATCCATCTTTTCTTTCACACTTCACAGTTCTCTAATGTTAAAGACTTGTCTACTGTAAAAGCTTGTTAACTGGCAAGTTATCCACAGCAAATATGCATTAGCTCCTGATTTTCATCTGAAAGACTAACTGGTTTAGGAAAAGCATCAAGCCTGGATCCGGAGTAAAGTAAATGTGTATTATAATTGAAACATAAAAATAATATATGCCAGAATTACACTACAAAGACTTTGATCATTTGAGAATATGTTTGATTTAAATCCATGTGCCAGTGCTAGGAGACTTATTTCTGAAATAGAAAAGGAATTATTGTTGCTATATTTGAAAAGGTATATTATAATGAATAAGGATCTTTCCCTTTTAATCAGATATATTGTATTTCACTAGCTACATTTATAGTACAACACTTGTTGAATATTCATTTGTAACTCCTCATAATGTCCTCTTAAAATTGATAATAATAAAAGACTAGAATTATTGAGATGTGACAATTACTGACTACAGGAATATTGTTCTCTGCTGAACACTTACAACAAGTGAATCACTGCCAAAATACTGCTGTTAGAAAGAGTGCTAAATAGTTAGTGTAAATCAGAAAGATGTTATGGTGGTTTGTATGAAATAGTTTATTAACAGATCTCAAACCATGGCAGTTGTATTTATAACATGCAGATTCTTGAATTTGGACAAATACTAGGGTGCTTTGTTGCATGAGGATTCGATGATCACTACATTCCCTAATTACTAGGTTAACAGTTTGCTAGTAAACCTGTGAATTGTCTTCATTGGGTGACAAGTCCGTGCTTCCATGTGTATGTCTGACTGTGTTGCTCAATCGGGCATGTCTTGAACACCTGGTTCTCCAGGTTTTATATGGTGGTGTCAGATGGATGTATATCAGGAGTGCTCCAGAGCTGTTTCAGCACAGCCAGCCAGGATGGTTTAGAGGGCCTTTGGGGCAGTTTAAATGTAGCTTGTAAGAGGAAAGGTGATTAAATATGCATTCTCCCCTTGATCTGTACTTCTATCGGTTTCTTTGTACTGTCGCAGGCTGTTTGCCACAGAATTACCTAAAGTTTTCTGTTGCTTAGTGATGTGGGGACAGGCATATGGAGGTGTAGAGATATAGTACAACATCCTTTAGAGGTTCTGGCATCACTTTGCAAGCACATTGCTTGGTAGCCTCTTTTTGTTCCATGTGGGCTATAACTGTGCAAGTGGCTGGCTTCTAAATTATGAATGGAGGGGGGAATGTGAGTATATTTTGCAGACAGCTCACTGTTATTATCTACCCACAAAGTTGCTTACCTGAAATATGAAACAAATTTTTTACTCAAATGTATGATACAAATAAAGCAAGCAGAACTACTCAAGAATAAATGCTAATGCCATGGGAAATGTTCATGAATGTAATGTAGCAGTTTGTGGGAATGCAATGCAAGTCAGAATAACAGCAAGCAGTACATAAGCATTTGACCTTTGTTCCCACGGATTCAGGATGCCTCCCACAAGGGAGGAAAGATAGTGGGACATCTGGCTAAGGAGAAAAACAAGGTGTGATGTATGTAAAAGACTGGGCTGTACTCGCCAAATTATGCTAATGTGTAGGTGTGTGCTGTATGCTCTAGAGTATATAAGCAGGATCATATTGAACAATCAACATCTCCCATCTCTGGTGGGATTCACATTGAATAGTGTAGAGTTTGTGTTGTCCTCTCACAGCAGCAGTTTCTTAGTATACTTGGAGAAATTCATTTGTATGCCATGACACAGGCAAAGCACAACTGCTTGCTACTATGTCAAACCTAGTTAGCCCTAGAGGATCTTCACAGGTTAAATAATGCAGTATAACAAATCAACTGGAGAGCAAAACAGTCTCTCTGCATATAGCACACCCATTTCTGAAAGTCTTAACTTGAGGAAGGGCAGAGAAACATCATGCCAAAGGTGTTTATTGTAGGTAGATAAACACCCAAGCCTGGGAAGTTAGAATGAAAATATCTCCAAATACCTAAGTACAGCAACTCTGTTAATTGCATGTCATCTCCAGTAGATACAGCTTAGTTTGATGATGTCATTATTTTTCATGCACATCTGGACTTGCATCATTTGGTATTAAGTGACACACAAAATAACCCTTTAAATATTTAACAGTATTTTCATATACTGAAATCTGTCAGTGATTTCATATATTGCACATAAATAAACCTCCCTTTTTTATTTTTACCAACAAAGATGTGTTACTCACATTTCCCTCTCTCAAATTTACAACAGAGATGACAGGTTTCTTTCTGAGTAGCTGTAGATATAAAATACCTAGCAGCAAAGTGGCTTTTAACTCATTTTTATGGCACTGTAAAGCAGTATCTTCCTAATAGCCTTTTCTCACATCAGAGAAATACTACCATTAGAGGTGTGTTGTGGCTGTCTGTATCTCCTAGAATGAAGGAAGACTTCCACAGAGGTTAAGACACTTCATTAGAGTACTCAACTTTATATATTCAACAAAAAAACCTAACTTGTATTTTCTAAGCTTTGAGATGTTTAAAAAAATGATGCAGAAGAGTTTCTTGAAGCTACACTGTGGAAGCAGTACAGGCCAAATTCAAATAGGTATTGCATGTTCTAGCCGAGTATGAATCTTCCCCTTTTGCCAAAATATCAAGTATCTCCAAATACAACTCCAGTTACCTTAACAGGCATCTTCTCACTTTAACTTGATTTGTGAAACAAGAAAACAAAAAAGCAAGCACTTTGAAAATGTAATAATAGTGCATTGTTATGATTAAAACTACCTCCTGGTGACTTAGAGAGCAGACTTATCTTCCTTTGTTCAACTTGGAGTACCAAAAGGCAAGGACAATTCATTTCTGCTGTCACCAAACCTCACTTGTATTTTGAGGCCAAACCCAATTTTTGACAGCAGCATGCAGAATCCTGAAGAGGATGCATCTGACATCTGTTGTAGATTTGCCATGTGTTTCAACAAGGCATGTCTTTTGATCATCAGTCTAATATTTGACGTACATGAATAAGCCTAGCCTTCTGCATGCATGGTTTTAGGTCAAATGGGGTTTTTTTAGCCACAGGCTCACAACTGTAGTGGAGCGGAACTGAGCTGAGTGCAGAAGACTATTGCTTTGTCATAAGGAAGTTAATTCCAGCATCTCTCCACGCTGCCTACCGCATGGCCACATAGATTCTATTTTTTCCACTAGGTCCAGAGAGGTGATAGGTGCAGGCCACAGGTAAGAGGTGGCTGTGGCAAGGGTTAATTGCTCCCTCCTAAATGAGAGAGAAATGAAGAACTGATGGATTTTTGTTTAGTTTGAGAATTAGCAGCTAGTGGTTTCCTAAACTAACAGCCTCACAACTGCTCTCAGATGTGACTTATTTATTGGTCCATGCTACAGTCTAGGAGACCGGTTTGTTACAGGCAGAAATGAGTTATAAGAGGCTGGCAAAAGTAGCTGTTATTGGCCTTGAAGATTTAAGTGTTGCAGAGAGACAAGTATTTCTTCTGTTGAAAATTTATGTTTCAAATAATTTGATTTAGAAAGTGATGAAAAAATCATTGCAGCAAGATGCCTCGCTGTCCATGCAGGCATACCTGTATGTTATGCTCCAAACATAACATTTTTGTGGTTTAATCCAAGTAGGAATATGTGCATGCATAGACAATATCTCTATGTCACTTCTTTTATCCACATGAAAGGAAAAAGCTTATCAATTCCCTTTCTCATACCTCAGACAATACCTGAAAAATGTGGTTATAGCCAACATTCTTGTTAAAAAAACAAATAACCCAGGATGCTGAGAAAATACTATCCCAACTGTAAAGGATGTGTGCATGAGAACAGAGAGTTGGGGGGAAAAGTGCTTGGCAACTTAAAAGTTCACAGTCTAGTCTTGCTGGAACTGCTATTTTTCTGTGGAGTGGACTACATTTCTTGGATCACTACACTATTAGCTTTGGTGGAACCATTTAGAAACACACAAGGTATCCTGAGAGTACACAACACACTGTCTTGCCAGAAGCAAGCAAAGGATCCTACTGGCAATTTGCTGCCCAGCTGTCCCAGGCCTTTGTAGACAGTTCCTGCAGAACAGTGTTATCTAAAGCTTGTTGAGCACAATGCTTACCCACCCAGGGAAGCAAAGTTCCATCTAGCAGGACATGTGAATACAATGTTTCTCAGTTTGGTACAGAACTGAGGGACAGCGATTTTCTCATCAAATGATAGTGAAAGATTTCAAAGCCCATCAGCTCTTCCAAGCCTGTCTAAGTCTGTGGAAATCCATTGTCTACCAAAAAGGCTCAGGAAGGAAAGCAAGAAGACTATGGCACCTGCATATCAGAAGTCAGCCATTTTCTACCAGAGAGTGTAAAATGTTAGAGCATTTATAGACTATCCTGCTAGGGGCTATATTGAAAACAGTAATTCTTGTCTCTTTGCAGTTTGGTTTGAGCTTGCTAGCCACAGAATCACAGAAAACATCTGGTTAGAAGAGACCTCAAAGATCATCCAGTCTAGTCTTTGACCCAGCACTGAAGGGTAAGTACTAAAACATGTCTCTAAGCACCACGTCCACATGCTGCTTAAACACCTCCAGGGACAGTGACTCCACTGCTGCTCTGGGCAGACCATTCCAATGTTTGATAACCCTTTCTGTGGTAAATGATTTGGGGCACTCTCTGAAAGTGTTTCTAAGGATCTTTATATTTTATCCCCACTGCATCCCAATATTGTGTGTATGCCACAGGTTTTATTTTATTGCTTCCATTCAGTGAAACACCTTCTTCATTGCATGTGTTACTCTGATCATGTTTTGTATTACCTGTTAACCTAACTGTAAGTTCTATATACACCTGAGATGTGTGCTGTTAAGGAACACTGCAAAAAAAAAATCATTATCTATCCATGAACTTTACAATAACCACAATAATACTGACAGTTTGTCTTCTCTACAGGTTGTGATACCTTTTCTGTTGACTGTTTTCCATGCTCATACATATATTTACTGGAATTTTTCATCTGTTTTAGCAGTCTGGTATTAAAATATTTCTAGTACAAAATGTGATGATCTTATTTATGTCAAGTATTGGAGCGTGAGAATGGGCTGAGATGTACATCTTCTTACTCAGTGTAGGAAGGTGTTGAAAACTTAAGTGGGGAGATCTTAGGTGCAGACTATCCCCATAGCAGAGGCAAAAACACAGAGTTGATGCTGAGGGCATAGAACATAGAACATTCCTGACCATCCTTCTCTGTTACATAAGTGAGAGGCCCTGCTATTTCCACAAAATGACTGGAGTGAGACAGCTTTCTGCTGGGAAAGCAAACTACCCCAGCCCAATGCTTGTGTCTCCACTGCCAACATTTACTGGTTTATGTTTTTCTACAGTAAAGCTAGACAATTTTCAAGCACCATTCTATGGTGTGATTAAGTATTAATTACAGCTGGTAAGATGCTTATCAGGTTATATGCATGTCCATTTTTTTAGATCACTCATTTAAGGTGGGAGAAGGTTTTCAAAAGAATAATGGTGGACAATGGAAAGAAGCAAGGAGCTCTGACTCTAAAATTCCTACCTCAGAATATAAAGCCTATGGCATATAACTTTGATGTAAATGCAGTCATATGTTAGCATTATCAAAAATAAATGCCCATCATCAATTTGGCTGTAAAATGATGGATTTTTAAATAGAACTTGTCCCTATGCTAGGTGCCTTTTGACTTCCTATGTCTCATTTCCATCTGTGAAAATCAAATTTCACAAACTGACCCCAAGAAGAAACCAGAACCTACAGCTCTATGGAAATCATTGAAATGCTAAAGGAAATCACTGCTGTCTGTGCTCAGACACTTTCATTTGAGGTTCTCTTGAAGCAGGACTGACACTGCTTTGGCTTTGTAGTGATGAGCTCACACCACCAAATTTTTTGTGACTTTGTTTGAAATGCCAAGCTGAAGGCACATTCCTGCATTTCTCCTCTGCTCTGCTTTATGCACTTTTCCTGAACTGATCTGCAAGGTGACTATGATTTAATTCAAATACTTCTTCAAGAACAACCACTACTATGTTTGTTTTCAAATGGTAGCAATGGTTAGAATTGTATTGATACACTTGCTGCCAAATAATATTAAATGCTAACCATCAATTGATGTTTATATAAAGTTAATTACAAGATCCTCTTCCCCACTCTCTATAACTCTTTTAATTCTTGCTATTGCATCATATCTAAAACATCTCTGTGTTTTTTTGTCGGTGCTGTGAGGCTTGTAGAACAGAGAAACAGTGTTTGATTAGGTTTCTTGGAAATTTGGACTCAGTTCTCAACTTGTTGAAGACTTCTTTTAAGAGTGTGGTCTCTTAGGAGAGCGATAAGACACACTCTCAACTCACTTCCTCTCTTTGTCCTTGTTGCTGACTTAGTAACAAACAGCCCTTGTCCAAACAGCTAACAACGTGTATGTGCAAAATGAGGTTATATTCATGGCTGAGTTCTTTGGGTACTACAAGATTTTAAGTAACTTAATATATTCTTAGCACTGTAAAAGCAAACAATGTCTCCTGTTCTTGAGTTTTCTGTTGAATAAATAAAAAATGTACTTTCTTTAATTGGCATTAACCTGCAAGTTCATTTTGTAAGCAGATAATCTGCTTGCAAGATGATCTGTGAAATATTGGCAATGCTGCTGGTGGAAACAGGAATTCAAATCAGTGCACATGCCTGATATTCCCTATGACTATTGCACTCTGTTTGGAGATTCAAGAGGGTTTTTTTAATTATAGCCCATTCTGCTACCTTTTAGATTTGTTTTGCTTGCAGTTCTGTATCTACTGGCTGCTCTGGTACATGAGATTTCTTCATAACAGTTGTTTTTCCTTATTTGAAATTATATGGCTTTTTATATATTTACAAGACTACTGGGAAAATGAATGTGGAATCCTAAATGAATCACCAGCCATTTCATCAACCTATTGCATAATCTCATAAAAAGGTAATTGCAAGATAGTTTATGTTATTTGCCTTCAAAGGACCTGTTTGAACTCCCATCAAATCTGACAGAATTACTTCAACCAAAATGTGATTGGACCTTTCCAGTTTGACTTATTCCATATTCTCTTAATCTCTCTTTTCCTGGAACAAGATGACTTTGGGTATCGTGGAGCTTAATGCCTGATGCAAAATGTGAAGAGAAAACGGAAGTAAGATGACCAGCACTGTTTGTTGGTGATCTTGTATTGCTATGGAATAAACAGATATTGGCTATTTCTTGCTCTCCCCCTGATAGCTGTGTTTTGCTCATAAATACCAAGATGTAGCCTCTGGTCTTCCTTAAGAAAGGCATTTTTTTCTCCTCTGTTTAACCTCCTACCTTGCTCTAACATTGCCTTTATACTTCTAACAACATCTTCTATTTGGGAGGTTGATAAATGTTGTTTCTGATTGCTCAGCAGGCACCCTGTTAGAGCAGATTGCCTCCCAGATAGCCCAGTGGTTTTCCTGTTAGTGTTTTTCCTTGCCATACAGTGATAGTGTCATCAATGAATGATTGACTGGACTTGTATTTCTAGCTTCATAGCTTTTACCTAAATCCTATGCCACTGTAGTATCTACTGTTGGCTCCTGGTGAAGGGTGCTCTGTTTTTTTTTCAAGAGAATGAAGTAAATCTTGAAAAAATCTACTAAAATTATTAATGGTTAGCAGCAAAACAATTTGGATAGGTCATAGTAGTTTTTGATTATTTCGTCCAGCTTAGTTTGTCTGACTTTGAAAGTTGTGCTTAGACTGCTACCTGATTGTATACTTAACTTGTCCTTTCTTCCATCAGATATCTTATTAGTGATCACAGGGCTGTTTTTTTTAGTTAGTGATGTTAAGTAAGAACTGACTTTCATTTAAATCAGTTTCTCTGAAGTGGAACTGGGAGTTGGTTATTTGCCATTAAGTCACAGTTCATTCTAAGAGATATTGTGGCTCAGGATTTACATCACAATAAAATTGCTCCAAGTCTTAGAAATATAGTTGAGAGCAACTGTTTTCAACTACGTAAGCGGTGTTCTGTTGCTTTGTGACTAATGTTTTGTCAGTTGTGGAATTTCATCCTTTACAACTGCAAGATCTGTAAAACAGCCAGAATGCGAATCAGAGCCTGTGATGATTCAGAATAGTGTTAATTATGGAAAGACATAAAATTTGAAACAAGCTGCTGCTTTATGTCAAGATAAGGTATATCATTGAAGTATTTTTTGCTTAGTTTGTGAAAAGTACTGAAAGACACAACAGCATTTGGGAAATCTAAAATAAACCCCACAAAATTACTGAAATATACCAAATTGCCAATGTGGCAAACTCAACACAAAATTTCTCCTTAACTTTTTATCATCTGAAGGAGCTATATAACTCAATCTGTAAGTGTTTAACGGCAATGAAGTACACCCACTGGTGCACGGACCCTTTGGTTTTAAGTTATGTACCAAGACCTTGTGCTACTGGTGATCTCTAGAAATCCAGTCCATGAATATGCTGGGCTGCTTGCCTTAACCAACTAAATGTCAAGAGTCATCTAGAAGGACCCAAAAGATTAAGTAATTTATGTGAGTTTAAGGACAGACTAGAGCAGAGCAGAGGGCTGAATGAACTTTTTCAGGCTCATGATCTCACATCCTTTGTAAAGACAAACCATCCTGCCTCCAGCTTAGTGTATTAAGTTTTCTAAAACTTGAAATCCAAGCCTAAATTCGTTGGCTTCCATGGAACAGAACTCCACTGTGGTAATGGGAAGTACAGATGAAGGCTATTTTCTTTTTTCCTAGAAACAGACTACTGATCTGTCATAGTGATACACATAATTGTTTTGTGGGAATAATGGAGATAAATCCAGAGACTCTTGCATTGTCTCTCCAAAAAAACGCTGTGAGAGGGTTTCTGCAATTTTAAGGCACTCCAAGGAAAGCATAAACCAGGCAGTCTGCTCTTTGCAGGAAGTGCAGAGGCACATACTTTTTGGTTTCCATAAATTTGGGGCTTTTTCCAAGGGAATCTCCATTTAATTGCCTTTTAGTTCAGCTCACAGCTAAACTTGGATCTAAATAAAATCGAGTGAGACAAGTTGCTCCTATGCAGCTAGTTCTAGTTAAGAACTAGAAGGAAAGTAAGGTGGCAAAGGTGCAGACATTCCACTGGTATAAACAAACACACAGCTTTGAAGTCAGTGACTCTCTGACAATTTACACTAGCTGTGATCTAACAAATCTGGTAGGCCGTAAAGTTAACAGTTAACTTCATCATTCTTAAATGTGTTGTATATTCTGTGGACTGGTTTTAACAATCTGCAAAAATGTATTATGCTATAAACATAACAGGGAACCCAGGTTGCATTAAATGAAAAAGGGTGAAATAGGTTTTCTCTAGGGAACACAAAGATTGCCTTCCTGACTTGGGATTCTAACTGTGCAAGTATTGGATTAATTTAGTGGTCTTCTGGTGATAGTTCTTTTTAATGTAGAGGTTAAGTAAGCAGCGTCAGGACACCATAAAGACTTCGGGTTCTTGTGGTCCCTGAGCCAAGATGCCACAGCCTGTTAGCCCATGGACTGGGGCCAGCTCAGTGGGTCCATAGCTGGCAAGGGCTATGATGGAGCTGAAGACAAGACAGGCATCCTGCAAAATTATTGGGGCAGACACTGACAGTCCTGGTGAAAAGCTTGTGCACAGAGTTCTGCTAACTGCTACGGTAACAAGTAATGAATTCTAACATGGCAGGAAAAGAATCATGGTGGAGGTCTCAAGTGCCAGAGTGAGGAATTCCGTTCAGCTGCATCTTCTGTCCAATTGATCAGTTTTTGTTTCCTTCATCATCTAGGGTAATGTTCTGGAGAAATGTGAACTGTTTCCTGTGGCACAGAGATCCATAGGTGTCTGCTGTGCATCAGGTCAACCTATCCACAGCTAAATGCAGGCCCAGTGAGTGCAGCAGTGACTGGGTCATTTCTTATACACAAAGACACTATTTGTGTTGTAGTTTCAAACACTGTGCATGAATTTTTATTCTCTCTGTGTTTTTAAGATATTTGTGATGCTGATACAAAGACTAAAAAGAAAAAAAAAATTCTGACAAGAAACAGACTTTTCAACAAAATACCCCTCCCTTCCAATTTCTTTTTGTGCAGCAGCTGCTGTTGCCAGGCTTTGTTGCTATGGTGGTGTTTTGTGTGCCAGAATTTTATATTCACTCTTGAAGAGTCACCTGATTGAGAGGCTGCGCCACGTAAGTTATCAGTCTCATTCATAAAGATAAAGGATATGTCTAACTGCTGTCATTAAGTACGTATGACACCTGGTAAATGGATCAGATTAAATATAAATATATTCCAGTGGCCACTGGCTGTGAGTTTATGGAAGCATTAATTTAGTGAATCCTTTTAGTAAATGAGTGACTAAAGTAATTGTGATCTCTCTTGGGACTACTGCATTTGTTTGGTTTCATTTCTCAACACAACAGTCACACACAAGGCAGTTTCACTACACCTTGTGGCACTTGTTTCTCATTGCCATCTGCACTCTTTGAAAGGTGCTATTCTTGAAATGACTGAGCTTTTGTTAGAAAGATAGGATCAAATTTTCTATATTTCTTTTCTGGAGAAGTTGTTCTGCAGAACTCAATGATCCTGCTCCCACTGATAATTATAGTATAATTTGGCCCATTTTTAAATTAAGACAATATACTTCTGGCGAAGCTAAGTTTATCTTTAATCTCAAATTCTGCAAACACTGCCTCTTATGTTCAACTCATAGTATGTTAGGTTCGCCTTTGCACTGAAATATTTTCGAGGTTGAGGCTACTGCTTCTTTTCAAAACAGTTACAGTATAGCATGTAACATTGAGATATTTCACATGTATTTCTCTGAAACAAATTTTACAAATGTAAATTTAATTTTTAATGCATTTTCCCTGACACCTCATGATACAGTCTTTCAGTATAGCTTTTCCCATATGTTCATTTGACCTGACTGTGATCAGCAGCATCTGGTACCTAAATCACTTATTGCTCCTTTCGCCTATTTGCCTATATACATTGACATGTGTGTATGGAAAATGGATTGTGTATTCCTTCAGGTTATTCCCCTGGAAATAAAATACTGGTACATAACCATATTATATAAATCATAATGTTTTATAGGTATATTGCATTTAAATAACTCATGTTCTTTGTGCAGCATCATCATTTATCTGTTCAGGCTGATATTTTAGAACCTACAAAGATGAAAACATTCAGAAATCAGTTCCTACAGCAACAGAAGACCAGCACGTATCGCATCTGACATGTACAATCTTCAGCGACTAACTAAGCCCACTGCTGGGGGGCAGTGCTGCAGGGCAAACTGCTGAGTTTCCTTCTGATAGTACATCTTTAATTTCTTGGAACTAAAAGGGCTGAGTCAAGAAGAAAGAGAAGATATGCGTAATATTTTAATCTAGTAAGGCTTACTGGACATTCAGAGAAAGGTGGCTTGCTCCAACCCTTCACTGATATGATACTCATACTCTTTCTGGATGTATCAGTCATACTGACTATAGTGTTTCCAGATCACTGATCCCATGCTGTGTAGAAAAGAAAGCCTGAATTTAGACAAGCACCAATTTCAACCATTTGCAAGATGTACTACGTACCAAGAAACACATTCTTAGCTTGAGCAGATGCTAATTAAGCACTAGTGCTAACACACAAGCTAGCTATCTGGGTTGAAACTCAAACTGCCACTTGTTTCACTGAGCCCAGGACTTCGGCAAAGGCTGAATCATAGGCACTTTCCAGAACTGTGTGAAAGGCACAGTCATACTGCCATTTCCTTTTGTGCTGATGCTTCTTCCTTTTGAGGCAAAATCCATTAGATATCTGCCATAAAAAAGGCAGGTTTCTCTTCAGCCAAATATCACCGGATTAAAATACTTCAGCTTGAAAAGCCACAAAATTGCTCCAGACAATACTTGGTATTCGAAATGCCATATAGCAGTATCAGAATCTATTCTAATGTACAGGATAACCTCTTCCATGTTCAGACTAACAGCTTGCCTAGGAATCTATGATATCAAGAGGTATCTTCAGGAATTATGATTGGCTTTCCTCATGAAGCCTGTGAGGAAGGCCAGGCCAAGTGAAAATGCGTGATGGGCTTGTTGAGAAAACTGCTACAGTGGTGCCATCATCCAGGAGAGTTTTTTATCTTTCACACTGTTGATTTGAGTAGACTGCTGGATGATGGATAAGTGCTGTACCATCAGTGCTCTTTGCTCTTATTTTCTGGGAGATTTTAATATTGTTATTTAACTTTTGTTCTTTTCTATACTATATAACAGGATGAAAAAGCAGTTGTGAAAATCTCTCTTCCTCACCCCAGCACAGAGCAATCCTGTCCTTACATCAGTGCAGTCAAATCCTGAATTTGTTATTGCTTCTTTAAGCCATGGGAATTGAAGCTCAGCAGTAAGAGAGCAGACTTTCAGCCTGACTGATGTGACACCCACATATGTGTGGAGGTTGATAAGAGTGAAAAATAGATCAGATGTATTAATTTGCCTTGGAAAGTGTGTGCTGCCTGCTCTGAGTATTGTAAAGGCATAGATTCACCTCCCACTGAAGCCACGGGAAAGTTTCTTATTGAAGGGGAAGAAGTTGGAGCAGGCCCTGAGGAAGAGCTTTAACAACTCTGTAAGAGCAGGAGCAAATCAGGAGTCCAATATGCCATATTTGTAGCTTTTTAACAAAAAATCCCAACCAACCAACCAACCCCAAACCAACCAAACACCACCCCCCCGAAAAAAAAACCAACAAACAACAAACCAACCCCCCAAACAAACAACCCCTCCCAACAAAACAAGAAAAAACAACAAGTAGAGCTCTCCTCACTCAGGTTGTATATATTTTTGCCTAGTAACTTTTGAACCACCTTTCCCCTAAAACTACATCAATTTTTCTTCAGAGATGTTCTTTCTACATCGTTTGCTTTGTCTGTAGTAGAAGTTTGACCTGCTGCCCCTAAATCATAAGGGTCAGTTGGAAACCTCTACAGATAAATTAGAAATTGCATGTGCTATGTCGTCTGATGCTTTATCTCTGCTGTGACTGCACAGGGACTCTATCAAGGGAAGTCATTTGCGGAGCACATATAAGATTGTTCTTCCAAACCTTTTCCTTAAAACCTTTGTATTTAGGATTTTGTGGGACGAGAGGACCGTTTGCTATCTTCATGCCTTTTGACTGCCGTATACCTAAAGCTAAATTAAGGTCATGTGCCTGTGTTCTGAGTAACACTCTTCATCTTTTAAGAGCAGAAAGCTTTGGTAATGCAATTTCTGTGTAATTAAAGCATGAAACCCTGATGGGAATTGCATTCGCCACTCTCTTTAAGGGTCTTTCCTCTTTTGGCAACCTTTTAATTACTTTCGTAAGGGCGGCCAAAGGTCTCCTCCCAAGAAAACAACTTGAAGCCCTTCGCGTCCGCTCCGCGGCACCCTTTGCTTGGCCCAGCGGCGCATGCAGCTCCAGCTGCCGTCAGCAGATGGCGCCGCAGGCCGCCGGGGCTGTGCTCTGACCTCCGCGCGGGGGAACCTCGGGGGCCGAGCCTGGCGGGGAAGGAGGAGGGGCGGACGGAGGGGAGCGGAGCGGGCAGCGCTGCTCGCTCTGTGCCCCTGCTCGCGCGCGCGCGCCTCTGTGTGTGAGAGAGAGAGGCAGAGAGGCAGCGCGAGCGGGCGGGCGGGCGTGTACGTGCGTGGCGAGAGCCGGCTGTATATAGAGGATGTGCCGTTGCACAGCTCGCTCCGGCCGCTGTCGCGCCAGGTCCCTCCTCGGGCGCCAGTGAAGCCTCTCACCCTCGCCGCCTGAGTAGCCGCTTCATTACGGGCTCCGGGCGCACCGAGAGCAGCTGCTGGACTCTCTCCTGGGGCCGTTTCCGGTGCTTCGGCGCCCCTACTAAGGCGGCCGCCGCCTCGCACAGCTTCTCGGGTCCGGAGGAGCGAGCGTCAATGCGGTGCAAATGGCCGGGGCACAGCCAGGGGTGCATGCTCTCCAGCTCAAGCCTGTCTGCGTCTCCGACACCCTGAAGAAAGGCATAAAATTCGTCAAGTGGGACGATGTGAGTAGCTTCCCCCGCCTCGCTCCTCCCTGCTCCCCCTCGCCGTGGCCCACACGGGGCACGGCGGCAGGGGCACGGCCGGGTTATGCAACGCGCAGGGCGGCATCGATCGGGCAGGAGGGCTCAGCACACATGTTGCGGCCGGCCGGGGCTGCGGCTGCACTGGCCCTGCCCTGTGCAGTGGCGGGGAGCCGCGACGGGCCGGCCTGCGGGGCGGAGGGGCAGGTGCGAAGCGGCGGGGTCGTCCCGCGGCGGAGATGTTGGCGCCCGATCGGGTCCAGTCCCGGTGGCCAGTGTCCCCGCTTTGGTTGGACGGTGGCGTGTGGGGTCTGAGCCGGGAGGAAAGGCGTTGTTAAACCGCCGGTCGTCTGCAGGGCAAACTTTCTCCAGAGGTTCTCCTGGCTTAATTCGCCTGGCCAATTGTCAGCTGTTTTGAGCTGGGTCCTTTCGCGAGCCGCATGCTCTGCTGCTCGCCTTGCTTGATTGTGCACGTTGTCCTCTCTGTCGGCGCAACATAGTTGTTTCAACACGTTCCCTATGTGTCTTGTTCCATCTCCTGTTTTATTCTCCTAGCCTCTCTTTCCTTTTCCCTGCTGCCTTTTTCATTGTCTTTTTATTTATAGTGGGCTTGTCAAGCCCTGGACGTGTTCTCTCAGGGCTCGCTGTTTGGGGTATCCCTGCTCATCTTCCTCCACGGGAGGCACGCTTCTCTCTTGGCCCGTTAGGGCATGAGGCTTGCCTCAAAGTAACATCTTCTTTCTCCTTTTCACTTGCTGCTTTCCAACCCTTTACACTTGTATTGCGTGGCATAGGAGAGGAGTTTGGATTTCACTTCACTTTTAGTAGTAGCCCAGGTATTCAGTAGCTGGAATTGCTTTCTTTGCTGGCCGTGCCCTGGACCATTTGAGAGAAAATTAGCCTTTTGCAAGTTTAGCTTTTGTCAGTGCATGGAAGTAAGCCTGGTGTGCTGCAGAAAAGGAAAACAGAGCAAGTCCTTTGCTAGACTTGCTCCTCCAGTACATCAGATGTTGCATGGAGGAGTGGGTGCCCCAGAAAGTCCTGACCGCAGGTGGTGTCTGGAGACATAGGGGTGTACTGAGACTTGTGCTGTGGTAGAGGAGTGATTGAGAAAAAAGGGAAGCACTTTGAATGTCAGGACAATTGTTGAGGATAACTTGTTTTGAGAACCTTAATGCAGCTCTTGTCTTTACCACAGTTGAATTCATTGCAATAATACATCCGAAGCAACAACTGGAGAGACAAGTTAGAGAGGAAGGAGTAGTTCATGTATCTTAACAACTGTTCTTGTCTTGTTCCCTATCTCTGTTCTGCCATTGTGTTTAGCCTGTCTAGCAGCCAAATGTGTGAACTTGACCTCTATAAACCTGTGATAAACGCTGTCAAGGAGAGAAAGAACACCAAAAAAACCTGAACAATTTCTAGTGTGAAACTTTATTTACAAAAATAAGCTGATACAGTTTTAATAAGCACAGCAGCCTGACCTTGTCTACAGTAGTAAACATTAGCTTGATACAGTTTATTTATGTTCAGGAACTAACCTTGAATGACTTGAGAAAACGTTTTCCTTCAGTTGCTGTTTTCCTTAGTGTAGGGAAAGGCAACATAACCTCAGCCTTGTCACTGCAGTTATTGTTTTATTTTGGTAAGTTACCAAGAAATTTCCACACTTGCATGCAGAGGTCAAGTTAACAGTGATTTAAGTCACTGAAACTCAAGCAATTAGGCAGCAGTTTAAATGACTAGTTTAAATGTTATTTCCCAAGTAATGTATTGTATATACTGTATTTGAAGGAGAAGAGGTGTTCTCCATGCACAGTAGATGTTCAGGGACTAACCTGTCTGCTGGAGACTAAATGGAAACAACCAAAAAAAAAAAAAGATTTGCAGTGTTAAACCTAAATAAAATATGGCTAAATTCTGGCAAAAGGTGTACATTTCAGGTGATACACAGGTATTACCTGGTATGTGAGACTGAGACGGGAAAGTCCTGTTGTGTTTAGTGAGAGCTTTCATTGGTAACCTTGTGAAAGTTGGTGCACAGTGTGATGAAAAATACTAGCATTAAGCCATTGCCGATCATGTGTTGTGTATATACATACAGAGTTCCCATCTCCCAGTCCCCCTGTCTTGCCTATAGTAATTCTCAGCAGTGACAGCCCCACAAAATGAAAGATTTCAGTGTAGGTTAATCTTCCTCAGGTATAAGGTATTCACACAAATGCATGCACAGTGACTTTGAAAGGAGTTTGCCACTAAGTATCCAATAACCACTTCAGGGTCTTTGTTTTCTATCAAATTAATCTGCTTGAAGGGTTTTTAAAAGTGGTGATTCTTAATGTGAACCTCTGTGGTCTCACATGTAAATAGACACACAGAAACTCTGTAGTGAAACAATAGCCTGTAATGAGAAATAGTAAACTACAAAATCTGACAGTGAAATAGAATTGACCATAATGAGTTTTTTAGCTCTTGTGTGCCAGTGAGACCGTTCAGAAAAGTGAGGCGCACAGGCTGATGTTTATTATGCACCATTTTCTATTTACTGTTTCTGAGTGAGAACAAGAGTTCATGTCTTCCTCAGCTCCTGCGCATTGGGCAGTATTTGTTCCTGTCCAAGGCATATCCTTGTAGCATGCTTTCCTCCTTTTTTGTTTTGCAGTTTAAAGGTGGCTCTGTTGACTTTGCTTCACATTTCATAAAGCAAGAGAGTGTTTTCAGTGGATTTCTATGACTTGTACCAAGTTTTGGCCCAGAGCAAAATTTTTCCGGCTCAGTTACAAACCACTGCAAAGTAGTGTACTTTTTTTTTTTTAATGGAAATGCTGGAAGGATTTAAACCAGAGCATAAGAAGTGTGTAAGGAATTTCATGGTGTGTAGAGTAACAGTTGTTGAAGAATGTATTTGCCTTCTTTCAGAAGGATGCTGCGAAGTGATGTGCAGAACAGGCTGACAGGAGCTGATACAGACTTTAAAACCAACTCACCTCTGGGCTTAGCGTCCTGAGCAGTTATGTGCTTAAATAGTAACTCTGAGGCGGCTAATAAGCAGATGTGGCAGTAGTGTTACATGGATCTGCTCTCTGAGGGATAGCAGTGCAGTCTGCTAAGTGTTGCACACGAACCTCATCCAGAACCTGTGCCCTCTGCCCCCCTTTGCAGTGGTGATCCATTTTGAAAGACAAATGCCTTGCCTGAGCTTTGCTAAGCAAAGGGAAAGAAGTTATGCCACAGGCAGGTGGAAGTGAAGCAGCTCAGGAGGCTTGAAATTCCATTTCCTCTGCAGACCATCTTTAGCATCTAAATTGTAAAAGCACAGGCTCAATTAAAAAGTTGCACTTCTGTGCCTCAGGACTGGATGTAATATCACAGCATCCTATACCTAATACAGTCTATTCACAAGTTCCATTTTGGATCAAAAAATAAAGCACTGAAGTCAAATAGATTATTGTTGTCTTGTAATTTTGCGTTTCCTCACATTACAGGTAGGGAAAATGAAGTTAGAATTAACTCCTGGTCTTGATGTGTAGATTGACAGGGCTCTGAGCAGAAACAGCTGACATTTGAATAGGTGAAGGATAAAAGTGACTGGTTGTTTAGGTGTATGTTTGGTGATTTGTTTTTTCTTTGTTTGGAATGTTTTTGTGGTTTAAGATGCTAGCTTGCTGAGCACTTGCTTCTTAAAGATGTGTTTCTTCATGCTGCCTTCATCTGGGCCTTTATAACCACTTCTCCCTTGCTATTGGGAAGAGACTTCGAGTCTTTTAAGTACTGGTCTGGTTTTGAGCAGATGCACTCCTCTGTTCCTAGAGAGAAGCAATACCTGTGAGCGAGGAAAGGCTTAAAGAAGAGCTGACTTAATCCACTCTGCTGCAGCGAAACCCAGGTTATAAAACTCTTCATGATGAGAATTTTAAAACAGTTCAATAGGAAGGGTGCAATTAAGTGTGCGAAGGTTTTTTTGTAGGAGGTTAAACTTAACATATAAGAACATATTGCAAGCTGAGAAGGTTAATGAAACTTGAATGGCAACTTCTCTGCCATCTGAAGAGGTTGAAACCTGCTTTGACTGTTTTTTCCTTCATTGTTCCCTGGCTTGGAGCATGAACAAGTGACTTTACTGAGGTTACAAATAGCTCCACAGCTAGAGCACAGCTGAACTGATGTTTTCTAAGAGCAGTAATTGGCATACTGAAGCAAGTTAATATGATGGTGTATATTCAAAAATAGATTTGTTTTCAGTTCTTGCTTAGAGGTGAATTTCTTATCTTACCTAGTGATAATGTGTACTTTACATAAAGAATCTGTGGCTTACACTATTTACTTTCACTTGCAAGTTAATGATATCACTAAAATAATGTAACCCTACTTAAACTGAGGGTCATGATTCCAATTTTATAGCCATATTTATGATTGAAAAATACTTACACACCGAAGCAAACCTCCTGATAGGTAATGTCACTTAGTGGCTACAGGACTTCACAGGATATTCCAGAGAGAAGCAAAAATGGATCTGAGTCTCTTTAAGTTCTCTTTTAATGCCTTTCGTTTACAGCACTTGAGTCTTCATAAAATGTTTCTAAGCTCAGACAGTGAGCACTATGTCAAGTTTCCAGGCTCCTTTATTTGTTTAGACTCTTTTAAAGAAGATTATCAAGAGTATGAGGTACATCTCCTTACAAGTAAATACACATCTCCCTTACAAGTAAATATAACATCAGAGTATCTTTATCATGAATAAACAGAGAATAAACAAATTAAAAAGCTGGAAATTTTCAGAAATGGTTTTAAGATGTTGATGTTCAAGTAACTTGTTTGTTTTCTCTTCCTTTTGTTTTCTTTTAAAACTGCACAAGTCTGCCACTACAGCGTATCACTGAGGTCACGAAAAATGAACAACCGTTGTTCTCTGTGCATGAAATTAAATAAACTAAAAGGAGTTCATTTTTTCTGTGTGTTTTAAGTCTGAAGGGAAGAAATTAGTCCAGCATTCTAGAGTTTTTTGTTGATTTGGTTTGGGTTTTTTTGGTGTTGTTTATTTGATTTGATAGTCTTTATGTAGTAAACAAGTATCAGCTCTGTGCTATATACCTACATTAAAAAATGTTGAAATGAGAAGGAGTTGTGGGGTTTTGCAACATAGAGTTATCAAATTGAGTTTAAATTTTCTCAGCAATTGACAATAAAGGGGAAAGCCTGAAGTTGGTTAAGTCAGTTGGAAGGCTCTGGGTAGCTTTAGTTTGGGAGTGAAAAACGACTTGTATCCCTTGCCTGCCTTGGAAGACCTAGTGTGATGGTTTGGGTGTTACCTGCCCCTCCCACACTTAAGAACATCACCCAGTCTAGGCTCAGTCGATCTGGAAATTGAATGGAGCTTTATATTTACAGCTTAGCACAATATACAAGCAGATATTTACAATATATACAGAAATATACAAGCTAAAAAGTAATACAGAAACACACACCCCTTTCAGAAACCAGAGTCCCCAGGAGGGGCTTCCAACCACCCTTCCACCTTCTCCCCAGCCCTCTACCTTAACCCAGACTTTGCCTTATGCTCCAGGTAGTTTGGAGGGTTGGCCAGGGGGGTTAGGAAGCAGATGGATTAGTCACACAGGCAGCGGGTTAGGTTAAAGAGAAGTTCAGCCCCAAAAACAGAGAGCAAGCAAACAACTGCCTTATGTATGTTTATATTCTTGTTCTTATACATCTCAGCAAGCCTATGAGTGAAGCAGCCATCATCATTGTTCTCTTGTCACAGCCTATAATCTAATTCTTCTCACCAAAATATCCCAGCTAGGCACCAACTAACACACCTAGTGAAGACTTCACATGTGTAAGTCACATATAACATCTGTTTTACTGTAGCACCTGAGACTTTTGGAGTGTTGGGAGATACTAGGAGAACTGAAAACCAGAAAGCAGTGCTTAAATGCGGAATGAAAGGGAAGCTAACAGTAAATTGAAAGTGTGCATTGTATGCTTTCTTTGCTTGACTGTTTGAATGCACAAGATCTTATTTTAACAAAGACTGTAATGAAATTAAGAATTAGCTAATCATTATGGAGTCTTATCTACTATAAGTAAATGCTTCATAAGCGCTTCTGCATTTATTTTCTCAATACCTATTAGGTGACAAAATGTATTCCTAGCTGCACTGCTTTAGTTCTAAAAAAAGAGACCAGCATAAAAAAAACACTTGTTTATAATCTGTGATTGGATACCTTGGACCTAGTTTTGAGACTGCGTAACACAAACAGATTTTTCAGAATGCCTTCTCAATGACTTCAGATAAATCAAGGCTCAGCATCTTGGAAACTCAGAAAACTAAATGTGGATATAGAGTTCTAATATTTCCTCAAAATTAGAACATGGCGTTTATGCTGGTGAACAGACTGATTTTTCCCAGCCTCACAGAATAACTTGCTGTTAGAGATAAAATCTTCTTGGGTGGCATTGGGCTACTTTTGCTATGAAGTTCCCTCTATTCCTTTCTTACTGCAAGCTTTGCAACCTATACAGCAAATAAGGACTCATGCAGACAAATCAAGACTACATGGAGTAAGGCTATATGTGCAAGAGTATTGACATCTGAGAAAGGAGACAGGGTGATAGTCAGCTGTTGAGAAATACAAATCAAGATGGCTCTTTGAAACTTGCATTATGATGACCTCTGTCCTGTGCCATCATCAAAATTTCTGTAATAGTGAAGAATATTTTCCTGCATGTTCCTATTGAGGTAGGAATTTCATTTTATAGGCCCTATACAATTATTTTTCTTTTTTTTCTGTCCTTCTTCCAACCTTGACCACATGTTTCAACTTATGCAACATTGCCTTCTTGCCTTGGGTTCCTTTACACAGCAGATTTGGTTCTTCTGTCCCCAGTAGAAGACAACCACTTTACCTTTCTGGATTATTTCAGGGGTTCATTGCAAAACCAGTCGATGGGTGTTCTCTCATAGTTCAGCTGTCAGCCTAAAGAAAACTCATAGTGGTAATAGCTTGGGTAATGTCACTTAGTGCCAGACTGAGTACACCCAGTCTATTATGGAATTTAACAGCTAATATATCTGCTGACCATGGTTAAACTGTGGTTTTGCTATCCTTTCTCCCTTGTTCCTTCTCCAGTGCCCCAACCCTGTAATGCCCCTGGTTTGTGGGGTGGCAAGAAAGCATTTTTGCAGAGACTCACTCCATGTGTTACCACAGCCTTTCACCTATGCTCAACCAAGGCTCAAGCCTTTTTGCTCAAGCAGAAGAAAAGTTGCAGAATATTTTGCCTCTGCCAGAAAAAAAATCTGTGCTTTGTGTTTGGAAGCAGTTTGGCAGAAGTTTTCCAGGAGAGGGTTCAAGTAAATGAAATAATGATATGTGTAGAAGTTTTTGGGTTGTATTTGGGGATGTTCAATGTCTCTAAATGTCTGAGTCAAACAGAAAACAACGGTCTGGCTTAATAAGGCAATGCCATGAACCACATCTGTTTTAAGAGCTGAAGATAATAACTGTTCTGCTTTACTTTTTAAAATTTGTTGATGTGAATTTTGACCGCAGCTATTTCTAAGAAATATCATGATTATCTCTATATGATTTATTAAAACCCATACTCATCTGACTCATAGTCTTGCTAGTTGACAAGGTGCGTGGAGATCTTCATTCCTTTGTAGGTATTTTAAAGATCCATTAGGAACTTCTCATCTGTGTCAGGAGTGACCTAATATTTGCATTGCAGGCACACTAGTCTCAGTCTGTGAGATTCTCTCATCATTTTAACACTGAACACTGTTTGGCACAAAACACAGTGGCAGTAATGTCACACCCTTGCCTCAATACATAGTGAATAAAGTACAGAAAGTTCTGGGAGCGAGGGCCAAAGCCCAGGACATAGGTGACAGAGCCATGCACCCTTATGTAGCCATTCTTTTTCACCTCATGTCTCTTTCGGTTATAGCTGTGACAAGTGAGGAGTAGGGCAGAAGGCTCTATCCTTCGTGGGTGAGTGCACAGCCTGTTGATTGCGGTGCTCTGAGGATTAGAAAGCATGGGTGTACAGTCGGAAAGGAACTAACCCAGGATTTCCACCCTCTTCACTGCTGGGCTTTATATGGTAGTCTTTATTGGTCAGTAACAGTCAAATGAAAGTGACACTTTTTACTTGCCGATGATAGATGTAGACTGGGGGATGCACACTTAAAATCAAACTTTCAAATGGTTACCCATCAGGCGCATCAGTGTGGATTTGTCCATTGATCTTCTGTGTGGTTGGTAGGCTCCCAAAGTTCTCTGTGGCACTTTGTTTGCATAAATTTGAAGTCTCTTTGTTTAAAAGTATAAAATGAAGAATACTGCTAATGTGGGATCTGAGGTTGTACAGCCAATTAGGAGGCAGCTTAATGGAATAAGTGTAGAACAACCACATTACTCATTTGAGGCTGTGAAGCTGGAGTAAAGTAGAGAATTGGCCCTAAGTCAACAAATAAAAAGGTGGGAGGCTTTTAAAGATTAAATTAAATGTCCTTTAGAAAAGTTGTTCACTTAAGTTTAGACTAATAGGTGGTACAGTGAGAATGCCATCTTAGGGCCATTCTTAAGCCTTTCTATTTGAGCAATTTGCAATAGCAGTCTGTCAGAAATCAAGCTGCTGCTTGGCGCAGACATCTTCAGCTGGCATTTAAAAAGCCTGATAAGCCATGATAATTTACATCATTGACTGCTGCACTCTTACTGTTTTTCCTCACTCTGTCCTGGTTACGGCTGATTTTTGCCTTCGTCACCTCCTCCTGCTCATTTTCTTAAATACTTGGAAGTGTCCCAAGAATCAGGAGTTTCTACTCAAAAGGCTGCTTGCTTTGTTGACATCTAGAGAATTGCCAAGAGCTGTGCCCCTATTATATATTTAAATGTTAATTTTCAAACCCATCAGCTTTNCCCCCCCCCGCCCCCGCTGTTTAATTGTTGTGTTCTGTATTTGAGTGGGTTAGAGAACAAATGAACATCTGCTCCCTGTTTGTTTGTCCTTCGAGTTTTGTTTGTTTTTTCCTCTTTATCTGTTGTGTCCTGTCCGTTACCCTCTTCAGAGTTGTCTGTGGTTGCTAAATCTGCTCAGAGGAGTTACAAGGTAGGTCAGCTCTTGGGTAAAGCAAATGGAATTAAGGGACTTCAGGATACTCTTCTGAATGACTGCAGGTGTGTCTGCTGGGTATTACATATATATATATGGTCTGTAAATAAATTTTGCAGAATCACTGAACTTTAAGGGTTGGGAGGGACCTCCAGAGATCATCCAGTCCAACTGCCCTGCCAAAGCAGGGTCACCCAGGGCAGGACACACAGTAATGCATCCAGGCAGGTTTTGAAAGTCTCCAGTGAAGGAGACTCCACAACCTTTCTGGGCAGCCTATTCCAGGGCTCTGCCACCTTCACTGTAAAGAAGTTTCTCCTCATTTTGAGGTGAAACCACCTCTGTTCCAGTTTGTAGCCATTGCTCCTTGTCTTATTGCTGCTGACCACTGAAAAGAGCTTGGCCCCAGCCACTTGACACCTACCTCTCAAATATTTATAGACATTGATGAGATCTCCTCTCAGTCTTTTCTCCAGACTAATCAGCCCCAGGTTTCTCAGTCTGTCTTGGTAAGGAAGATGCACAAGTCCCCCAGTCATCTTCTTGGCTCTCTGATGGACTCTGTCCAGCAGGTCTCTGTCTCTCCTGAACTGGGGAGCCCAAAACTGGGCACAGTATAATAGGTGTGATCTCATCATGGCAGAGTAGAGGAGAAGAACTTCCCTTGACCTGTTGGCTGCATTTTTCTGATGCATCCCAGGATCCTATTGGCTCTCTTGGCCACAAGGGCACATTGCTGCCCCATGCAGAACTTGCTTAATTATTCTGTAGAACCATAGAATTGTCTTTTGAAACAAATTTGTGTTTCAGAGCCTTGAACTACTTTTCTTCTTGAATGTGTGATGCATAAAGGGGTTTTCACCTATCTCTTCAGTTGCCCAGATTGATGAGCAGTATGAAAGCAACAAACCTGATTCATGTCACAAAGCACTTTATGTTGATGTGGTGTGGGGACAAGGACTCACCCAGCAGACTAGCGAAGTTTGTTTCCATTCCTCTACACCCAGAACTACAGGGTTTGGCTTTTGGTGGCAGAGACTTCAACAAGTTACAGTTAACTTGTAGAATATACCAGACATTCTGCACGTGGCTTTTGTTGCTGCTGTTAACTGTGTGCAAGAGTTCCTAAGAGACATATTACACAGTTACATGTACAAAGTTATTCTCAGCTCCTGTGTTTCTATATACAGCTTGACAGCATGGGGTTCTTGTGTTCATCAGCGTATTAATTGTGCTATGCTGAACAGCAGCCCAACATAGTTAATTTAGAAAAGAGGCATAATGCACAACTGCCTTTTTTAGATTAAAAAAAAAAACAAACCGAAACCAACAAGCAAACAACTTCCTGAAGCACAGAGGATCTTAATTAAGATTCGTCATTATCCCTGTTATGATGAGGCTTTCTTTTTATGTCACCTAGTAGATAATCAAGGCTCTTTTTCCTCATCCTCCACTTTCTAAAGTCCGATTGGTGAGCATTTTACATAATACAGAGTATTACTTCTGTAACTGTGTGTCAGCAGCACAGGCTGACAGATAACTAACCAGAAAAATAGACTAATCTCAGACATAATTGCTTCATGCCTGTGTTTTCCTTCTCTTCTGAAGATCTGTATAGCTCATCTGAAAGGCAGAAAGACAAGATATTTGTACACAGGCTGTATTGGACATAGTGAAATAAGATAAAGAAAGTAGGGTTGAATTTCCAGAGCAGAGTTGTTTGTTTTGTTGGTAGTTTTAATTTTTTTATCCTTTTTTTTTTTCCCCTCATTTTTGAATGACAGCTTCTGTAGAAGCTTGTGGCTGTGGAGAGCCAGTCAGCATCTCTTCAGGGCCAGATGTATTTTAAAAATAAATTTGCCTGTTACTCAAACAGTAACTGACTCTCAGGTGTACAAGATGCTAGAAACTATGGAGAATCAGGTTAAAAAACAGAAATGGTACAAATTCTGTATGCCTATTCCCTTAGGGGAGGTGGACACAACAGAGTTTTCTTGTGCTGAGGTAAAGAAAGGTGCCTAGTGCTGTGTGAAGGGGCTGTGATCCCAGCTAGGACACTCCCTTAGCACTGCCTGGGTACAGCCATGCATGTTCCCACCCTCAGAAAGCTCATGTGGCTATTGACCTACCTGTGGCACAGCTAATACACAGCTTGGATATTCCAATTACAACAAGAACTTTTACTCTCAGTTAAAGGTTTGGATTTCTTCTTAGTGTAGAGCTTAGAATCATACAATTGTCAGGGCTGGAAGGGTCCTCAAGGATCATCTAGTTCCATCCCCCATGCCATTGGCAAGGACATTTTATACCAGATCAGATTGCTCAGAGCCCCATCCAGCCTGGCCTTAAAGACCTCCAGAGATAGGGCTTCTACCTTCCTGGGCAACCTATTCCAGTGTCTCACCACCTTCATGCTGAAGAACTTCTTCCTAACATCCAGTCTGAACCTACTCACTTCTACTTTTGCTCCATTCACCCTAGTCCTATCACTATCAGACATCCTAGAAAGTCCCTCGCTAGCTTTCCTGTAGGTCCCCTTCAGATACTGGAAGGTCACAATAAGGTCTCCTTGGAGCTTTCTCTTTCTGCAAACTGAACAGCCCCAACTCTTTCAGCCTGTCCTCATAGGAGAGGTGCTCCAGCCCTCTGATCATCCTCATGGCCCTTTTCTGGACATGTTCCAGCATGTCCGTATCTTTCTTGTAACTGGATGCAGTACTCCAACTGGGGTCTCACCAGAGTGGAGGGGGAGAGTCACCTCCCTTGACCTGCTGGCCACACTTCTTGATGCAGCCCAACATACCGTGGGCTTCAAGTGCACGCTGATGGTGCTCATGTTCAGCTTCTTGTCTTCCAGCAGGCCAAAGACCCTTTCCCTAGGGCTGCTCTCAAGCCAGTCACTGCCCAGCCTATATTGGTGCTTGGGATTGCCCCGATTCAGATGCAGAACCTGGTGCTTGGTCTTGTTGAACTTCATGAGTTTGACTTGGGCACATCTCTCCAGCCTGTCAAGATCCCTCTGGAACTTGCTCTGTTTGTATTTCTCTTGTGCTGACAAAAATACGCTTCGCGCTTGACTCCATTTAATCTTATACTTGTTCCCCAAAACGCAGCTGGCACCAGGCCTCTCACTCAGCTTCTCTGGGTCTCCTTTTTTCGACCTGTAAATGGTGAATGGTTGAACTTCCCTGCCTCAGGAAGCTTGTTGCTGGGATTTGGGGTACTCTGTCACAAAGGGCTTTACTGGTGACATGATCATAGACGTCCTGTCTTGCATTGGAAACAGCACTTTAAGGTAGTTTGTTTTTATTTATGGTAGTGTCACTTACAGTAACTTTATTTGCACTGAAAAAAACCTCCCACAAGTAAATAAATTTTAATTAAGTGTGAACCTATTAGAGCCCTTATTTTTCCTTAAAGGAGTGCAGACTAACCTCACATATTGCCTGCCACTTTGGAAACAGGTGAATGCTAAAGCTGTAAAATTCCTGTAACATTTGAACAGAAACATACATCTTTGAGGGCCAGTTCTGTGCCTAACTTGGATTCCTATGGAGATAAGGCTGAGACAGCTTTTCTGTCTGCCTGTCTTTCTCCTCTTTGCTGTGCTCCCCCCATAACTTTTAAATTGAGGAAGAGGACTCAACAGTGTTTCTACAGCTGTAATGAAAAATAGAGAGGAGATACCTTATTTGGATCAGGCTTCATTGATGCCAGTTATTGTTAGGAATCAGGGAATCGCAATGGGTGACAGATGTAGTGAACTCCCACCTGCAGAAGAGATTTTGGTTAGAGCCTGTATCTCCTAAGCCAGGTACCTGCTGTCAGTCAGAAGATAAGAATATGGAGATGACCAGAGTGCTTCATGTACAGTACTTACAGATGTGCTTGGTTTGAAATGACCTGAGCTATGGATCTTACCAGAGCAGATTTGAACTGATTTAAAGGTGGGGTGGAATATATGTACTCCCATTGCTAAAGTCTTCTTAGTTTGATTGTAGAGAAAAACGCTACCAGGAAGTAACTGATGGAAGTCTTAATGTAGTGGATGCTATTCTGGGCAAAACACTTCACCTATATCTGGAGGCTAACATGGATCAAGGTAGGCAGTGGGCTTCTGATGACTATAGTACTTTATTGTGGAGGCTCTAGTTTGACAGTAAGTGTGTTGTGTCTCTTTTGCTTCAACTGCTTCCACCTTTTCTGGAATACTCTGTGTTGACAAGTCTGGAGTTATTTAGTGCTGTCTTCTTAGTAATGGAAATACGTTATGGCATAAAAATGGAGATTAGATGGATGATGTTAAATTCTTGTAGTGACATCTTGCTGCTGATACCTTCAGGGTAATTCCTAGATGTTGTAGTTCATTAATATGGTGGCAAAGGAGCTTAGTATGTAATTATGTGTTCTGTGTGATGATGTGGATTTTTTTTTGATTATCTTTTTTCTTTTTCAGGACTCCACTGTTGTGACTCCAATTATTCTCAGAACAGATCCACAGGGATTTTTCTTTTACTGGACAGAGCAAAATAAGGTAAGAAAAAAGCTTCCTGTTCCAGAATGGTTCTTTGTGTTTTCTTTGGTGTGGCGGGCAAGAATCAGGAGGCTTTGCATGCCAGTCCTGGCAGAAACAGGCAAGCATTACATCAGCATATGTTCCTCTGCTCTTCTGGGGAGCAAATACAAGTGTGGCTGCTCCCTGGTGGCAAAATATGGAGAGCTGGATGGAAGATTTGGTCATTTCCAGCCGTGTTAATGATCTGATCACCAGTGAGGTGTGTTTGTCCTGGTTTATAGACAAAGATCCATTTAGGGGGCTGTTGTGGTTCATAGCTGTCTTGTGGTTTCTACATTTTGCCTTCAGTACATTGAGGATTTTGGCCATGGGGCGTAGGGACAGACACAGAATTCCAAGAGGCCAGAGGTCCCTTTGAAATTTTCCTCCTAAACTGCAGCATGTTCCCTAGCCATGCCTGTTGGACCACGCCACCAAGTTTCTAGCAATCCTTGCTAACACTTCTAAAAACATTCCGGTGTGCTGAGGTCACTGCTCTGGCTGGAAAGCTGTTGAGAAAGCTCATGGCCTGGTTCATTGTTGTGTTACTCTAGTTTCACATCTGTGTCACCCCTTGAAATCAGTGCTGTCATGTTTCCAACTGTTGGAGACTGTGGAGTTGCACTGGAGTGATACTCTGAGCAGTTTGGTGCAGATGCAGATACCATATCAGACACACAGTAGAAAATTATTACTGAGATTTGTTACAGCAAAATCGTCTCTCAAAACTAGCAACTGAATGAGATCTTCGTTTATTTTACAGATGAATTTTCAAGTAGTTATAAAGTAGGTGCTTGTACCACTTGCCCTTTAAAAACTGTGCTAAAACTTGGTAGTGCTTGAGCTTTAGCCTTCTGTTGGAGTAAATGCCAAAATGAGTAAATACCTGCTCGTAGTATTATGGCCATGGAAAACTGGTTTACCGGTGGCGTAGCTGGTTTTGGAAGTTTCTGTTGATTTTATGGTTAGATACCAGTGAAAAAATTCCTTGAGGAGGTTGCCACCATTGTACATGCAGGCTGCTCACAGCTTGGATGGGTGGATGCTTTACTGGTTCAAAAAGTGTCTGGATGGCCAGGTCCAAAGAACGATGATGAATGGCAGCTGGTCAGAAGTGGTGTTCTCCAGGGCTTAGGTTTGGGGCCAGTTTTCTTTAATACCTGGATGAGGGAATTGAGTATACCCTCATAAGTTTGTGAATGACTCCAAATTGGATGGGAGCATTGATATATGTAAGGGTAAGAAATTTGGATGGGGCAGATCGATGATCTGAGGTCAGTTGTATGAGTTGTAATGAGGCCAAGTTCTGGGTCTGCACTTGTATCACAACAACCCCATGCACTGCTACAGGCTTGGGAGAGAGTGGCTGGAAAGCTGCCCAGCAGAAAGGGATCTGGGAGTGCTGGCTGACAGCTGTCTGAACATGAGCCAGCAGTGTGCCCAGGTGGCCAAGAAGGCCGACAGCATCCTGGTCTGTATCAGGAATAGTGTGGCCAGCAGGAGTAGGGAAGTGATTGTGCCCCTGTACTCAGCACTGATGAGACTTGTAATGGGTTGGAACCTTTTTTCTGCTCCCACTACTTAAAATTACTCAGACTAAATCAGATGGTTTTGGAAGTAAGATGAAGCTATCTTTATAGCACTGCAAAATTTACAAGCATATATATATGCACACACAATGTATACAACTATTTACAATTATAAACAAGATAGAAATAATACAGAACTCCTGATTTCCCTCCTGGACAAAAGAAAACTACCCAGAAAGGCTCAAGGCGAACTGTCCTCCCTTCTGACTCCTATCTCAGAAACCCACACATAAGCTTACATCATTAGATGCTGAAATTAGAGGTGAGGTGTCAGAGCAGGTGAGGCTTAGTGGAAAAGGTGACTCGATCAAGCAATGCAGAGTCCAGACAGAGAAGTGAACCGGGACAATGTCCCAGGAGAAAATGGCTGAACATTATCTAGGCTTTGACTTTTTCATCCCACTCAGCAAACCAAGGAGTGATACAGACATCATCATTGTTTTCTTTTTACAACCAATAACCTGATTTCTCTCATTAAAATAGTCCAATTAGCCTCAAACCGGCACAGACTGCACCTTCAATGCCGTGTTCAGTTTCGTAGCCCTCACCGCCAGAAAGACATTGAGTTGCTGGAGCATGTCCAGAGAAGGGCAACAAAGCTGGTGAAGGGCCCAGAGAATAAGTCTTACGTACAGTGACTGAGGGAACTGGGATTGTTTAGTTTGGAGAAAAGGAGGCTGAGAGGAGAAATGTTATTTCTCTCTACCTGACAGATTGCAGTGAGGTGAGAGTTGGCCTCTTCTCCCTAGTCTCTCTAGTTCTACAACTAGATGTTGTGGTGTCAAGTTACACCAGGGTAAGTTTAGACTGGCTATTAGGAAGAAATTCTGTACTGAAAGAGTAGTCAGACGTTGGAGTAGGCTGACCAGGGAGGTGGTGAAGTCAGTCATTGAAGGTGTATGGAAACATGTGTAGACATGACACTTGAAAATGGTGGTGTTAGTTGACAGCCAGGCTCGATGATCTTAGAGGTCTTTTCCAACTGAAATGGTTCTATGAAGAGGCACTTTGCTGTTCTGTAGTATCATATTTATCTTCCTATACTTCATTTTCAGAGGAAATGGCGCACAGTTTTGACTCGGTCTACTTGGAAATCCTGTTATGGAACTATAATAAAAATCTTGTCTGAGCTTTTGCTTGTACAAGGTAGTGGGGGGCATTAGTATGTTCATCTATTGACAGTTCAAAGTTATTAAATTACTGCCCAGAGAGGTACAATGAACGCCCTCAGAAGCTGAAGGCTGTGACTGATCTACACAAACCCAGTAGCTATGCAAGAGCACAGTGCAGTCTTCTGTTTTGTTCCTTCCCTTTCATAAACTAATTGTAGAAGCCAAAAAATAACAGCTAACTTTATAATAATAAATGGAAACCCAGAGTTGATTGGAGAGTTCTTCATTTTTAATGTTTTGGCACTAAGACCTCCTTCAGTTTCCTACTGTTGTCTGTAAAAACAATGTCTCAAAGCAGCTCTGTGAAGAATAGCTGTTTATAGAATTGTTGTTCTCATATTAATGAAAAAATGTATTTACAATGCTCAGAGCATTTTTTGGAAGGTTGGGTATTGGTATAGGAAATGTGTCAGTTTGATTTTTAAACTTGCAAATGAAGCTTCTGTAAAGGGCAGCAAGTATTTTTTGTGGTTTATAATTCAGGACAACTAGCTGAAGCTTGTTTCTAAACCTCATCCTAGCGGTGGCTTTTAAAGAAAATATATTTCTGCTGGGGTGCTGCTACTGCAAAAAGCAGGAAGGAAATTCCACTTTCTGCTTCTGCAGGGAATGAATGGTTGGGTTCATGTTTATTGTAAAGTTACAAATAAATTAAAAAGGGAGGTTTTCTAGGATTGTCTCTTAATTTCCTTCTCTTTGTGCAAAGTGATCCTGTGTTGACAGTGGAACTGTATGAAGAAATGATATCAGGACAATACAACCTTTGTGGGTGCATTCTCCTTTTCTCCTTAGTTGTTAGCTTTTAAGCAAATGCTTTTTTCATAAAGAGGGCCTGTTATTTTCTGTGTATGGAAGGACAGAATTTGCTAAACCGAATGATGAACTGAGAGAAGCCTGCTTGCTAGCATCCTTGGTCAGATACATGGGAGCTGACTATAAATACATGTGGAGATGAGGCATGAGTAGCTGTCATCTTTCTAGCCATTTGACTGTCCTGCTTGCCAGACACTCTACAAAGTAGCAAATCCCTGCCTGGATAATGGCATGGCTTTTAAATTAGCAATCTGACTCCTTCGGATGCTGTTGCCATATCAGTAAAATTACACAGAAATTACATGAATCGTTGAGGGGAAAACACAACAACCACTCCTTTTGTACTTTGTTCTAAATTTTTAGTTAACTTGGAGAACTGGTGGTTGTGGCTCTGCAGCTTTCTTCCCTTCCCTTTTTGTTTCTTCTCTGTTGCAGAGAAAGGAAGATAATATGTAGCATCTGCTGTGTAGCCTCGTAGCTGGGCAGTCTTTTTACATTGTTCTCTTTGCAGTTAAATCTCAAAGGATAAAGGTGCCTATTCAGTTTAGCCTTCCATCACTGACCCCATCTCTGAATGACCAATCTTCACAGGATTTACAGCTCAGTCAGCAAGTCTGGATAATGCTGGAATCAAGCAGATGATAGGTCAAAAAGGCTGCCAGTGAAGTAATTCTTACCAAAAAGTTTTATATGTGCTGTGTGGCCTCTTAATTTGCCGTACTGTAGTTTTTCCTCTGTAACTTTCTAATAAAGAAGCTAGTAGCAGATTTCATAGTTACCTTGTAGGAACTGTATGCTCCTAATAAATCATCCTAGGTCTGTAGTTCAAGCCCTGTGAAGATCCACGCCACTTATGTTGTGCCACGCAAGAAAGAATCTAAAGATGGACATTCTTGTACTGTGAGATATCAGTGGCAGCCAGGTTTAGCTAAGCCATCATCTCATTCTTTACTTCTAAGGGCAGGAACACAACTTAGAAAGAAGGCAAACTGAAGAGAGAAAGAACCCCAGAAGTCTACTTTGCAGCAGTCTCCATATGACAACTTGCAGACAAGGCCAACAGTAAACTAATTGGTCAAGACTCCTTCAATGTAAAATAAGTATCCACGTGCCTTGCTTGTTTCTTCATGACTGTGTGTGATTTGACCAAATGGTTAAGTTTGGGCAGACTCCAGTGTCTCCTGCCAGGTACCTAGGTCCAGCACAGCTGCCTTTGGATGCTAACAAAAGCCGTATTAAAAAGTGATTGATGAAACTTATCTGTTTCTGAAACTTCCGTCAGCAGAGTAAAGCCTAGAATGGAAATGGATACATGTTCTTTTGACCAGATGCTGTGACTCTTTGAGTTTTACATGCTTGGTTCACCTTCACTGCCTGTCCTTGTGCAGTCAGAGCTGCAGTGAAGTTCTGTTAGACAAGTTCTTTTAAGTGTTGATCTTACAATTTGGTGATAATCATGTGGTATCTCATGCCATTAGACAGTATGAAGTGGTCCCTTGTGATAAGAGGACAGAATTTTTCAGACCTGGAAAGTCCTTTTCCCTTTTGTGTCCTAAGGTGATTATGAATTTCTCTGCTTCTGTAAAGCCAACACAGATTGCAGAGTGAATGTGTAAAGTGGAGCTGGAAGGCTGTAGGTAGCATTCTATAGGATTAGACTTGACTTCAGCATGTTTGTGAATTCTGTGGCAGTCCCACTGCCCTCATCCAAGTGGAAAAGGATGTGTTTTTTTCAGTTGCTGAGAGTTCTGTCTGTATCATTTAAGAGTTCTTTGGTGTCAGTTTTGAATCGGGCTTTTAAACAATTGGGTCAATATTGTACTCACCAAAGATCTTTTCATTACACCAGTATAGATTTTACAGTACATTTGATAAGCACACAAAGGCTGAAGTAAAGGGGAGGAAAAAAAGCTAAATAATTCAACCCTTTGAAGAACTGAGATTGTAAATATATCTGCTTGAAAAGATGGTGCATGTCTCTCCACTTAAGGCTTATTATAATACAAACAATGAAAAACTCTCCTTCCTCATTTTTTAATCATCGCTTGATAATTCTGCTTGATAATGAATATTTGCTGTTTGGGCCTCTATATCACATGGCTCATCATATGCATGGATTTGCCTTTAGTTCAGCTGCAAAACACAAGCTTAGATCTATGTACCATGCTGACATTCTGCCAGGCACTGAAAAGATTTCTGTATTAGGTAACGGGGCGCTTTTGTTCATTAGCGTCAAGTTCTGTCTTACATAGCTTGTGGTCTGAATGCTCTAGTACTTGTGGTCATTCTTTGTTGAGTTCTGTAAACATATGGTGTATAATCTAGTTACATTCTCAAGTGTCAATCTGACATGAATGGAAATCATACCAAAGCTAGAAGAGTTTGTTATTGGAAGGACTCTTCAAAGAGACCCCTACTGAGAGGTAAGTTAAATTCATTGTATAGGAGGCATTGCTGAAGATTTGCTCCACGTGGCACTCTTCATTTACTATGTATGTGAATTGCACACAAAGCTACAGGTGGATTGTCTCTGATTTTTTTTTTTTTTTTTTTTTTAGTGTAGGAGTCAGTCACTTGCTGTATTTAAGTTGACAATTTAAGGAGTGAGGGGTTTCAGCCTGGTGAAAGTGGAGGAGATCCTGCAATGGCAATGCAGGATTTTTGGGACTATTAGACTTTAAAACACATCACATGCTAGAAGAGGTGACACAGTAGTTTTGACTGGAAATCTGGATGAGAACTTCCCTGGGATAAAGAGTTGTGATGATGTGAGATTTTGCTTCTCAATGATACTGGAAATTGGGAGTGAACCTGAAGCAGCTAGTAAAATCATAGTGATATCACAGCAAATAATTTGTGTCTTTGCTTGGTCTTTTCAGTCTTGTTGGTTTGTGAATATGACATATAATCTTAGCAGCTTTGATATTAAAAGCTTGAGACCCAGGTGCTGTTGCTGGAATGCAGACAGAATATTTTAGTTAAGAAAACATTCTGTAAATACTGCCATTCTAAATTGTGTCTCACATTTTTAATAGGAAATGAGAAAAAATCTCAAGGATTCAGCTGCTTGCTAGGGAGCTATTATAACCCTGAGCAGCACAGAAGTAGGAATTGAAATCCTAAATGTGAGTTCTTCCTCCAGCAAAGATGCAGTTATGTGATATGCAGCATAACAGTTAATTTGTCAAAAGCAGAGATGGTAAATAATCTGTAACAGGATGTCAAGGTTTGAGTTGAATTTGCTGCTGCTATTCAGTACCATCATGCCAGGTTCAAAATGGAAGTGTCATCTGGAGCAAAGGATTATGGGGCATGAAGTTCGTATTTGTGGTGGTTTGGGTGTCCCCTGCCCCCTCCCACTTTAGAAATCACCCAGACTAGACTCAGTCGGCTCTGGAAATTTGAATGAAGCTTATATTTACAGCTTGCACAATATACAAGCAGATTAATTTACAGTATATACAGATATATAGGAATATACAAGGTAAAAGGTAATGCAGACACAACTCACCTCCCAGAAACCTGAGTCCCCAGGAGGGGCTCTCAACCACCCCCTCACCTTCCCCCCTACCCCTCTCAACCTTACCCCAGTCCCAAGGAACAATGGAGGTTCGGCCAGGGGGATTAAGAAGCAAGGTGAATCAGCCAAAAGCAAAAGGAAGGTGAGGTTAGAAAGCAAGATGGAGTTCAGCCAGCAGCCCCAGCTCCCCAGCAGGTGAAGAGCCGAGAGCAAAGCCCAGAGTGAAGTGCCCAAGAGACCTTATCTTTTGTTTTGCATTTCTTCTTTACACATCTCAGCAAGGCTGTAAGGGAAGTAGACATCATCATTGTTTTCATTTCACAGCCTATGATCTAGTCCTTCTCACCAAAACATTCTATCTAGGCTCAAACTAGTGCAATATTTTAACATGAGAGGCTTCATTTTACCATTGCTGCTTCTGTTTTTTGGAGTGTTGGTCTTTTCCACTGGGTAGGCTGCATGTCGGGGAGTGAGGAGAGACTGGTGGCACCTGTATTTTGCTGTGCTTTTCTGCAAAAAGGCTAAGGTAATTGTGTGTCTTACCTCATTATATTCTCTTGATCTCAACCCAGATTTTTTTATGAGTTACTTTCTCTTCTTTCCCCTGACAGTGTGGGGAGAGTGGAAGGGGGAACTTGTGATAGTGGGCTGTGTTAACCCAGGAAATTTTTCAGCTTGGGAATATTGACATGGGAACTGAGGGGAAATAGCATTCAAAGGTTAAGCCTCTACCTCTGATAGCAGCCTGAGCGGTAATCCTGAAAATTCACCTGTGTGCATTTGTGTTCTCAATACAGAAATAACTTCTCACCTGTATCTTTAAAAGCAGTACTTAGGGCATCAAAGATAAAACCTAGTATGTAAACTATCACCTGTACTCATTGTTTCATGCTGGAAATGGTGTGCCAGTGCTTCTTTTCAGTGAATGACACAGCTTCCTCACAAGCTTCTCATTGTGGCATTTTGAAGTGAGGAAAATGTCTAGCTCAACAGCGCAGTAGGGGAGTCAGCCTAGCAACACTTCATGGTCACCTGAAAGTTGAGTAAAAGAAGGTGGGGAAAGTGGTAGAAGATTGTCACAGGTAGTGAAAATGGGAGGAAGTATTTCATGGAGGTCAACTTCCCATCAGGCTGCTGATTTAATTTTTAAAAGGAAATCTGTCTGCTTTCAAAAGGTGGTGTCTTGGTTCTCCTCTAAATTTACCAGAGACTCAAAATAGTAGGTAACATAACCAGTACAATAAGATGATGCCTTCTTTGCCTCCTTCTCTTACCATCCTCCTCCCCCACCTTGGAAAGAAAGGAATTGGATGTAGAGAGGAAAAGCGTAAAACACCCAAAGAAATAGTCTTGCTTCGATTTGGAAGTTAAAAGGAAAAAAAAACCTTTAACAATAAATAAAAAATATTTAAGGTAGGGGAGTTACAAAGAGGTATAGGGAGGGGAAACAAGGTACAACAATACATATACAACCAGACTGATGGCAGTGGATGAAGGTAGATTTCAGGAAGGAGGTGTCCACCATGTGGTGGGATGACCAGGTGGTAAACCAGGAACAGCAGGAACAAGGGTGGTGCTATCAGGCAAGGAGGCAAAAGAGAAAAAGAAACAGGAAGTTCCTCTGTTTTTATAGGGGTCCTAGATGGGAGGTGGGAGTGGGTTAACCACTACCCTGGGGTCAGGTTCAGATCCACACCCCCAGGAGGGTTAACCCTTTACACATGGAAACTGTTGAAGGCCCATTAGGGAAATAGTACTACATCAAACACAGAAGATCTCTAACAAGCATTCCCCGCTGCTAAATATCTCCTTTATTGCTGTAAAAGAGGCTGGAATACAAAATGAAGTTTGGGTTTAATCTGCAGCATAAGTACAGTTTCTGAAATAAATAAGCCAAAGGAGCTTCAAAAAGGGAGGATGACTCTGATCTGGAGTCAGCCAAATATATGAACTGTTCAGTTCTCAGGTGCTGAGAACATTTCTAACTTATTTGGGGATATGCAAGAGTGTTACCTTTGCTATCCAATTGAAAGTGGGTTGTGACTTCCCTATAAAGATGATAGCATAGATTGTTTTTTGTTTAGGTGGGCTGGAACTTCATAACCTTCTACTGTAGGTAGCTGTGAATGTCAGCTGTTAAAAAATACTGTAAGCTTGAGTTCTTGTGCAAGAGACCCTTATGGTCTGGCTGCTGGAAACTTGTTTCATGGTTAGCGTTTTCAGCTTAAATATTTCAGGGAAGAACACTTTTGGCCTTAACTACTAGCAATGGATGCTTTTAGGGAACAGCTGAGAGTCGGGAGACCTGGGTGCTTGCTTGTCTTTTCGCGGCACCATGGGCTGCTCTGTTTCCCATCCTACCCTGACTGTTTTTGAGAAGCCCTCTGTGAGCAGTGCTGCAGCACGGTGTTCCCGAGTACTCCAAATTCCTTTCTTCTTCCCCCCACCGGGGGTTTGAGGGGGGAGGAGAAGGCGGTGTGAAAACTACTTTTCCTCCCCCGCCCTGCAGGCTTGAAGGGGGAACTGCAGAAGGCACCTTTCTGCACATGTGCCGGCCTGTGTGGGAGCCCACACTGGAGTCAGGCTGGTAGTTGACTGGACACTTTGTCTAGAAGAGGATGAATAGAACAATGGAGAAGGTGAGGAGGTTCCCACCTTGAAAGAGTGCCTGTCTTGACAGAGTTCCCAAGAGGACAGGTTCCTGCTGTGACAGAATTCTCCTTTTGGAGCGTCCCCGCTTTTGGACAACTCCTACCTTTTTACACGGCTCTTGGTTTTACACCATGCCTGCCTTTGAACTGTTCTCCCCTGCCGCTGCTGAGGCAGTGTTGCTTCCGCAGCTCCCTGTCTTGTGGCAGCTGTGTCTGGACACATTTCTGAGCTCGGCAGCTTTCCCACTCACCTTGGGCTTCTGCTGCAGGGATCCAGACTATTGGGTGTTGCTTACAGCATCAGGAGGCAGTCGACCCACAGAGAAATCCAGCAAGGGATCACTGCTAAACATCTATCTCACCTCCGTGAGTAAAGCCTCCTGTTCCCTTAATTCTCTGCTCAGCCTGATTGACAGTGGGGTAAAGCTGTGTTATAGCTTAGCCTTTTCTGTTTCCTGATTTCCTAAATCTCTAAATTTGTCCATAACGTCCTTTTGAAGAACTCCCAATCAAATTCGAATCTGTAAATAAACTAGTTTTATATAGTTTGGGGGCAGGGTTTTCAATAAAATAATTCATTTTTTTAAATTCCAAACTTAGCCACATTAATTCCCTGCCTCCACGACAGAGGGACAGCCTGTTACTGCTGAATTAGCAATTGATGCAGCATGGTTCTGTGCTGCAGTACATGTGCTTTGATGTTGGAGATATTAATGTCCTCTAGCTGAGAAGGGTGTGTTAAATGGAGATGGTGGTGTGTAGTAATCCAGGCTTCAATGTCCTTTCTCCTCCTTAATTAAAGTCTCTTGTGTTCGTGCCCACAGCTTGTACATAGATTTGTTTGAATATGCAGCATTGGCTTTGCTATGCTAACTATTATTAGCATAATTCAAAAATTGGCTTCTAGGACATCGGCTTTCCTTATTGTTGGGAGGATAACTCATCTCTCGATGGGCCTGTCAGATTGCTTTCCCTGCTGAAGCCCTGCCAGTTCAGGTACTTCTCTCAAATGCTTCATATCCTAGCTGTTTCCCCTCCCGACTATGTTTTCAGGTTTTTGGTTGTTTTTACACTCACCCCCACACTCCTGTTTAAGAGATTGTGCTCCGAAAGTGAGGATCTTTAAATAACAGACATTCTGTCTCCATATATGCCTCTTCCTGTGTGAGTGTTTGCAGTCCTTTGGAAGTTACAGGTTTTGTTTTTGTTAAGGAGCTTGAAAAATGTTCTTGAAATACAAGTGACTAGTGATAAATGTCAGTTTTTGCACTTATACTGCCTTTCTTTGCTTTAAGGCTTTTTACCAGTAAAATATATGTTACTGCGTAAGGACAGAAGACACTCTGTAGGGTCTTCTTGTAGAGAATCACCTTTTAGTCCCGTCTTCTTTAATGACAAGTTTCATTATATATCCCACTACTGGGAAGATGCACAATCAACCTCATGCTACAAAGCATAGGAGTTTTAGCTTTGCTGTGTCTCTGTGGCTATTACTTTTGAGTGTTTCTGACTATACTGATGCTGTGTACGTGGCCAGTCTTCTCCAAATGTTCTGCTGGATTAGAAGGTCTGTAAAATCTGCAGGCATCCTCTGCCAGTGCTATGTGTCTCTTCTCTCCAGCTTGGCTTTCCATTTTCCTGGTGTTTTGTGCTGCTGTATCTTCTCAACAGGCAGTGATTTTGCTATGGAGATTCTGAACAGGATCTAGAAAATATCAAACTCCACCAAAGAGAGGGAAACTGTGTCTGTAGTGGCTGTGCCTTGCTGTGTTGTGTACATGTGTGCATGCATGTGCTGTCAGTAGGCAGATCTCCATTTTTGCCTTTTTACAGTTAGGCGGGAAATGAGTATTCGTCTTCGGTGCTTCTCCTAATTAATCTTTTCACATAGACATGTTTGCCCATGTATTATAAATTCTTGATGTCGTTGTCCATCCTTCATCTATTAAGACAATAATAGACATTTCTCTCTGATACCTAGTATGATGCTGTAGCTCTGCTGATGTGGAATGTCATGCACTTGTGCTGGGTGGGAAGAGTGGGTGCTGTGACAGAGGGTTTAGGTTTCTGTCCTCATTCATGTACCAGGAAAAATAACTTCTGTTGTCTGAATTTTCCAGAGTAGAGGTTGAGCCTGCTTTTAAGACTGTCACATGCTTTTATCCAACATGCACTCTGCATTGTATGAGAGAAACAAGACATGTTATTGTAGAAGAGAACTCTGAAAGGTTGAAGAATGTATTGAAATCCTTTATCTCCAGGGTGTGTTAAACACTGGCTGTTCAGTTAGCCCAGTAGAAATTTTGTCTGTGGAGCTGTATGTAACATTTCTGTTTCAAGGCTGCAATTACACCTCAAAAGTGCAATTCTACCCATGTGCCACATCCCAAAGAACTCTTGTACTGTCTAGGAGCTGGGTATTACTAGAATCTACCACTGATCTTAAGGTCTGTCACAGTGTGCTTGCAGAGCTTCACTGAGCCTTTTGATGCTGCCATGGCTGCAGCATCTGTGGGTGCCATCAGACTAGTGGTGTGCAGCTAAGTGCCTAGCAGGGCATCCCTGGCAGAATCTACCTCAGAACTGCAGAAGTCCGTGGGTTCTTAGCCAGTAGTGCACAGCTGTGGTGCCAGGTATTGCAGATACTGTTTATTGAAAAGACAGTTTGCAGCTGACCTAGGCGAGTGCTGCCGTGCTGATCACAGTATGTTGAATAAACAGAGTTGTAGTGTATTTACCTGTATGATATGTCTCACTTAGGAGGACCATGGATAATATGGACAGGTGGCTTACTATCCGTGGAGCTCATTATCTTTGATTGATAAACAGCAGTAAGTGCTGTTTAACAAGAGTAGTAATAAAAATATTGATTAGCAGGGTACAGCTGTCTGGTACTAAATGATGCTCATTCAGGCCTCTGTTAAAATGATAATGAAATTTTGAAGGAAGTTTTTTGCCTTTTATTCTGTCTGCTCTGGCTTTATTTGGGATGGTTAGACATAAGGTCTTACTTAATTAAAAAGTACTATGAAGTGGAACACTAATACCTGAAAACTAGCAATTTGGCCAAAAATTATGCAGGGAGTGCCATTAGAGAAATGGGTAATTTGTCTTAGGCACTTTTAACTTTGCAACTGGGAAAAATTAAAAATGCTCTTTATTTAAAAGATCTTGAAGAACAGCACAGCATCTTACAAAAGGTGACTTTGTTCTGTGATTTCCATCAAAAGAGAAAAAGGAAAAAAAATGAGGTGATTTTTCTGCTTTTGATCAAGATTTGCTTGCCAAATAGTACAATAAGCATAGGGCTGTGTTGTTAGTGAAGAACATCATTCCAAATGAAGGTAAGATGGGACTTCATGAGCTATTATTTCCCTTGTCATTGAAGTCTGTGCTACAGTGATGCATCTCAAATGTCATCAGCCAATCTGCATACCCAGATCTTCACTGGTTCATGCTGTAATTAAAAGTTCCCAGACATGCTTGAAGGGAAGCTGGCATCACACGTGTTGAGCAATAGCAGTGCTGTTCCAAGGATAGTCTGAGTCTTGCAGTTGTCATCCTCTTAGCACTCACACAGCACAACATAGTATTAGACTGGATCATTATGTCATAAATGCTTCCTGCACCAGGAAAAATACCTGGTTATGCTTATACTTTTGGGATTTGAAGATAGCTAGAACCTTGCCTTTCAGTTCCCTAGCTCAGGGCTTTTCCTTGAAGTTGAGTTGTCCTTAGATGTGGATCTCCAATGGCTTTTACTAGCGCTACTTCAGAAGCAATGTAATTGGTCATAGTCATACAATGGTCTATATTTCAGTGAGGTGACTAGTAAGTAACTAGTACTTGGCAGCAAAGCAAAATGCTTTAGCAGTTCTTATAACTAATAGATGTCTATCAGTGCTCTGTAAAAATGATACTCAAAGGAACGTGGTAGTGCAAAGGTATAGGTACAAAGTACATCCTTCTTCAGTGTGTGGTTTAGAGCTGGTTATAAACAACTCATATGCAGAGTAAGTTGTCTTCTTCACATTGAATGTTACCACTAAGTGTCATGGTCTAAAATTATCTCGGCTAAATCACTGGCTTTGCACTGTACCCTTTGCAGACATACCAGGAGACTGAAGCCATATGACATTTTTGCTAGTGAAAGTTCTAGGAAGAGCCTGTCAGAGATGCTGCGGTAGTGCTCTTGGAGCGTAATGATGTCATACATACTAGATGGATGAGGTGGAAAGTGTCTCTCATTAGACTTGCATACAGTGCATTTTAAAATGTAGAAAATCAGTGTGAGAAGTGGCACTGCTGTGCTGTTGCCAGAAGTAGGTTTTCAGTGTACTGACTGCAGATGTATCTTGTCACTGACAGCTCATCCTTTGCATATCAGAGTGTTGCATATCCAGATTTAGATTCCTCTTTAATATATGTCGAACTTCCAATCAATATTTTTACTGAAGTCAACAAAGCTACACAGGAAAGGTGTATAGATAAGAAAAAGGAAGCTGGAGGGCAGGTCAGCCATTCTGACTTGCAGATTGAAATGTTTGCACATGTTTTCATAGTGTTCCTACATTTCACTGACTATAAAAAAAAAAAATCATTTTGGCTTCATAGCTTTTGTGTGAGGGGAGAACTATTTACCCTTTGTTGTTAGAATGAAGGGGGAAGTATCTTAGCCTCTTCAGAAGTCCTATTGCAAAGCTGATTGTTGAAACTAGATCTCTTAATTCCTTGAACATGCCTTTTCTCGTAGTTGAGAAGCAGCATAAGGCATTTCATAATGTCATTTTTTTTTTTCTCCTGACATTTCATTCAGGACTTACTAGGATTCAGGCTAAAATCATGTGTCCTTCATTTCATTGCTTCTCCTACCTCAGATTCTGCTGTGTGCAGAAGCGATAGAGTCAGTGTACACAATTCTCTCTTGACTTGTGTTTTAGTTTCCTGGACCTGTCCTGTTTTGTCTTGCTCATGCAGGAAGATGACTTTAGCTGCTTGTTTTTGTTTTGGTTTGTGAATGGGCTCTATAGTACACACAGGCTATGCAGTTCTGATACATTGATACTATGTTAAGAAAGCTTTTCACAGATACCCTTCAGAGCATGTTTAAAATGTACAAGAGATTTCTGTGTCGTTGAACTGGCATAATTGTATATGACATGTCACTTGTATGTCCCCTTCTTTAGAGTGATCAGCACATCTAATATCGTAGACAAAAATGTGAGGCTTCTGCCACTGAAGAATGCAGGTAGTTAACCACAGCAGTCCATCCAAATCCTTTGGGTTTATGCTGGTAGTTTGTCATGGCCACTTAGCAACTTCCCTGAATTTCTTCCAGGAAGATGGCTAATGGAACAGTCTTTTTCTGATCTGTTTAGCTAAATAGCTGTAATAATGTGGGATATTAGAGTAACAGATGCTGTTGACTATCCTGCAGTAGATCAAAGTTTGTATATACAGGAACTGTGCACTTCCTTTCAGAGTCATGATTTGGAGCTTCTCATTTGTTGCTATGGTATTATATCATCAGAACAATGAGAAACAGAAGTGGTAATTTTAATAAATTGAACCAAAAGTGCCGGTTTGCAACAGCCTCAGCTTGGAGCCCAAGGAATAGTTATTTTTTTTTATTAGTTCTGACAGAAAATGGTGCTCTATAGATGACTTTCAAACATTGCTGGCATCTGAGGATCTCAAAGACTTCAAGAGTCTAAGCTTGCTAAAACAATTCTGTGTCATAAGACTTAAGAAATATTTGGCTCACATTACTGGTGCAATTTTGTGTGGCCTCAGATTATAGCTCCTGAAGTGCAGATGACCAGGACCTGGAATTGGCATTTGCATCCCAGGCTTCTCAGGCTTGAGTCTGATGTTCCATTTTAACTGCACAGTGCAGAGAATGGTGGTGCTTGGCAAGTCACACCACCTGCTTCCAGAGTGGGTTGGGAGGTGAACAAAAAGAGAGATGGAAATTAATCACTCACCTGGTGACTTGAGCTAGGCTTTGTCCTAGCTTTTGCAAGAGCAGAGCATACTTCAGTTTTCCTGTTGTTTAAAATAACTGACCAATATGTGAATGACCAGTATGAGATCCCTCAGAGTCTAATGCCCCAGTCTCACTCTGTTTGATTCAAAAAAACGGATTTGAAGTATGGAGCTTAAATATCTCTGTCTGAGATAGGTGAAATTTAGCAGTTTCAGCTGCATCTATTTGAGTTTAATCTAAATGATGATGGCACCAGTGTGATGACAGTATCTGAATCATGAACGCATTAGAAATTGACAGTAGATTCCTCAGAGACTAAAAGGATGCCAGTTCCATGGGTATGACTGAAAGAATAGGATCTAGGGGAATTAAAACACTTCAGACAATATTAATGAGATATTTCAGATATTGTAAAATCTGTTGTTATTATAATATCCTAACGTCATTAGATATGTTGTTTAATTGGCTTGGCTTTATGTTCAGAATATAACTTGTTGGGTAGTCTTAATGTTCCTATATTGATATAGTTGTTAATTTATAGAATTGGCCTGAGAATGTGTGAACAATCATGTTGCTAGCCATAGAGTCATATGCCAAACAAAACAGTGTTGTTTCAAGTTAAGACTCGACCTGAAAAGGTTACTTTGGTCCCATTGTATGTTTAGTAAATTTCTTGAACAGCTTGTGTCTTAGAGTTGCCTTGTTGCTAGCTCAGTAAAAGCCCCTTTGTCTCACATGTGTTTCTTATCTGCAAAGATGGAGAGTTCTGTCACTGGCTGGGCAATGAGCTCATTGTGAACACTCTGCATATACGTGAGATATCCTTGAATACACTAGTATGTAAGTGTGGTGTGTCTAAGGAGAAGTTACCATGCCTCGAAGCTCAGTAACATCTGATAAATGACAAAACTCAATTTAACCTAGAGTGTTTCAGCAAAATGGAGATGAGACTGAGTAGAATTATCCATAAACATAAAGAGGACTTCAGTTAGGGGTCAAGGGAGTTGTTACCAGTCAGTTGACTGTTCACTTCAGCATCTTGTTTTCTTTTATTCGCCTTCTGCTGGCTTGCAAGAATTGGCACAGCAGTAAGTTTGTGTGAGTACAGCTCTCAGGGGCAGTGACATGATTGCTTGCTATCATCTGTTATTGCCCCATGAGCTCTCAAAGAATTTTGCCAGTCAGCCTCTGAACGTGTTCTGAGGACCGATTGGTGCTTAAGGATGCAACGTACCACAGATGTGTCTTTTGTATTCTTTGTGAAAGACTAACTGTCTGACCTGTCAGCTTGGGCTGGTGGTGTATGGACCAAGCTGCACGTGGCCAGAGAATGCACGCAGGCCGTCTGAGTGGGACTAGAGATGGCTTGGTGGTTGTGGTAGGGAGGCTATAATTATCCCTCCTTTAATTAAGGGGGCCCTGGGATTATTGTGTTATGTACCCCAGAAAATTGTATAGGCATTAGAAGAGATGGGACAGCTGCTTAAAACTCTGACTCTTAATTGCCCTGTTTGGTAGGGCTGTGTGGGAGCTCTCTCTTTTTGAGACTGGGTCCAGGACTAGTTTCAAAACAAATATGCAGGCTCATTTAGATAGGGGGTTTAAAAATTACATTTTTTCATACTTGATTCTGTAAGTGATAGAATCACACTCATTAATTTCATTATAAGGAAGCCTCTTCACACTAAATAGAATGCTTTTGGAACTTCTGAATGTCATGTTTGACTTCAGTTCTAGTTGCAGGGAGTAGGAATAGACACTGAGTATTGTGTTCACTTCTGAGCTCCTCAGTTCAAGATTGATGCTGAGGTACTGGAATGTATCCAGAGAAGGGTGATGAGCTGGTGAGGGGCCTGGATCACAGCCCTGTGAGGAGAGGCTGACGGAGCTGGGGGTGTGCAGCCTGGAGAAGAGGAGGCTCAGGGGGAACTCATTGCTGTCTACAACTACCTGAAGGGAGGCTGTATCCAGGTGGGGCTCAGTCTCTTCTCCCAGGCAACCAGCAACAGAACAAGAGGACACAGCCTCAAGTTGTGCCAGGGGAGGTATAGGCTGGATGTTAGGAGGACGTTCTTCCCAGAGAGAGTGGTTTGCCATTGGAATGGGCTGCCCAGGGAGGTGGTGGAGTCACTGTCCCTGGAAGTATTCAAGAAAAGACTGGATGAGGCACTTAGTTGACTGGATAGGGCTGGGTGATAGGTTGGACTGGATGAGCCTGGAGATCTCTTCCAACCTGGTTGATTCTGTGATTAATATCTGCTTACTGTCATGTGAGGCAAAATGCACAATTCTGATTTAAATCCAGACTTGCTTGTATTTTATTAAAGACATATATTATGAAGTAATTTCTGTGTACATCTGTACTTTCCCATGTACTTAGTAATTGAGGTGACGATGCAATACTAACCAGAATTTGGTTGAAATCAGATCCTGTTCTAATATGGATTAATAAAGCCATGTTTTGTAAAGTTTGGAGATATATCCTTTCTTTTGTGTCTAGATGTGCCTTTTTTTACCCCCAGAGTTTGTATAAAAGGATATTATGGAGCCTTAAATGCCACAAACATAGACCTGTGCTGCCTGTACATATGCTTTTTATTGTTACCTTCACCACCTAGCCCACCTCTAACTCAGAGGTTAATATACCTGTGAAATGAATGATGTCTCAGAGGAGGCTGGTATAATTATGATGGCAGTGTTTGCTCTAGAGGCTCAATTCCAGTCACGCAGCTACTAACTAATAAACAGTTTCATAAATTAACAAGATAAGAAATCTCACCATATATTGCAAGATCCTGTGTGATCTGGAAATCTTACTTTTTAACTGTGCATTCTATCAAACTGATCATGAAGCGAATGACTTGCATTATTTGATACACATGAAAAATGTAGAAAAAGCCTTTTCCTATTCAGTAAAGTGCTGTTTTGACCTGTCTTCTTGAACATCCTCTGCATCACCTACTCCTCTATCTTATCTGTAAAGCAAGCAGCGTAGTAAATATGTAGGAGAGATGCTTCGGTAAGTCGGAAACATGTTGAAGTTATGAGGTGACATATGGTGAAGCTTTGGACTGCCGGTCTTGGTCAGAGTGCTGGTATGCAGTGATATTGGGGATGGAGGAGCACTGTGTATCTAGTGTGCTTTTTTAAGGCTCATTGCAATATTCTAGTAAGAGGAATTAGATCATTGCTTGTAAAAGAATAATAATGATAAAGTCTGTATCATTCCTTGGTTTGATAAAAGGTATACAAAGCCAAAGTATAAACAATTCAGCCCTCTTTGCTTCTCTCTAATATCTTCTAACTAGGCTAAGCAGATAACATACAAGCTTTGTTGGTTGTTTCGTCTGAGAGACAGAGGGTGGTATTTGGCCCTTTCTGGGCTGCTTCTTCTGGAAAGGAAGTTTGGATTTCTGTATTATTTCTAGATTGTATATAATTGTAAATACCTGTAAATACATTGTGTATATGTGCTTGTGAAATAAGCTTTGCTGTAAATGCAGCTTTATTTACTTCCAATCCATCTGAGATGGTCTGGTAAATTTCAGCTGAGGGGGGGAAGAAAGTTCCTCGACCCACTACATCTAGCAGTCTCAGAACTATAAGCAGGTTTCTGGTTTGCATCCATCTGAAACTGTTATGCTGATGATAAACAGCTTTTGGAATTGAAATATTAGATCAGGAGGCAAATAACTAATGAATATTGCATAGAAGTGAAAGAATAAAAACATCAAAACCCAGCCCCAAACCTCCCTTTGCAAACCACAGGAAGATAGCTTAGAGCATTCTGTTTGAAGTTTAAAAACCACACATTTTAGCTTGACTACTTAGAAAATAGTCTAATTGAAAAAGATTCTGGTGTTCAGAGTAAGGTCCTTCTCTGAAGTAGGAAAATGTGAAGTAGAAAGATGGGTTTTTTGTTTATTTTTTTTTTTTTAAGCAAGAAGTATAAATTTCTGTGCCTCTGAATATTTGAAGTCATGAGTATTTAAGTGAGTTGGTGTTGTCAAGATAGGAAGCCAGTTTTAAGGCTCGGTTTTTGAAGCTGAATTGGTTTCCAGAGATTTCTTTGTGTTGTACCCAGAGATGGCTTCTTTGCAAGGGACCTTCTTTATAGAAGGTAGTCTAAGTGATAATTCACAAATATCCACATCATGAACATACACAGGGATAGATGTCTGTGTCCTTTTGACCTTTGAATTGTTCAGGCTGCTGCATGAAATGAGCAGAGTCATGCTCTCAGGGGGCTTCTGCCTTTTGCTGCAGTGCTTATTTGGTGTCCTACTATATTAGGAATTGTCTTGTTTAGTGGTGGTTGTTTTTTCTAATATGTACGTGGGCTGTCTAGCTTCTAAGTCTTTGTACCTGTATCACATCATGTGAGGTATTGCTTATGAACTGCAAACCCTTCAGTTATAGTTCATCTGTGCAAATTAATTCCCAGGACTTAGGGGAAACTACTAAATGCTCCTCTGTAGCAGACTTTGCTTGGACCTCACCTGAGATCCAAACAACTCCATACAAACTCATGTAGGTCAGAGGAGAAGAACTTGGGTGATGTTAACTCTAGAGAAAGCGGCATGTGGGAACAAGAATGAAACATGCCAGTAGGACAACTGGAACCGAGTTCTTAGAACATGTCCAAGAGAAGGGCAGTGAAGCTGGTGAAGGGTCTGGAGGAGCAGTTGAGAGAATTGGGGTTGTTTAATCTGGAGAAGTGGAGGCTGGTGGGAGTCTTTGTTGCTCTCTAACTACCTGAAAGGATCTTTTAGTGAGGCGAGGGTCAATTTCTTCACCAGGTAACAAGTGAGAGGATGAAAGGAAATGGCCTAAAGTTGTGCCAGGGGAGGTTTAGGATATTAGGAAAAGCATCTTCACTGCAAGAGTGGGGTTAAGTATTGGAACGGGCTGCCCCGGGAAATGATGGAGTCATCATTCCTGAAAGTATTCCAGAAATCGTGTAGATGCACATGGATGGTGGACTTAGCAATTGATGATCTTGAAAGTCTCTTCCAACTTTTGATTCTATGACTGTGTGTTGCAAAATTGCCATGGCAGTACCTGAATAAACTAATGGCCACAAGTGGAAAATGGGGACAGCTCTAATTCTGTAGCTGTGTCTAGATGTACAAATATCACATCTGCAAAGGGTGTCTAACATAGGTGTGATGCTATGAGATATGTTAATTTTGTTGTAGATGAAAGTTACAGGCGTGGTGTTGAAAGATTTTTCTTAGTGCCAGGTGCTGTTTTTTATGGAGTGTGGTGGCTGGGCTGTGCCACACACTCTTAGGCACACAGGAGCTGTGTGTGGGCTGTCTCTGATCCAAAAGCTGGTACTGGGACATGGAGCTGGGCTGCAGTGGTAAGCTTTCGTGAGCACCTTTATCTTGATGACAGAAAAAGAAACTAGTTCAGTGTAAAGATGTATCTTTAAAACAGGGTTCATTGCATTTGGAGAATGAAAAAGGGTTTGCTTTTTAAAATCCTTGGGTTTGTTTTGGTGTATGTTGGTGGGGTTTTTGTTTGTGGTTTTTTGGTTGTTTGTTTTTTTTTCAATCCCACTTCTTTTGGCATTCCCCCTGAAGCCTGCCTATCAACTGTGTGTGAGCAAGGCTGCTTCTTGTTGACTGATACTGTAGCTTTTGAATAAACTCCTGCCTCATCCAGCTGGTTTCCTTGAGATAAGTTCTTCACTGGGATTGCTTCTAGCAGCAATATTTCATTCCTTGACCACTTAAAAGTCAATTAAAATAGTGCAGATATTGATGCAAATTTCCTCATCACCTGCAGGTGTCTAATTGTGGAGTGACAGGTCAAGTGCTGACCTTCAGTAGTTTGAATCTCTCAAAGCAGTGGGCTAATATTTTTATTTTTTTTTCCCCTACTCTTGCTCATAAGTCCTGTTGCAGATGTGGGAAAGGGGAGGTCTGATGAGGCAATATAGAGCATACTAAATATTAGTAGCTTTTAAAATGCTGGGTATTTTTTGCTAGGCTGCATTTTTGATTTTTTTTTTTTTTTCTGTAGGTAAATGAAACTCGACTTTATCTGTCATTTGTTTTGGTAGGAAGGTGAGATGGGCCACCAGGCAGCCTGTAACAGAATCTTGAACCCCTCAGCCAGAAGCTAAATATAATTGTTTCCTTATGGAAACAACTTCTGGGAGACAGTGCTTCTCTTCCTTTCTGCAGAGTGAAGGCTTTGCCTTGCTGTCTCTGGGCTGTGCAGGCAGCATTACAGGCTCCTGGGACTGGGAGATGAGGTTTTCCTATCTGAGATGTTGGCACAAAGTAACTCTTCAGTGTCTCTGAAGACACCACTGTACTGCTGCTGCAGGAGCAGACGATGTTAAATAGGTTGGTGTGAGCACAGTTGCTTCAAGAGTGGCTGGAAATGCTAAAAGGCAGATATAAAGTGTGTGCTTGGGAAAGCAGACAACATCAAGCTGTGTGGTCTGGTTGACATGCTGGAGAGAAGGGATGCCATCCAGAGGGAGGTAGACCCAAGTCAGCCTCATGAAGTTCAACAAAGCCAAGAACAAATGGGGCTGGGTGAGGACACCACCTCACCCAGCCCCATTCCTGTGCCTGGCTTGGGACAATTCCAAGCGCAAATATAGGCTGGGTGAAGAAGAGAGCAGTCTTGAAGAGAAGGACTTGGGAATGTCAATTCATGGAAAAACTCAGCTTGAGCTGGCAATGTGAGCTTGCAGCGCAGAAGGCAAACCATATCCTGGAATGCAGCAAAAGAAGTGTGACCAGTAGGGTGAGGAAAGTGATTCTCCTTTTCTACTCTGCTCTCCCGAGACCTCACCTGGAGTAATGTGTCCGGTTCTGATATCCCTAACGTAAGAAGGACATCAACCTGCTGGAGTGTGTTTAGAGGAGGGCCACAAAGACAGTCAGAAGGCTGGAGAACCTCCCTTGTGGGGACAGACTGCAAGAGTTGGAGTTCTTCAGCCTAGAGAGAAGGTGGCTCTGGGGAGACCTTATAGTGGCCTTCCAGTACCTGGAAGGGGCCTACAAGAAAGCCTAGAAAGGACTTTTTACAAGGCCTTGTGGTGATGGGAAAAGAGGGAATGGATTTAAGTTTGAGGAGGACAGATTTAGATGACATATTAGAAAAAAAAAATCATTTCAAAGAGAGTGGTGAGACACTAAAACAAGTTGCCCAGGGGAGATGTGGATGCCTGCTCTCTGGAGGTGTTCAAGGCCAGGTTGGATGAGGCTTTGAGCAACCTGGTCTAGTGGAAAGTGTCCCTGCTCATGGCAGAGGGGTTGGAACTAGTTGATCTTTAAGGTCCCTTCCAACCCATTCTCTGATTCTGTACGATTCAGACACCAGTCTGAAATGATACAAAATGTTGATGTTTTTGTAAGGGTGTGCCTTGCTTGGTGGAGTATATTTGGTGGCTGTATCACACCTATGTGGGTAATCATTAGCTTTGTGTCTGAATCTTCTCCGAAGGGCATTCTGCATCCTGTTTCTCCAGGGGAATAGAAATGAGGCATAATGTAGCAGAGGAAGGATTTCTGCCAGCTGTATAGAATCCCCACCTGCTATTACCAACATAATCATTAACTTGGCATTTTAAAGTAACTGGAAATAATTATCAGTGGAGAGGATATTAGGTGCTAACAAAACTTCCAGGCATGTGGACTTCTTTCATAGTGATTTTATGGCTGATTGTGTGTAACCCTTGAGACTTGTTGAAGAGTTCTGTTCTTAATGATGCTGAACTTATCTAAAGGTGTAAAAAGCAAAACGAGAAAACTTGTAATCCAGATAATTACCTAATTTGATGCTTTCTATATAATGATTGCTACCACAACTTTCTCTGCTGCTCATATCATTTTGTTACACAATTGTTTTGCAGTCGAGGAAACTGCAAAACACAAATTGCCATCGTGTAAGTGTTGTGGCAGCAAGCGAAGTTAAGGAGTTGCACAGATGAGACTGCAGCCACTTCAACACACACACGGAGTTGAACTTGATGGTAAATTATGTGCTGAAATTATGCCTTTGAGTCCTCAAAGTAGCATAGATTCTAATGCTTTGTCCAATGAAGTAATGCTATAGTTAAAAACAAACAAACTCCGTAAACCATCAACTTGAAAGTTTAAAAATAAAAGTAGAGCTCTGCCGGAAAACGCAGTAACTGTAGCTTTTTTGGTATTCTCATTCTTTGGAGAAACAGAGATAGGAATGATTTTTTTTTTTTCTTTCTGGTTTGACATAAAAGTATTTAAACTTTCTTAAAAAGAGAGAGCAGTCTTAGATTTAAATATCATTAATGATTGCACAAAGGAAAAGTTACAGAACTGGTGATGTTTGCTGCATGACCAAGTACCACTTCTGAAGCTCAGGATGCAGCCCACTGCATTGACTGAAGAAAAATGCTGGAATAAATTATTGAGTATATCCATTTATTTTTAGAATGAATGACTGGTTAGTTTGGGCAAGGAGATTGAGGCTGGGTCCTGGTAAAAGGGAAAGCTGTAGACCGAACTGTAGAGGGTTAAGAGAGAAATCATGTGGACAAGGTAAATCTTGCTGGATTGCTGCCAATTTTTGTCACTTTGGGACAGAATTCTTCTGATAACCAAATCCTAGTTCTGTTCAATATCCTGACATGTAGGCCTGACTGTGAAGTAGAGGGTTGTGTTAACTTTGGTGTATTTGGAGGCAGTAATTTCTATTTGGAAGTTTCTTAGTAAATTTAGGCCACTGCTGCAATCTACCTTTGGTGAAGGAAAGTAAAAATATTAGGTAGAAAAGTTGTATTTCTCCTTTGTGATTGACTGAAGTAATTAATGAAAGTAAATGTCATTAAAGCTGACAGAAACATAATCTGATGTAGTCAGGTTTGTTGACATACTTTGCAAGAGATTGATTGAAAGTTCTGAGATAAAACTCTGTAATTGTATTCATAGGAAACCTACAGCATTTATCTTTAGATCACCCAACAGTGTCCCTGTAGGGTTTCTTCTGGACTTAATAGTGTAAGGTGTTTGTATTTATAAGGCAGAGTGTCAGTTTTTTTAATAGATTTTTAGCTTGAATATGAAAAAGTGTGAAAATTCATGACTGTAGCTCAGTGATTGAAACTTATTTCTTCCAAGTGTTCATAGAATATTTGTGACAGATACTACTGTGTTCTTTTGAACTACAAAAGCTTTTATAGATGGCTCTATAAGAGCTAGGGCAACATTTATTTTTTTTTTGCTTTTTAGTTGCATGTTAGTCTGATATTAGCAGGCACTTCAGTAGTTAGAAAATACTTTGAGGACCTGATATTTGTTCATTCACAATGTTGATGCTCTGATATGGTGTCATGTAGTGTGGAATTCCAGCATTTGTAATGGAGGCCTTGAAAATTCATAGCTAAACTGTACCCAACAGAAGTAAGATTGAGCTTGTCCCTAATAGAAGTTCTGTCCTTTAGAGGAAATATTAAACCAAGGTTCCTTCTCTTGTGAAGGAACAGTTTCTTTTGAAAGGACAGGTTATAACCTTGTCAGATGGACCAGGAGTCCCCTTCTGTCAGGTTGCAGTGTTCAAGGCTGCACAACAAATAACGTAGTGCTGTTCTCCTGTTCTCTTCCAGTCCCAGCTGTAAGCTAGTTGCATGCTTGGGAGAGCAGGTTCCTAACCTGTAACTGGGCATCTTGTGCCACAGCAAGGTAAATAATCAGAGGGGTTTTTTAAGCAGTCTCTGGTGTGTTTAATACTTAAAGCCTGAAGCCAAATGTAAAAAGCTTTCTTAAATAGTTGCCAGCTAAATGTTTTTTTGTTGAGAATTACGCTAGTTTTTGCTAGATACAGTGGAAGTGCAGGGGGTGTGGTGTTTTCTCTTTTGTTTTTGGTTGTTGTTAATTTTTAAAAATACCTTTCTGAAAGAAATTAAGCAATTGGAGGGTGTAGTAGGCTATAGTGTTGGGGAGAAACCTTGGACTTATCCAGCATTTCTATATAGTCATTACCTAAATGATATCATTTCAAGAAAGCAAACATTTTTCCAGTTCATGCAACATTTTTGCTTTTTTTCTTTTCCTGTATCAGCTCTTCCATTAGACTCAATACGTATTTCTGGTTATAAAGCATGTTATTGTATTGTGCAGAGAAAATCATAGTAAACAAATTACTGTTGCCTTCTGTTATGTATCACCTCTAAAAATTTCAGCCATTTGAGCCCTCAGCTTGTTTTACTGTGTGTATTTGCTTGTGTTGAACGCGTTCCAGCTCTTAATTTCCCAGGCCATATAAAATTGGTGAAATTCCATGGGAAAGGGTTGTTTTGGGTATGTAAACACACTAGTGTTTTTAGAGCTCTGGAAGAGTGAAGTTAGGGGAGTCAAACACATCCATATAGCATGTTCATGCACCTTCCTTTAGGCCATGTGTTGTGTTGGGACATCAGAGACTTATTTTTTCAGATTAAGTCTTCCCTAACAGTATTATTCATGTTGATGTAGTCAGAAGAAAACAACTCTGCTGTTATTTCCTGGACAATATGTATTTACCTCCTAGAAAAGTTGTGCAATAAATAAAATGGGATTTGGCCTGGCCAAGGTTGATGGAAAGTTCCAGAGGAAATTGTGTGCGGCTGGTGTTCTTGTTGCACTTGCTAAGAAGAGAAGTAGACATGTAAACAAACAAGCTTAGTCAAACTAAACATAGAGATTTATTTTCCAATTAATTGGGTATTTATTATGTAATGTGTAATTAGCAAATAATTCTTGCAAGATAAACAACAGCTATCAAGGGAAACAACACATTTTAAGTGTGTTCGCTACTGTGCCAATCATTGCATTTTCCAACATGTGTATTGTCCTTAAGCCAGTAACCAAATAACATGACATGCTAATTCAAAGAACATGTTTTGTCTTTTTTGTGTTCAGGAGTTCTTCAATTTGGCTGAGCCAGACCAAGTTTTTTCTGTGTGCTTTCTGAGTATGGCTATCTAGCCAGTAACTAGACATCAGCAGATGTCTGATGGTGTATTGGTGTGTTGTACTGGTAGCATCTGCTGGGAAGGATGACTGAAATGGAGTAGGATGAGTAGTCCCCCACTCAGTCACCCTTACATGCTTACATCATGGGCGAGTCTGTCTCTTTGCTGGGACATGATGAGGAGCTCCACAGAAATAGCTACTTCCATTGAAGCTCTCAATCCCAAATACTGAGGGAGCAGAGGAGGAAGGATCCCTATGCTCCTAAGGCTGTATCTATAACCAACAAGCAGAAAAATTCAGCCCACTGGCTTTTTTTTGGTATTGTGAGGGCTGCCAAATCCCTGCAAGAACAAAGTTTCTTTTCATTTTGTCTGTGTGGTGGTGGTGACCCCAGTGCCTGTTTGCCTGTTTGCTTTTAATAGTGGTGAAAGGGACATGCAGGAAGGCACTTAGTCTTATGAAACCTGCTTTTGCTGAGAGCCCTGTAAGAAATTGCCATAAAAGTCAGTCTGCTTTTAAGTCCTGCTTCCCACCATCCTGCTGCCACTTTCTTATTTTTAGAAGCCTTTCCCAGCAACCTTCTTGCAGTTCCACCCTTAAATGTCTTGTATATGTGAAAGTGCTGGAGAGACAGCACATGCTGCCCAAAGGACAGGACATTTTGCTGTTTCAAGTCTCTACCATCCTGAATGAGAGGAGTATTCTTCTATGGTGCTTTTCATAAGCTTTGGGAAAGTTTTGTCCTCGCTCATGTCCTTTAATTTTATTTATTTATTTATGTTAGTTTTCAAAAGAATGAACTTTGAGATAACTGGACCTTGAAATTAAATTATTATCTTTCAGATAGCTTATCTGAAATAAATGTGTCTGTGTTCAGAGAGTAATGCCTCAGATGCTTAACATTTAAAAATGCCATTGTCAATAAACAGTCCTTGAAGTGTTTCCTGGAGATGTCACTGCCAAATTAAGGTAAAAAACATGAAACAGGCTGGCTGATTCGAGTGACAGGCAGAACGAAGAGATACAGACCTTTCTGTGATTTCTTTAAAATTATTTTTATTTTTTCCTCCAGACCTGGAAGACTTTGGTTAGCTCTCAGACATTAAAAGGTTTTGGCTCTGTGCACCGAAGTACTCACAAGTGGCAAACTTAGTGTATGCTGAGAAGGGGGAAGGAAAAAATAGATAGTCCCTACCTTAGGGATGCTTATGTGTTTGCAGTAGGTGGCATGAGCACTTAAACAGGAACTCCTGAGGTACTATTAACAGGGAACTCCTTCTGGACTATTTCCAGAGGGTTTAATAAGGTTGCATGGGGATATTCCCTGGGGGGAGGGGAAAGCAGGGTTTGTAACAGGCAGAATAGCTTAAAACAACAACAACAACACATGGTTTAAAAAGGCAGAATGAATGTAAATAAAGCACACATGAGCCTGGCATGATCTCTTGAAAAGTAATGGGATAGGAAATGCAGCATGAGAGTCCTGACATACAAAATACATCCATGTCTTTGGTCGGCAGCAAGTGCTGTTTGGGTCTTGAGTGGTTTTGGTGGATTTCAGGTATTTGTAAATAATTTCAGAAGATATTTTTAAAGCAACCATAGCAGTTGAAGGCATAGCTCTTACTAGCAGATTTCCAGGTAAATTTTCAAGTCCAAATGGTTAAAGTAATTGTTTATAGTAGCATAAAATTGTTGATATTTCCTGGGCAGCTTAGTCATGAATATTTTTAGTCATCTGATAGTTCAAGCTAGAAGTGCCAAGGCTTTCAAAGCTCTCTTACTCCTTTGAGCTGTATGTTGTATCATTTGTATCTATAATCCTCAGCAATGCCAAAATCAAGCTTATAATATACATCTTCAAGTACTTTGAACAGTGAGTTCTTGTTTACTGGAAGATAAGTGCTTCTTGAGTGTCTGCAAATTTGGAATGGATGTGGAGTACTAGATTTAATGCAGTCTTATACTAACACTAATATTGCTGCTGGAGTCTCTACTGCCTTTGGTAAGTCATGTCAGACAGAAGAGGTGCCTGGAGACTGGAGGAAGGCAAAATACCACTCCAATCTTCCAAAAGAGTAAGAAGGAGGACCCAGGTAACTGTAGGCTGATCAGCTTCACCTCCATTCCCAGGAAGGTAATTGAGCAACTTATCCTCAGCACTGTCCTTAGGCATATCAAAGACAAGAGGGTCATTAGGAACAGTCCACTTGGTTTTACCAAGGGGAAGTCATGTTTGGCCAATCTTATAGCTTGTAGCCTTTTATGAGGACGTAACCAGGTGTTTAGATGATGGTAGAGCAGTGGATGTGGTTTATCTTGATTTTAGTAAAGCATTTGACACTGTTTCCCACAGTGTCCTTGCAGCTAAACTGAGGTGGTGTGGTCTGGAAGATAAGGTAGTGAGGTGGATTTGGAAATGGTTGAAGGAAAGAAGCCACAGAGTTGTGGTCAATGGGATGGAGTCTAGTTAGAGGCTTGTGACTAGTGGGGTCCCACAGGAGTCAGTACTTGGACCAGTTCTGGTCAATATATTCCTCAATGATGTGGATGAGGGAACAGAATGCACTGTCAGCAAGTGTGCTGACAGCACAAAGCTGAGTGGAGTGGCTGACATTCACTAAAGGTTGTGCTGCCATTCAACGGGACTTAGCCAGGCTGGAGAGTTGGACAGGGAGAAATTTGATAAAAGTCCAGCAAGGGCAAGTGTAGAGTCTTGCACCTGGGAAAGAACAACCCCATATATCACTGTAGCTTGTGGACTGACCTCTTGGAGAGAAGTGAAAGGGCAAAGGACCTGGGGATCCTAGTGGATGGGAAGTTGACCATGAGCCAGCAGTGTGCTCTGGTGGCCAAGAAGGCCAGTGACATCCTGGGGTGTATTAAATGGGCTGTGGTTAGTAGGATGAGAGAGATTCTTCTCCCTCACTACTCTGCCCTGGTGAGGCTGCATCTGGAATATTGTGTCCAGTTCTTGGCCTCTCAGGTCAAGGACAGGGAACTGCTTGAAAGAGTCCAGCACAGAGCCACAAAGATGATTAAGGGAGTGGAACATGTTCCTTAGAATGAGTGACTAAGGGAGCTGGGGCTCTTTAGTTTGGAAAAGAGGAACCTCAGGGGTGACCTGATTAAAGTCTATGAAAATGTAAAAGGTGAATGCCAAGAAGATCGAGCCAGGCTCCTCTCGGTGATGCCCACTGACAGGACAAGGTGCAATGGGTGGAAGTTGAGGCAAAAAGGAAGGAAAGGAAGAATTGGGAAGAGATGTGCAGTAGTTTAGCGTCTGTATGCTCAAAGTGTAGGAAATGACTACTGTGTCTTAACTGATGAGTTCTCTGTCTTGTGGCACTGGCAGTGATACTTTCTAGGCCAGACTCCATTAGAGCTTCAGTTCATGTTCTAGGTTTATAGCAACTCCTTCACTCAAGACACAGACGAGTCTTGCCTTTTTAAGACCAGCTGTTTTATCTTTAGATCGAAAATGTTGTCTTGGTTTGTGTGAAGTTGGTGGGTTTTTTTGCGTGTGTGTGTTGTTTTTTGTTGTTTCTTGTTGTCTTTTATCTGCCTGATACTTCTGATCTGTAATTCAGTTCTTTCCTGTTGTAGCAAAAGCAGCTTAGAAGAACATGGATCATTGCTTTCCAGATGCAGCATCAGATCCTTTGCATTTGTATGTAACTGCAGTATTAGTAACACACAGTCTTCAAATAGATCACTGAATCCACTTCCATGATACCATAATTCTAGATGAGTCTGATGCCCAAAGGGAAGACGAGAGATTTGCAGTTTCGGTGTCCTGCCATGTTTGTGGGGATGAAGTAAAAGTGTTTGCATAACCTGAGCTGCTGTTCTCTGTAAGAGTGCGTGTGCCATGGATTTCAAAAGGTACTGAAGTGACTGATCATCAGAGGTGGATTTCAGGAATGTTTTTGAAATGTTCCAAAGGCATTTCTATTAGGTTGTGGCCCTTCTAATCTCTGATTAATTAGAAATGTTGAACTGTTCTGGCTCTCAGCTTGTCCTGTGTCTCTTCCTCCATTAGCCATGTTCCAGTTATTGCCATTGTCCCTGTAACATTTTGGAAAACTCCTGCTAATGGAGCTAGACCTCAGAGCCTTTCCTTTCTACTGTCTGATGCATGGTACTTGCTTAGCTATGTAGTAGCAATGACATTCCACATAGCTCAAGAGTTAAGTAGAGTATTAACCATTAATCTAGAATTGTGACGGAGACATTTATTGTCATCCATGAGGACAATATTGGATAGCTCGTTTAAGTGCATTATATACATGCAATATTTTCCTTGTTTGCTAGGAAAGATAATTATCCTGCTATTACAGGATAGCAGTGTAACTGCAAGGACACTGTAAAATCACAGTTTTCAGTGTGCTTTATGGTCTTTAAACTCTGTAGCTTGCACATGCAAGCTGTCTTGAAAACTTCGTGTTGAAAGCATCTGTCACACTAAAATTCATTTGTCAGTTACATGATTATTAAAGTGTCCTGTTCAATTAAAGACATTCTGTTCTCAGATCGATGTTATGGACCTTGTAGAAGTAACATTTTGGGTTTGGAGCTGCTTCAAGAGCAAGAAAAGTGAGACAAGAGTTGATTTGAGAAGCTGATTTGAGTAATTACTCTTTTCTGTGAAAACTGCATTTATATCAAATAGGCACAATTAAAGCTGTATTTATTGGAATGAACAGCCTCACTGCCATACAGGTATAATACAGCTTATAAAAACATACGTGATATTGTGGTGGAGCCCTTGAGAATGAATGCTCTAATCAGGATTAAACCAAATTATCTGGGTGCTGTAATGAGAAGATTCAGATTTGCTTTTATCCCTCCAGCTAGCTGGGAAAAGTCTCCACTGCGTTTTGCAGGGAGAGGTGGTGCTATCACTTGGAGATCATAATAGCAGCAACAAAGAGAATGTAAGCTGTCTTCAATTTATTTTGGCCCACTTTGTCCAGCACTTGATGTATCTGATGTATTGTTTACACTGTGAAATTAAATATTTCATTTGTTTTGTTTAAATAAAAATAAACATAGCCTAAAATGAGGAAAAAGGCGTGGTAAGTAAATACTTGGGGAAAAATATTCCTCTGTACTTACAGCACTTTAATAGAGAAGAAATTATGCTTGTAACACATTTTTGTGATACTTCTTCTGTTTTTTGTTAGCTGCTTTGAAGAGTGAGTTAACACAGTGCTGAATTCTAGAATCCCTGCTGCCTCATTGAGGAAATGAAATACAGCATTTTCTGTGCTCTCCTGAATTTAGCCTATAGCTGAGAGTCCTATAGCACACAAGAATTGGCCTTAAGAGAAGTAACTGCCTGTCATATCTCCTGTCTGCTCTGATTTTTTTGTCAGCACCATTCTGAGACTGAAGGTTGGGTGCCTTCCATTTGGCTTTGGTTTGGCAGATGAGTCAAGGGGGCAGGGAATCCTTAATCTTTTGTTGAAGCCACAGTTCTGATTTTTGCTTGTGGCTCTGAACATCTTCCACATGATTCCAGTCACTGGACAAGTTCTGGGACCTCCTCTTGGCCGGTTCAGCTTCTGTCCTCAGGCAGGGCCATTGATCACACACTATCAGTCCACTGGGTTGTGTAGCTTTTGCCATGAGCCAGGGCAGAGGACTATTAATGCTTGCTATTAACTCTGGAGAAGTGACAATTTAATGGATATCATTATATGAATATAAAGAGAACTCTGAAAGTTACAATACTCGTAGCTCAGAATTCGAAGTTAAAAAGCAACAACTCCTGTGAAGAATACATGCATCTAAAATCTTCCAAACAAGTCTCTTTCCTCCTGAAATGTGATTTGAGATATTGAACAACATTGAATGAATAGGTTTGGATATGGTATTGTGAAAGGAGAACCCTTCCCTGTTTATTGCAGAGAAGGATATTATACTTAACTCTCATTTGTAACTCAGATAACATTTTTAAGCTTGAGGAAACTGAGGCTTAACACTTTTATGTATGTTGTGTCAGAAAATGTCATTGTCAAAGCTAGTGACTGCTTTTGCTAATGGTTAGCTTTCTGTGTGAATGGTGTTGCTGACAGGTTTTCATCACTTTCACCAAACACCAAAGCTACTTCAGGAGTCCCAACATCATGTTTGGTGTCTCGTCACATCAGACAGAAACACCCATGGAGGTTGCCTGTAAACACACTGAAGCTCTGTATCTGACATTGTGACATTTTATTCAGACAAAGTGTTTAATAAGAACTTAACCTGTACCAAGCAAATACTTGTTTCCTGGCTGCATGAAAACCACCTGGGTAGTTCCTCTGCTTAGTTATTTGTAATGTTAGAAGCACCTCCAACACTGATGTACATCAAAGCTTTCAGTGGAGTTGCCAAAAATGTGGTAGTCTTCATCTAACAACCGTAGCATGGGAGAAAGTAAATCTGAAACTTGTCAGGTTCAGCCATTCAGTTGCCAAGCGTATTTCACACGTGGCTTGGGGTGTTAGCTTTGCTGAGGAGGATGAAGAAAAAAATTGTGAAGGGATCAAATTAATTTATAGTTCATTGTCTCCTACCATAGGCAATATTAAATAGCTTATATTGACTCTGTGTCACAGTGGTGTTTGCTTTGGCATTTGTAACGAAAGTGGTTTGCTTCTAGAGGAGCACTCTCGGCCCTCTTGCATCTGATGGTTTCTGCTGATCTCTGTTTAAAGAACTGGGAGGATCTGAAGGTGAGAAGATATAAATTATTTTTAGAAAGCCATCCCACCCTGGTCTCAGTGTAATGTATTAGCAAAAAAGTATGGATACTGAGGTTACATAGATTTAATACTGCAGTTTAACTTTTTAAGATAAAATGTTAGTATTTTTGGAGGCACTTGACTTACTCAGAAGTGGAACTTAAGTAATAAGCTATAATTAACAAGGCTATATAATTCCAACTCCGCTGTCAAGTCCTCAATTTTATACAGCTTTGACTCTACAGGGAATACTGGCAGTGGCTTCAGCAGGGGGTGTGGGCATGGGTTGAGGTTTTCCTGGTTACTTCAGACATGGCCTAAACCCTCCTATGTTCCATTTACTTACTGTGTTTTGAAGCCTGCTTGGTTTTCTGCTGCCAAGTTCTTTGTTAGGTTTGGTGGAGTCCTCCATGCCAGGCTTATGGAAAACAATGTAATTTTACATAGCAATTTCATTAATATGTGTCATGTCTTTGAGGCACTGCTGCTGTCCGTAGAACTGTCTACTTCTCTGAGCAAAAATATGCATGTGGTGTCTTCAGAACCCACATGCCCTGTGAGCTTGGAAATTAATTGCTAGTTGCAGCTGTAGGCTTTGCCACTCAGTTACAGGCCTCCTGTATTAGATTTGCCTGCTGAAATACCTGGAGCCAGACCTTCCTAAGTCATTCCAGATTCATTCCACAGTGAACTTGGCTTGCTTTCCTTTCATAATTGATAATGAGTTCTTAAAAGAGAATGAAGTGTATACATTTGATAATTATTGGATGGGTAATTTCTGCAATGCCTATTAATGGGCAGAGTGTTCTTAACATTTGACCTTCAGGCTGTTGGATGTGTAGGGCTTCAGTTATGTAGCTGTTTTCTGTATTGATGAGTGTAACTTCTGATACAACTGGGGTTTCTGTTCAAAGACTGAAACCTTGCAAGTTCAGATCTCCTTTCTGAGAATCTTCAGTAATACCAGATGAATTCAAGATTTCCATGAACTTCAAGCACTAGAAATTGTTCTCCTGAAGTGCTCATAGAAAAGGCAATGAAGGAAAGCCAGGCCTGGTCCTCTGAGCTTGAGAGAAGACTGAAAGGCTGTATTCCTGTAACCAGTGCAAATGAACACCTGAAGTGAGTCTAATTCTAACTCTCTTGCATTGAGTTTCCAACTATTTCTGAGAAGCTGCTGCTATTCTAACCACTAAAATTTTGTGGTGCAGCTCTGCTGAGGTAAGTCTGTTCAGTCTTTGGTAAGCTGATCTCAGAAGACCTGAAACATGGGCTGCAGTTAGTCTGTGCTGAACCTGAGGTAATCAGCCTCTCAGAGAGACCATGTACTTGCCATGGCTGGGGACACTGCTGACAGAAGAACCTCTTAAAAATTCAGATGCATTCTCTGGAGGCTGCACAGGCATCCCTTTAGCACTGACTTCTCAGGAGGGAAGAAGGAACATGAGGATGTAAGACATCTTTGCACTTCCTGCTCCTCATGTTTAGCATAACACTTGAGTGGAAATTAATGTTATATTGTGGAAGACTTTAAATGACTCACCTAAGAAATTTCTGTGGTTGATGACATTACATAAGGATCGCACAACTTGAACTATGTCTTCAACTGATTGTGGATCAATTATATGCAAACATGAAAGGTCTTTTTAAACATGCGTTTCTTTTCAGCTGACAATTTCAGTTACATTAGTTTCCTTTTGTATGCTTGATGCCTAACTCTTCATGCTGGAATGTTAACGTTAAGCTGGTTTTGAGGAGGTCTTCTATTGCCTATCCACATGGTTATTGGAATTGTTTGTATGGCTTTCTTCTGATGTGACACACTCAAATCCCACAAGATCTCCAACAAAACATTGCCCTCAGAGTATTAAAGGCAAGTGGCTTTCATGACTTCAAAACATGCTTACACTGTGAACCTTGATGCTTGTTTTCTTGGATTCTGCATTTATTTTTCGTTCTTTCCTATATTAATTTAAAGCACTCTGAAAGGCTGCAATACAGGTTGCAAATACATAAGCTGACCATGTGAATTTTATGGTCTGGAACTGTGTAATTTTTTGTTGTAGGAACAACTAATATGCACGTGAAATAATTTTACCTCTAGAAATACCTCAGTGACTGAATGAAAAGATGCAGGTTCATAGATGCTGACGGTTTGATAAGCTTCTTCCCATGTGCAGTTGATTGATTAAAGAATAGTAATTTAAATGCCCAGGCATGAGTGTAATATTTTTCTGAGGAACAGTTAGTATTTTAACACAAGGTCTAGGAAGTTTTCGGTCTGTGGAGTGAGGCAAGACCTCACACCGGCTAAGAGGCACCACTTGAATAGAAGAAATGCAGGGTGAGAAACAGTATGAAGTAAAGACAAGTCCTGTTAAACTTGATAGTGTTTAACAGCCTGCATAATTTTTCTTCAATCTTTTAATGCCTGCAAAAGGGAAGAAAACGAAGACAACGTCAGAAATGGGCTGTGGCAAGTGAAAGACAGCAGAGTGAGCGAGTGGTGTCTGTGATATCAATGCACATCTTGAACTTGTCTATTTATAGCTCGCATGTCTTGTCTGTTTGGAAATAGAACTAATTGGTCACAGTCCTGCAGTAGCACATGCTTGGTTAGGTGGAATAGCTTAGTTGTTTTGGAGGTTTAAAGTTTGGTTGCTGTTTTTTTTTTTAATATACTTTGTTACTACTGGCAGTGTATGACAATTCATTATTTCGTTTCTTTTGAGTGTGTTTCTCTTGAGAGTGACAGATACATACTGTTTTAAAATCATACAGACAGCTTTCCTGTTAGTTTTAGATCCTAATTGGGTGTGTGTGTGTGTGTGTTTTTGTCAAAGGAATAATTTTTGGACCGCGTTCAGAATCTCAAGATTTTACCATATCTGGATGTCCACTTGCCTGAGTTTGTTTTCCTTTGGCTTTTGTCTTTCAGCAGCTTACTGGCAGCAATGCTGAAAGATACAGCTAGTTTTGAGTGACAGATACGCAGTATTCTCAGTAAGGGCTCCCTGAACAAGCGAGTACAGCTATTCACATCAGAAGTTTAATTTCCAGAATTTGTCTCCTTCACTTGGAGAACAAGAATGATGCTTTAGTGGGTATTCAGCTGATTAAAACTGAGGCCACACAAATTCAGAGATGCAGACAGCTTTTGGTTGCCAACTGAGTTAAAACAGACTGCTGGCCAGCTCTCTGTTGATCTGATTAATGACCTGTATCAGTTGTTTGCTAAACAATGAAAACAGGAAACTTGTGTGCCTTGAATCTCTTTGCTACTGTGGTGTCACCAGACATGATGAAGTGAAGGCTTTGCTGTGTGTGGATAAGAAAAGGATATTTAAAGACTGATTATATGTCTGCCACACCCAGGCCCTGGATGGCTCAGGGATGTGGGAACTGGCAGTGATCTGTAAGGAACCACCTGCTTCCGTGAGATTGCAGGCGTATACCTCAGCATTTTCTGTCTGTCCCCACATATGTTTCCTGCTCTTGGGTTTAGGACTGTGAAGAGAGTCTGGCTGTAGGGGAAGGAATTTCAGAGTTGCCCACAGAACATCTCAGAGTTGCATGTCAAATATGCAGGGCAGCAGCACTTCCTTCTCTTTTTGTTGTGCCAACAGGGAAGTAGAAGGGGAATAGAACACAACAGGGAATGTATCCTACTTACTGGGAGCAAGTAGCGAATAGGAGGATGAGGAGACCATGTTTATTTGATTGGGACTGTACTAGGAAGTTTGTACCAGCTCTTGTGCAGATCTTAACCTGAGAAAGTTTAAAATTCTTTTTTATGCATAATAAGCAAATACACTAAATTAATACCTTATCCTATGTAAATATTTAATGTAAGAAAAATTAGTCTACCTGCTGATATGCCAGGACCAATTTATGAAAGAACTGCTCAATATCTTGGTAGAAGTACACTGAGCACTTCCTTTTCCCGGAGGAGCTTTTTTGTGAAACCAGTTCCCTGTCAGACCTGCCTGCCATCCAGCTTTCCATGCACAGTGCGGTAGCGAGCAGCGTAGTGGACTTATTTTTCCCAGTAACAGGTTCCTCCACACTCAGGTGACAATTCCATTTCCAGGGTTTTATGCAAAATATTCCTCCATTTTAGGTTTTAATAAAATATTTTCCTCTATTAAGCTTAAATGGTCTTACTGCTCATTTAGGTTTTATCCTCTGAATAAACCAATAGTTTGAATTGATAGTTTACTCAGATACATATGGCTTAAGTCACTGAACCTTTCTTGGTACTCTTATAGGAGCTGAGAGCAGACAGGCAATAAAACAAATTGTTGTACAGGTTCAGGTGGAGAACATTTCCCCACCATCAAACAGGTGTACTTGCAATTCTCCTGATATGTTATACAGCTGTGTAAATACTCAATATTATGTGCTGCTGCTTATCTGGTGTGCTTACTTTAGTTCTAAAAATGTTACACTGATCTTAATTCTGTGTGATGTTTCCCCTACCAACTCAAACAACTCTTTCCCCTCGAGTTCATGTTTTTGATTGCAGCTTTAGATCAGCTCAGCTCTCTCCATTTAATGTAAACATTTCTTTCAATCTGAATACCTACCTCAAACGTTGTATTAAGTATGCATCTGTCACATGCTAAACATTCAGTTTGGAAAAACTTCTGTAAAGCTCACTCAATTCAGTGAGCCAGGAAGGTTTAAAGAAAGGAGCTAGCAAAACATCAATTTTGCTTCTACTGTTGTTTTGGGTGTTATAATATTTTTAAACCCGCTAGTTTTAGTCTACTTCTTATAACTGCTTCTAATTTCTGTCAGACTCCAGAGACCAATTGTCAAAGCACTTAAAATAGCTCACAGATCTGTCTATTTGATAGCTTAGGCTTGAATGTGGCTATTCTGGGAGCATTTAAAGAAAATGCAGACTTCTGTGATGCACTTAATTATGTGCTGTTGTGCCCCATTTCTTCATGACACAAAAGCGTGTAACCAGAAGATCTTATCACAGTAATAGTGAGTCTAGTCATGTTCTGCTGAGAGCTGGGTGTCCTGATAGAAGCTGTGTCTGGCTTGTTCAAGAGTTCACGGGCTAGCTGAGAGTACTTAATTGTTACTAGCTCATCTCTGATAAGAAACCTAGATGTCTCTAAAACACATAGCATGTGGCGCAGTTTGAAACTGACAGATGTGTGCTGTTAAATACTATAAAAATACATGTGCGTATACATGCCCTGCATGTCTAAAATCTGTTTTGTGAAGAGATGTTTCTTTTATAGCTCTACTGAGAGACCTCTCCACCTTCAGTGCAATGGATTCAGCAGACTTTCTGAGCAAACATGATGGAAGGGAAAGTACTTCACTGAGATTTAAAGTGGTCTAAGAAAAAAAGTAGATGGTACTTCTGGAGTGCTAAGAGATTATCTTAACACTCATTCTGGATTCATCTTCCCTCCTCCTTTCTTTGTCAACAGAGATTATAAAATACAGCATCTGCTTGTTCTGTACTTTTGAGATAGTACAAGTCAAGTCATCTTTTCAGCTTTACCTAGCTACCTTGTCTTTTGCCTTGAGCTGTTTGATAGTGATTTATCCATTATTACTTGACTTCCCTGAATTAGTTTGTGTGGAAGGCTGCATAGTATGCTGGATGTTGTCTTATAGCTGGAAACACGCTTTGTATTTGTGGCTGTGGAACATGCCAATGAAGTTAGCCTGCTTAAAGCAAAACCCAAAGGTATTTCAAACCTCTCTTTCTACCCATGAAACACCACAATAGGTTTTACTTATGAAGTCTTACAAATGTGTGTTTTTGCAGTCCTGTGGTACTCACATACCACAGCAAAAGTACTCTGCTTTGTCTAAAGATGAATGATGTTTTCAGGGAAACCACTTTAATTTTTAGTGATTTCTTCACATTAGCAAGTGGAATTCTGTAGCTTGATACAGTGATCTTTCAGATGAATAGTTTTAAAACTATAACCTTCCTAAAGGGTTTGTGAATGAATGGAGGCATGGGATAAAGGAGATAGTTTTAAAAGCAGCTTGCTGTACTGCATCAAAACTCTTTGTGTATGCTTTTTTTTCACCCTTAAAATGGCTGAATTCAATTTAGGTTACTTCACTTCCAAACTTAAGTAATGAAATCATATTAAAGTCATTGTAATTCTGAAGGAAAGCATCTAGGTAGAGTTGAACTGATCATCTTTAGGTCGTATGTTAAACTAATGCCAGATGACTTCCCCGAGCATCCCTGCAAAGTTGTGCCCTGAGGACTTCAGTGATAATGTTATTGCAGATCAAGGTGGGAGTCAGGCCCAACTGTATAATGTTGTAGTGTGACTAAAATGCAAATATGTCATTAACTTCTATCCTCTAGATATGCTTGCTGTATCCTAATTTGGCTTAACACTGAGTTAATGAAGCTCTAAGGAAATGTTTGTCAAGTAGTATGTTGTAATAATTTGTTTCATCATTATGCATCCTTTTGAAATGAAAATACATCCAAAATATTTAAAGTACACATGCAAGTGAGGCAGAGTACCTGTTGGTATGTGTCATTGATTCGAATGTTGGTTGCAGTAAAGTAACTCAAACCCGTTTCTGTGATTGAGTTGTATGTTCATATAAAACCCAAACCAACAACACAAACAGAACAGAAGATCAGGCTCTATAGAAGTGCTTATTTCTTTGATTTGCATTATCTGAAAAAGCCAGCAAAATGCTGATGTGTGTTTGCAGGTCACTGGAGCCACTGCATTACTCTAACACAGCATCGTCTCAATAGCAGTCAATCACAGCAGGTACTTTATGGAGGGGCTATCACTCAGCTTTCAGAGTATTTTGTATGTTTTGTTGGGAGGGAGGGAAGATGATAACGTGTTGAAAGGTATGAGAGGCTTCATGGAGGGTCCAGAAGATGGTTGTATCCATTGCATAGGTCACTTGGCTATGACTAATCTACTGAGAAGAGGTTAAGCTCTGATCAGTGCAGACATCAGTTTTTCTGTATTGTTTGGCCTGTGGCCGGGGATCACTTGTGGAGATGGGTGCTTGTTGCAGTACTGAAGCAGTGGCTGTGAAAGATGTACAGCAAGGGTCCTTTTACTGTTTGACTGCACAGTATATTCAGTAAAATATCAGCTGAGGTCTTGATATCCAGAAAATGAGAACAAGTTCAAAGCACAAGATACACTGCTTAGTAAGTGCATTCATAAATGTCTTCTATTGGTAAGTAATGATGTGATCCAACACAAGATGTTTTTTGAAGTGTTGGTAGTGATGTCCCAGGACTGGTTAGCGGAGGACAGGCACAAATTGGTTTGAGAAGTTGGGTGCAAGTGTTAAATTTGCTTCAGTCTTTTGCTGAAGACTGAAGCTAGAGCTTAACAAACACTTGATTGACCCCAGCAGTATTTTTGAAACAGACCTCAAACCTCAGAGAAATGCTCGTGTTTCAAGACAATCCAGAAAGAAATAGTTTGAAAACATCTTGGCAGATAACATGTTGGGAGGATGTGAATGAAGCTTTCGAGGCATCCCGCTTAGCACAGCTGCCATTCTGTTTGGCAAGCAGAAATCCAAGGAGATGCTCACCATACTATGTGTGTCCTGATCCCAACTGTTTCTGACAGCAGCTTTAGTTGGTCTGTGCTTTTCGTTTTGCATCATCGTGTTTTGCAGTTTCCCTCTTTTAGACAAAGCAGTGTTGCAAAAGGTCCTCAGAGGAAAGTGAGGACACTGGATTCCCAGATTCAAAATCTTTATAGGAATGTTGGCTTTCACTTCACCCTGCAATTTGGCGTGGTGTTCTTTTAACTTTCTGAGTGTACAGGGTAAATGCTAGCCTAAAAATCAGTAAGTTTGGCTCCTGGTTTTCTGTCTAGGCAGTCTGAAAAATGCTATGGCAAAGAGGTCTTCTGCCTTATTTTCTTAGTTAATTTGTGAGCTGAGGAGTTGTTTGCAATAATGAGACGCTGTCCTGGAGATTAATCTGCAGATACTGTGTGGCACAGCATTTCCATGGTTTAGAGACAGTCATAGCAGTTGATCTCTGACCTGAGAGGAGAATTTACCGCTTATTAGTACGTGCTGATTGCAACCATCAGCAATCACAGCTTCACCCATGGCTGACACGGCGGCCTTGAAAGCTTGAAATGGGTCAAAAGCTGTGTGACATAAAATTGCCTTTGAAAGTGCAAATCTATGTGGGAGATTTACCAGGCAAGTGGGACGAAGTTAGCATCTCCTCCTGACTTTCTCTCTACCCTGGCACCTGATCACGTGTTGTAAAAGTCTTTGTTCTTTTAATGGGATGGTTACCTGGCATTCTGGCATGTTCTGTTTACCAGACCACATCCAGTGTAGCTCTATCTGGCAGCTACTTCTGCTGATAGTCTTGTCATCTCTTTGATGAGAGTATCTATTTCTTGTCATAATGAGGATTCTCCTCCTTCTATCATCCCATCCTTTCATCATGCTCACCCACTAACAGCGTAAAGTCCCGACTTTTTCTGTTTATTTTTTAAAAAAATTGTTCCAGAGTTGCCAGTGGAGACTTAGCATCTTTAATTGCATTTCTTGGAGTTGCTCAGTTGTTTCACAATGTGGATGACCTGATAACAGGGACTCTTCCAAGCCTCTCATTTCTTTGGGTTCTCTTTTCTGTGTGTTGAGCTTGTGGTGCTTGAAATACATGCTTTGTTTCTTTGGGCTAACAGTGCCACTGGCAAAAGTAGATGCCAGTGTGAAACACGTTGCCATTAACACAAATGTGCATGATACTGGCGTTTTGACTTCTAGGAAGGGTGTGTTTCCCCAAAAAATAGTAAAGGGGAAGAACACTTTGCAAGTGATTTGTCATTTGTTGAGATGATTATGTATCTTCTCATTATGTATCATATCTTCAGAATGTTTATCCACTGTGACTGAATGTCATGCATTTTTCTGGATAAAAGAGGGACCTTCCTAAAGTAAAAGGTACAAAACTCAAATTGTATACCTTTTAAAACTGCACTCTACCAGGTGAGTTTGGATATTATGGAAGAAAACAATACAACAACAAAAATAAAGCAACCAACCATAATACCCCAAAACCAAACCACGAGAAAGAGCGTGGTTTAGCCAGTGACCCTGTTACAAATGTAAGGTTGCATACAGTCCATAGCAAAGCTCACACTACTTTTCAGAAGCAGAGGTTTGAAGCTGAACATGTAGTCGTATTTTCATTTCAGTTACAGACCTTTGGCTTCACCTTGGCCAGTTCACCTTGTCTTGGTGTTTTTCCCAAGAGTGGAGTGAAAGTAACTTTTTTTTCTGATGTATTTCTTGATGTAATTTCTAAGCCTTTCCAGATAGGAGCTGCTCTTTGCCCTGCCCAAGTCATCACTCACTACTTTTGTGAGAGATAGGAGAGCATAACTATTTTTATCACCTTACCTTGATGAAAGCCCTGATGTAAACATTGCTGTGTCAGCGTAAAGATGTTTTCTTTAGTTTTTCTTGGTATAGCTTGTTTTGTTTTGCTGACTTTGACCAAGCTAAGCCATAAATAGTTAAAAGAAGTTTGTTTGTAATATGCATATTTCCTGATGAGGTGTTGTGGCAAAGTTTATTTAATACAGACTTCATCCAAGTGTGTACACAAAGCAGAATACAATTAAGCTGTGTCATAGGCAAAGCCTTATTATAATAACAGATGAAGTCTTGAAGCTGGTCTTGCCTTTAAAATGACACAGCCATGCTGAGCAACAAATAATCCAGTACTTCACTCCAGCTGTGGTGTTTACCCAGCTGTCTTCTCTCCTCCACGAGAAACTTTTTAAGGTAGATGTGCTTTGTGTTCTGTTGCCAGAATTGATACAAGCAGGAGGTATCCCATGGCATGAGATGCAGCATTTAGTGGGTTCCCCCCCGGAGTATCGTGCTGGCAGCACACTCTCCCCTCTCTGTCACACTGCAGTCCAGCTTGCTGACCTTTGCTTTTGCAGACAGCGTTTTAATCACATCTAGACTGGTCCCAGCTTGTTAGATCTCTAAATAGTTGCCTAATGCTTGACTGGAAGAAGTGAGGTTCAAAAGGAGAAGTTGTTTTTTGCCAGTTCAGTAGGATACTGCACTTGCTAAGACACCAACCAGATTGCTGGGAGCTTCTGGGAACAAGACCCTAGGCTCAGGTCAACCTGCACTCCTTCAGTGGTTCCTCAGGCAGCTGTTGCCCAAAAATTAATATGCAGACCTGAAATGAAGACTATTAATATAAGCGTTGCTCCCTCATGCTTTGGAGGTGAGTCTGGGACAGAGCAAACTCTTGCTATTCTGGAGCATGCAGATCCATTTGTCATACCGGTAGCAGGCCAAATGTGTGGCAAGTCAGTGTGATATAACTCAGGACTCTTGTTAGAGTCTTCACTTCTTTATTTGTTAGTACTTATGTGGGAGAGGAAAGTACCATCATTTGTTCTCCCATATGAGTGAATGTGGAGCAATTCTGCAGGCTTCTTTAGATTTGCCCCTTTTTTTGTGGGTGATGCAGACAAAAAAAAAGGTGGTTTGGAGGTATTTAAAATGCCTGGGGTTTGCTTTGTTGCATTCTGTTTGAGCTGAAGAGAGAAGCAGCACTGGGTAAGGGGGTGGGAGGCTGTTATTGATGCTGGAAGGACATACGCAGTATTTCATGGGATTTCAGTACTTTTTGGCTCGTAACTTCTTTTCAACATTGAACCTGCTTACAGCTTACTGAATTCTCCAGCAGAAGTTTGTAATGGTGCACTTAGGTAGGGATGCTGGTATTTTTATTAGGTAACATTGTCATTCGTTGCTTACAAAAGTCTATGCTCTTAGTTCTGAATTTTCTGCTGTGCTTATCTACTGCATTTAGCTCACCAGAACAATCCTGTGCTCTCATTTCTAAAACTGGGTTCACTGACACACCTTTGATTTCCTCTGTGTGCTGCACTGTTAGGTCAACAAACATAGAGCCATCCATTCACTGTGAATATTTTCTTTGCAAGTAGAGACCTAATGAGAGCTAATATTTTAATTTTTATAACACACTGACTATTAAGAAATGAACAGAAAAGATTGAGGGTGAAGCCTTGGCTGTGTCAAAATGTCCCTTAGAATGAAGTTATTGCCTGGAGCGTCTGCCATCTTACTGAAAAGAGCTGGAGTGCTAAATACCCCGAGGCTGCTTAGCAGTCTCTTGAACCCCTTGGCTTTTGAAGGGCTAGGTTAACCTAATTTGAATAAAAAAATCCCTGACATAGTAACTTGTAAGAAATGCAGTGAGCTGGCTGTTGGATGCCTACCCCAGCATTATGGCATTCTTTCATCTAACTGAACACCTGCCAATGGCCATGCTATGCTGTTTGTTTTAACCCAGTTTGCCTAACACAAATAAGCATGAACTGTCTTAAAGTACTTAGAATTTCTCGTGTTGAGGGGCTAAATAAGGACTTTTGTTTATAACTACAGTGATTGGAACTGGGGAGTCTGACCATGAGGCTATGAAGTATGCAGGTGCTGCATTTTTATCACCATGATGTTAACTTTTTGAATGAGGCTCTCAAAATGAGGATTATAGTATTTCACAGTCTTTGAAAACTGTTTATGTGGACTTAAACTTCAAAGTTACATGGTACTTCTGTAAGCACAATACATTTGTACAGTAGCTTTAGTTTATTGAGGGTTTTATGCCCAGTTTGTAGAAGGACTTTTTCCAGTGACTTAGCGGTAATAACTGAGAAGAATAAATGTCCTAATTTAGTATTTACATAGGTGTCTTAGTAATAGGCATCCTACATCCTAATTATATAAGGAAGAAAAATGTCACTGCTGGCACAAGATCATATATACTTGTAGGATAAGAAGCACAGAGAGATTCTTTATCCCTTGTTTGCTTCCTTGCATTAACATATGACATGGACAAAATCCATTTTACGATGCATTAAATTACAGCTGTTGCATACACAGTGCAATATTTTGTTAAGTAAGAGTCCATTGACATCATGCTCAGAATTTCTCAGCACAGACTGCACTGCCTTCCTCACTCTCCCCCAAGATATTACTGGGGTGATTGGAGAAAATACATATTCACAAAGGATTTGTACCTTATTACACCTAATTTTCCAGCTCCAATATCTGTAGAGTTCTGTTTGATAGCTGATATCATACTTCTAATTATCTTAGTTTTACAATCTGTGGTTTTAATACTCAGAAAATAATTGCATCCTGTGTTTATGGATAAAGCTGAAAATAATTAGCCAGATTCTGTTGTTTTTTATATAGTAATTTTGAGATAAATGGGCCAAATATATGGGAGAACTTGTGAGAGAGGAATGTTACATATTTCAGTGTATTTAAAACCAGTACATTGGAAGGAGTGAGCATCTTTAGGACTGAAGTGCTAATTGTAGCCAGACACGAACTTTTGAGTCATTCTTAGCCAGAAGTCTTTCAAACTTCATTTGTTGTGGCCATTTCTTGTAGGAAGATATTTTTAAAGGCACAAATGAATGTTTTCTAGGGAGTGTAAGCTCTATAAACGTCCTTTTGTGCCTTTCAAATCTCTGCTGAAGTTTTTATGAAACATAAAATAGAGAGAATGCAGTTAATTTGTGCAGTCTCTTATTCAGTAGTGAAGAGGAGCTGTTAAATGCTTTTATGGCACTATGTTATAATAGACAACTATTGTTATTCTTTAATATCAAACTGACAAATCAGAGAGTACAAGGACTAATTATGAAGGATGGAAAACAATCACATTTTGCAAAGGCTTTGTTTATGGCACAAGTTTGCTTGTCAAAGAAGACAGTGTAAAGCAGCTAAATGTTGTAGAATCTCAGGTACTCCAAGTCACAGGTTTTTTTTGTGGTTGGGAATTGTTGCTGCTTTATATTTTACATAACTCCTTTAAGTCTCATGTGCTTTAAAATAGTTATCTTTCTTTTAAGCAGTTCTCTCTGCTTCGCAAGTTAAAACCCACCCAGTGATATAGAGCAGCTAAAAGGTTTGCTGCTTTTAAAGACAATAAGCAGAAATTTGAATGAAGGCAGGATCTTTGTCAGAATGAGAATTGATTATTTGATTGGCTTTGATTCTCATGGTTTTAGTAACTGTAATGTCCTGATTCATAAATGCTTTCTAGCATCATGTTGTAGCATTAGAGTGGAGGTTATATTATATACTTAAGCTGTCCCTGGGTAGGAATGCATGCTGTTGTGTCCATGGATGTTTCCCTGGGTGTAGCAGAGCATGATTCAAAGACAATTTGATTAAGCAGACCTGGAAAGTAAGATGAATGCACATCATACCTCCTAGTTCAAGTGCTTTTTGCTCATGGCTAAATTACAGTATAAAAAGAATAAGTAATTCCACATGTCATTCTTTAGCACGAACAGTACCATGACGGTTGCTTTTTAAAAACTATTTCCATTTGTTTATTTTGAAGGAGCTTTCAGGGTGATAAGAGATCATCAAATATTATTACTTTGTAGCTTATAAGTCTGATACAGCCCCAGCCCTTGTCAATGCTGAGAAGTGCCTGAACATGTGATAAATATCTTCTTCCATTAATATTTCTAGCATGCTTTGACTGCGAGGTTAGTACTTCAGGTTGGAGAGGAACCTGAATGATAATAAATGGAAACGGGTAACGTATAGTTATAGAATCAACCAGGTGGGAAGAGACCTCCAAGATCATCCAGTCCAACCTAGCACCCAGCCCTGTTCAGTCAACTAGACCATGGCACTAAGTGCCTCATCCAGTCTTTTCTTCAACACTTCCAGGGACGGTGACTCCACCACCTCCCTGGGCAGCCCACTCCAATGGCAAACCACTCTCTCTGTGAAGAACTTCCTCCTAACATCCAGCCTATACCTTCCCCAACACAACTTGAGACTGTGTCCCCTTGTTCTGTTGCTGGTTGCTTGGAAGAAGAGACTGAGCCCCACCTGGATACAGCGTCCCTTCAGGTAGTTGTAGACAGCAATGAGGTCTGCCCTGAGCCTCCTCTTTGCCAGGATAATCAACCTCAGCTCCCTCAGCCTCTCTCATACAGCTTGTGTTCCAGGTCTCTCACCACCTTTGTCACCCTTCTCTGGACACATTCCAGTGTCTCACCATCTCTCTTGAATAGAGGAGCCCAGAACTGGACACAGTATTGAGTTGTGGCCTGACCAGTGCTGAGTACAGGAGCAGAATACCCTCACTCATCCTACTGGCCACACTGTTCCTGATACAGGCCAGGATGCCATTGGCTTTCTTGGCCACCTGGGCACACTGCTGGCTCATCTTCAGCCTACTATCCACCAGTACCCTGAGATCCCTTTCTTCCTGGCTGCTCTCCAGCCACTCTGTCCCCAGCCTGTAGTGCTGCTTGGGGTTGTTGTGGCCAAAGTGCAGAACCCTGCACTTGGCCTTGTTAAATCTCATCCCATTGGCCTCTGCCCACCCATCCAGCCTGTCAGGGTCTCTGCAGGGATCTCCTACCCTCCAACAGATTGACACCTACTCCTAGCTTGGTGTCATCTGCACACTTACTGATGCTGGACTCAATCCCTTCATCCAGATCATCAATAAAGATGCTGAACGGGACCATATGTAGATGTATTAATGAGAAATTCAGGCTCTATTTAACTTGGTACCCAGATCCTCATGAACTTAGACCAGGCAGGCTTTTTGTTCTTGATAGTGCATGTGTACCTTGATGTACCAAAACTTTGAGCTGGGACATGAGTTTTTGTATCTTAAATAACTTGTGACCAGGTGGGACTTTTCGTTTTAAAACCATAGTATAAATGTATCATCCATGTTAGAATTACATCTGAAGGGCAGTACTTTTTCATAGAGGAAGAAAATCTTGCACAGCCCTAATGTGCGTTCCCGTTTGATGTTCCCAAGCTGCTCTAACATGTATATACACACTACCTAACACAAATAGCTCCTGTGCTGCCAGAGGAGATGAAATCAACACTGTAGATGAGCTGAGAAATACTGTTGTTTAAGTGGATTTTTAAAGGTTTCCAATTTAGCTTTACATTGTCATAGTAATAGACTCTACACAGAGAATACTTTTCCTCTCAGGATCTTAAAAGTGCTCCAAAGTAAAATTTGTGCTGCACTAATGTGTTAGGTTCTATTTTCATGTGCTGACTTGCATGAGAAAAAGTTCCTGCTATGAAAACATCAATTTGCTGTAGACTTCACTCATTGGTGTGGCTATTCATATGGCACATTATAGATATGATCACCTGTTACTGCACTGAGGGCTGGTGGCTCTTATGGTAAGATCTTCTGTAATTTATGTTGTGCATTTTAAAAAAAATCTAAGAGAAGAGTAAGAAAGATTCTGCATCTAGGTTAGTTTAATACAGCCTTGCTAGTCATTGGTCCTCGGAGTCAGTGAGACTGTGGCTCAGATGGAGCTCAGCTAAGCTCTTTGTCTTGGTGGCTGGAAGAGAAAAAATGTTCTCATGTTTCCCTCTAGAGAATTTTCTCAAAATAATTTTGCCTTTTGAACCAGCTGTGATCCTACCCTGGACATAACATGAAACATACTTGCTTGCATGTACATGCATGTATACACAACACACACATAGTGTAATGGAGTTAATGTGGCTCCGTCAGCATGCACCACATCCCACTGCTCCAGAAAGAGCTGCATACTTTTGTTGCAATATCTGCTTACTAATTCTTGTGAAATGCTGTGCTTTTGAAGACCTTTACTGTGAGGTTACTTCTGTCTTAAGTTGAAGTGTGATAGAACTTGTTCTTTCTGAATGTTTGAGATGGTGAAATTGTTTAACAGAGATTGCTTAGTGCATCAGACAGTTTGTTTTAAAGCATTCGTTCTCCCGAGAAACGTGTGGTCCCACTGGAAGACACGTTCCTTTTTTTGGGCCATGGAGGCACACATTTTTTTTCCATTTTCAGGAAGAAAATAATTTTATTATAAATCTGACAACACTTGTTTTTATCGGATTTTTTTTGTGAGTAAAACTCTGGCTTGCATATCAACTTTTTCCCCTAACTCAGGGAAAGAGCTGCTTATGTTGCAGCTTCTCCTGTTACGTGCAGCCTGTCCAGAAATGTAAACACTCTCTGGCCTGATGAACAGATGGTGATGTCCTCCTTTGGCAAACAGATGTGTGCTTTGGTAATGTGATAGCTGGAAAAGGACAGGCTGTTGGGTACCCAGTCTGCTCCATGAATCTGTCCTGTCTGTATCCACAGACTTGGTTAACTTACAAGAAAGTTGTTTCCTTCCCTACATCCTTAAATCACCACCAGTGCAACATCACTATTCCTACAGCAGTGAGGGTGTGTATCCTTTTTACTGTAAGATAATTGGGAAAAGTTAGTGCTTTATTAAACAAACTCTTTGCTTGATTTTTTTACAAGGCAGTGACTGTATGGTATCTACCCATGACAGAAAGGAACCTTCCATGGCAGAGAAGACATAATGTGTAGGTGTAAAGCAGGCAGTAAATGACTTGGGAGGTGATATGCTGATGGTGTGGGTGGTGGAGATAGATCTGCAGCACCATTTGGCTGTGCCTTCCTCTCCCTTTAGAAGGAGCAAGGGAGAAAGAAACCATTTAACCACAAAATAACATTTTACATCCAGAAAAATCTGATTGGTTCTTGCTCTGACTTCCTGTTCACTTATTTAAGAAAATAAAAGAGAGAAATTGGCTTGGCAAGTGCAAAACATAGATTATGTTGTTCAGACGGGTGCATTTTTGTTGGGTGGTGGTCTTGACAATAAAGACTTGAAACGTAGAAATGGTTTATTTGAAAACAAAATAGCACTAAAAGCTTTATGCTCTGGACTTTATTTGACTTGCACAAGTCTTTTTTAGAGGAGACTTTCTTACCCAGGATATACTGGTTTAGGCTGCTGAGAGATGAGGATTGTTGTAAGGGTAAGGCTGGGGCTGATTTTCCAGAAATTTCTGAATTGATATTGTTCACAAGATAGTTACCTGCTCTTGGTATTAGAGTTGCATGGATGGCTAATGTGTGTAAAGTAAAAGCACTTGGAGCTCATTGTAGTAATTCTTTTATGTTTTGCCTATAAATCTAAATATGAACACGGCAATTGAGTGCTTTTGATGTTTGGTGTAGAGCGAGGGTGTTTTCTCAGTCCCTTCAAAAGCTTTTCTCCTGCCAGGAGGGAGGAAGAAAGTAAGTCTAAGAAGTAGTTCTGGATCTGTGGGGCTGGATATTGATTTTTCTGCTTTTGCTTGCTAGCAGGAAACAATATTGTCCTTTATTTTACTCACTGTGAATTACTTTAAGCTTACTGTGCTGCTCATTTGTGTTGGTTTCAAAGAACAGGTTCATGGGTGCATCTGAAGAACTGATGCTCTGGCTGGTTCTTGGTATATTGGACAAGTCCTGCTGATTTGAAAGACTGAATTTAGCTGACAGGTGAATTGTATTTTTTGTATTTTCAGGCAAAGTCACATCTTTTTTGCTTATGAAAAAGTTTATTGAAGCTGTTTATGCAACTAATGTTTTAAAAACACTCTAATCCAAGAGGAGTTTGGGATTTCTTTCTTGGTTAGGGGAAGTAGTTCCAAAAGGATGGGAAGAGGTAGAGACAATGGAACTGGTAGTTGCAGTGATAATGGGGGACTCCTGATGAATATGTGATGGGACCTAAACATTGTGTTCTTGAAAACAGGAATTTCATGAGTGACTCTCAACTTCTCTGGGAATTCAAACCCTTTTTAGTTAACTCAGATGTTTCAAACCACAATTTGTCAATAAACCACCTTGTTGAATGCAAATTTTATCTCCTTAAAATACTAAGTTCCTGGTCAAAGTACTGTTATGTCAAGTGTGTAGCTACTTTGTTGTGTTCTCCACTTCTCCATACTTTCTACGCTAACCTATTCAAGAGCAGAAAGAGACTGGCACCGAGATGATCTTTAAATAAGTAGCAATCATGAACTTCCATTCAGCCAGCACCTGTTAAGTCCATTTATTAATTTGTTCTGAAACTGCAGAATTTCAGATTACAGTACTTGTGCCTAAATTTTTTTTGTTGGTGTTTATTTGCTTTATATATATTTTCACAGATATATAATTGTTTCTTTTAAATGCACTGTAACTTTTTTTTAAAAGAAATATGAGAGAATATGAGCAATGAAACTGCTGGAGCGTTTGGAGCTTCTATTAACATGCTCCATCCCACAAATGAGAACATGTCTGCAGCTTCTTGAGTTCGAGTTTTGTCTGGGAACAAGACTAAGAACTGCTAATTTATGTCCTAATCTTCTATCTGATCCTATGTTAAACACAAATAGGTGGTAGGTGGTATTCAAATGTTAACAATCAGATTCCACTCCCTCTGCCTAAGAAGTTGCTGACAAGTCTTGCTGACAGTCTTTCAGCGAATGAGATCAAGTATACTGAAGGCCTTTTATAGCAACAACCCCTGAGAAAGATTAGACTTTGAAGTAATGCTCCAGAAAGTATGTTTGCTTATGCTCTCCCTGCAAGAAAGTTGCAGCTTGTGCTGGTCTCTGTGCCCTAATCTTGGGGTACCTGAAGGAGCAGGGATTTGCAGGCTCTATAAATTTCTACCTGCTGTGACCATTTCCTTTTCCCTGGTTGTGATTTGAATGCAGAAGTAGAATATTCTGTTAATGGACCGTGTCTCCTTTACTGCATACATGGCTACACTGTGTGTACCAGTGCTCTCAAGGCTTCACCTTGGTGTTGCACACTCAGTAGCATCACTGATTGGAGACCACAGTGGGAATGTTTCAGGGCACTTCAGGCATCTAGGAGTGAGCCTGACAGTCTGCCTGGCCATGGCTTGAGATACGCCACATCAGAGAAGGCCAAATATGAGAACATCAAGATCTACTTGGCACTGCCCTCCTTCCTTTACAGATCTTGAATCAGTTGGAACTGTGTGTTTCAGGGGAGCCATGGCAAAGCTGCCTGTCAATGGTGTCATGGATGGTGCAGCAAAACCCAGGTCTCTTGATCTTAAGTCTTGCTCTGTTCCTTTCACTCCATGCGTTCTATGGGAATGGATACTATCAATCCACTTTATTGGTAATAAGTTGTGAAATTTTTAATAAACAAATACATTTCTGCATAAACCTAGGCAGGTTTTCATCTATTCTATTGAAGATCAGTTTTTTTCTTTTTCCTACTTTGTTGTGATCTTGGCTTGTTCTGGATATAAACTCTTGCATCTAGATTATGTGAATTAGTGATGATGTTCTAGTTAATTTGAAGGATGCAAAAATTAAACACTTTTCCTTTATTACCAGAACGTGAGTCTCTGTTCAACAAAGATAATTTTTATTGTTTTCATGTTGTTGTGATGTTACAGCATTTCAGTTCTTAACTCCTTTAGATCTCTGAAGTTAACATGGGATTATGTCAGACAACAGTCTGATGCTTAAGTACATGCTAGAAAAGTTGAATTTACATTACTTTGCATCACTGATACCTGTCAATTCACAAATAGATGCTGTCCTTGGTAACATAAATTTATTCACCTAACTTAGAACAGTCTGTTTCCCATCTCGGTTCTATCTATTCTAAGCCGGCATTTAAGTGTTGTGTGCCAAGACATCAGGAATACCTGGCCAAGAATAGCGGTACTTGGGTGGACGTTAGGCTAGGTGAACCTTTGTCTTCACTTGTTCTTTGGCCAACATGGTGATAAAATGCAACAAACCCTGTTACAATTCCATGTCAGGTTTTTCACAGAGCTGATATCCTCTGCCTTCATTTAAACCACCTCGAATTCTCAATGATGTGTATTTTAAATTTGGCCACTTTGTATATGTATACTCTAATGCCATGTAAATGTCCTTATTTACCTCCTGTGAACCTAGTGGGCAGTGATGGGAAAGCAATTCCTTTCCTGAACTGATTGGCTTGGGAGCCATTGTTTGTCTTTTGCCTTGATTTCTTTTTGAAAGACATCTGTGGTAACTATATATATACTTCTATAAAAGTACTGGCAAACCAGTCGTCGGAGTTTGTTTCCTGATATGTAAAATTTGTTTTGAGGGTTTAGAATCCTCAAGGAATTCATAGAAATGTTCAGAAGTGTTTAAAAGGATTAATTTTAAAATGGCACTTGCATAGCATGGACATTGACTTAAGCTTTACAAGTGGTGATGCCTGAAAGTCTGCAAAGGATGTTCAGTGCTGTTGGAGCGTGTCCAGAAGTGACTCTGACTAGGTCAAGGGTTTCCATCCAACCATAGAAACAAACGTTGCTGACTGTACAAAGCAGAGCTCAGAAGCAGTTTTGGATGCACACTGATTTGGCAAGACTAGCTGACCACTTCCAGGTATGTAGCAGCTCCTGGGCAGCTGCCGTAACAGATGCATTCCTTGGAGCATAGAATGTGCCTTTAGCATTTAAGTGTAAGTATTTTCACGCACACACACAAGTCCTTTGAACTTGTGTGTATCTGCATATATAAAGAAACATCATCCTGTAGGCGTTTATTCTCCGTATGCTGCACAGGGCAGTAAATGTCTGATTCCTGCTGATACAGTACATGTAGTAGGTGAGTTGTAGGTTTCAGCACTGCAGCTGTCACTTCACAGCCAGAGTAAATGCTGTGCCCAGACCAACTTGAGGAGGACTTAGGTCAACAGAGTTAAAATTCTGTGTTTTCTAAAAGGAGGCTATATGCAATTCTTTCTGTCAAACTTGAGCTATAATGTGTGGACACCAGTGAGGCATTTCTTTGACAGGGGCACTGAAACCAAAAGAATTAGTTTATTTGTTTCTGTCCTCTCAGGCCGAAATAGCTTTGCCTGCCAACTAATAACCATGTTTCAGTTTAGAACTAATTTATAGTGATACAGTTCCAACCTGGCTCTGCAGTTCCCCTGTAAAGCTGAAAAATGTTGTAGAATTCTACAATGTTACACTTGCATGATGGGCATTGCAGACAATGTCTAACACACATTAACTTTTATAATCATTGAGAAGAAACTCACAGCCTCAAGTCTGCAGTCACATGCAGTGGTTCCTGAGAAGGTACCTGCACTTTGGCAGTTCCTTGTCAGCTCTCCAGATGAACTTGTACAACTGCAATCATCTGTCTAATTGTCTTTCCTTTACCTTTAAACCATTTATTCAGTGGGTTTTGCATCACTCTGTCCCTGAACAAAGATAAAGATAAACTCAGTAGAGTCACAGCAGTGCAGCAAGTGAAACATATACTTTGGAGAGATGATAATGTATTTGCATGTGTGGTGACAGGAGAGGATGGGTCAGAAAAGGGCCAGAAAAGACAATTGAAAAGAAAATTTAAAATGGCTTTTTTGTCTACTTCTTTTTTTTTTCCAATGTACATCTGTGCTCTGTCTTCTATTATGAAAGATTTACTGATTTTGCTGCGTGCAAATGTTGAACTAAAATTCCTGTAATCCTTTTTCAGTTGGAAGGAAGTCTTGTTTTGTGGCTAAAAGGCTGGACTGGAAATTACGAGATTTGGACTTGATAGAGATGTCCTGGGTAAACAAGGAAGGTTCACTTAACCTTGCTTTGCTTCAGGTCTTGATCCCCAGTGTGGGGATTAATAGTACTTCCTTTCTTCCTTAATGTCTTATCTCCATTTATACTGCTTTGAGACAGCACTTAGATTGATGTAATTTGGGTCTCATGAAGACCTTGTAGTCATAACTTACGACAAAAAAAACCTTATGTCCAAAAAGCAGAGAAGCCACTGACTGTCTGGGTGAGCAGAATCTGTTAAAAAGTTCATCTAAAAAACCCCAAAACTTTGCAGCTTTTCATAACATGTGGGAGTACCATATGCCAAACCAAAGCTTATCATTTGAGTGTGCCAGAAAGCATCTTCTAGATTGCGTCTACTTTGTGGATTTTTATTTGCATTTTACACTTCATCAGCTGGTGGCCAGTTGGAGTGAATGCTGCTCAGAGATGACAAATTTTTCCTTGTCTTCCGTTTGCTTAATGCTACTTGTGCAACTGGGTGTGTCTGTTTAGAAATAGTGGCCATCTGAATTTAGCCAGTGGAGTTTTCTGGCAGATTCTTCATTGGTTTTGCTGCTTTTATTGATATAGTTGAAAATACTTAAAAAATATTAGCCTATAAAATAATTGTCCTTCAGTTGTTTCTGAAAGGTAGAAAATTGAAGCAGCAGCAAAGCAATTTGCAGATGCTGCTGTGCTCTGAGCAGTGACCACACAGCTGTGGCAGGTAGGACCCTGTGACAGGAACTGGCATGCACTTTGTTGATGGAAGTTTGGACAGACATCAGTTCTCCCTCATTTAATGCAACAGCAACGTTGCCTTCAGTCTAACACTCAATACAACCAAGGAACCATGTTATTGAAATACAGTGTGGCTAACTGTAACATCTCCAAATAATAATATGGCCATGGTTTACTGGTAAAACACAGAATGTAGTTCTTAAAAACTGGCTAAATAAAGACAAGTGAATTTAAGCTATGATACTATGACTAGCTAAAAAGTTATTTGGAATTGCTGCTTTTGATCTGCAAAACCTTTGAAAAAAAACTTTAGGAAGTTTTAAGGATCTAACATGGCTAAGGCAAGGTTGATGCTGCACTGCAACAGGTCATGGAGAGCTATGCTAGGAAGAAAGTAAGAGACTTCAGTTACCACTGGTGAAAATTCTGTAGCAATTTCTGCAGCTGAAAGAGCAACATAACCTGGGAATATGCAGAGCAACAAAGTTGTATATTTTGGCATCCTGTAAGGAGAGCAGCATTGCACCAAGCCTGCACTTGTGACCTCTGCAGCATGCAAAATTGACGTTATTATTAAGCTTTCACAGCAAGCTGTGACCATGGCTGGAGTCTGTATGGTGAAGCAAATAGCCAAACCCAGCTTTTATTATGGTAAACTAACTCAGTGATGGCTAATAATGACATTCTAGCCTGGCTCTGTGTTGATGCTGCAGTTTCAAAGCTTCGTTGTACTGCACTTCTCTCTATATGGAGCTTTCTTGCCTGCAGGGCAAGGTGCATGGAGTTAACATTAGACAAGCTTTGCCAGAGACTACTATCATTGTCAAAAGTCATAATGTGCAAATGAACAGTCCTGCTTGGTTTAATGTATGTGGAAAGTGCCTCTGCCTGCAACCTTTCTAAGAGGAATATGGAGCCTCCAGAGGAGGCTCATGGGTAACCATTTATGCTAGCAGGTAATAATAATAGGGTTTGCTGTCAGCTACCCAGCCTGGATTAGCAGTGACTGCCTGCAAGCAAAAAGCTCAGTGATTCACTGTTCATCTCCTGAGCCTTCAAATTCCCTCAAACTGTTCTTTGAAGTTGGTCTTAAATTTAACTATTCATAATTATCTCAGGATCTTTCTTTCTTATGGAAGCTTTCTTAACTCCACAAACATAGCAACAACATTGCCTCTTCAGAATATTATCCAGTTTCTGAATACAGCTTTTTTTCTGTAAGAGTTTTTGCTACTCAAAGCATTATTTTTCTTCATAGAATGTGTGTTTTCTTATATCCCTTTGCTGAAACTTAGAGGAATCTGCCCTGTGTTTAATTTTCCTTCCGGTTCTGAATCTGAGGTGAAACTGTTATTTACTAGAATCAATGTGTGTTTGTGTCTGACCTACAAACTAGTCCATCCTGTATTCATTGTGAAATATTCCTTCTCCCCTTTCATCTGGGATAGCACTTCAGGGTCACAGTTACCAGGTGTGTTGGACTGCTGTGAGCCCATCTCAGGAGAGGGGTTAGGTGCCAATAGCAAACACCATACTGTAACTAGAAGCCAAACACCAAGCAGGTCAATTCAAGGACAGAGAGGCACTACCTTGAGTTTCCCACAGCATGCAGAGAACCCCAATTAACTGGGACATTTGTCAGCCAAGGTAATCCATCTGATCCTGACTTGGCACACTTACCTCCTTCTTTGGATTCTGTTGAAGTGCTGGCTGGCATAATACTTCAAAAATATTTTTTACACTGTGATCAGCAAGTTTGAGGAAAAGCTGTCTGCCTTTAGCATTTCTTGTCCTCTTGTGTCCTTTTTCACCTGTCACAAGCAATCAGTGTGCTGCAGTATTGAAGTCAGGACTGAAGATGCTGAAAGGCCTGCTATACCAATTGTCAAGGAGTAGAGACTGAACAACGTGAATTCTGTCAGATCACTCCTGCTGTCATCTCCTGGCTCAACTAAAGCCTTTGTCTTGCACCCTGAGAGAGGTATTTTAATGATTTAGGAATTGAAGCATAACTTTATTTTCTTTCCCCTCCTTTTTCAGTTTATAGAATCATAGAATCATAGAATGGTTTAGGTTGGAAGGGACCTCAAGGATCATCCAGCTCCAACCCCCTGCTATAGGCAGGGACATCTCCCACTAGAGCAGGCTGCTCAAGGCCTCATCCAGCCTGGCTTTAAAGGCCTGCAGGGAGGAAGCATCCACAACCTCCCTGGGCAACCTGTTCCAGTGTCTTACCACCCTCACTGTAAAGAACTTCCTCCTAACATCCAGTCAGAATCTCCCTTCTTCCAGCTTAAACCCATTCCCCCTCGTCCTTACATTACTAGACCGTGTAAATAGTCCCTCCCCAGCCTTCCTGTAGGCTCCCTTCAGATACTGGAAAGCCACTCTAAGGTCTGCTCGAAGCCTTCTCTTCTCCAGGCTGCAGAGCCCCAACTCTCTCAGCCTGTCCTCATAGCAGAGGTGCTCCAGCCCTCTGATCATCTTCGTGGCTCTCCTCTGGACCCGCTCCAGCAGTTCCATATCCTTCTTGTGTTGGAGGCTCCAGAACTGCACACAGTACTCCTGGAGAGACTCCAGTCTCTCCTTTTGATTCTACCTTAATTTGCAACCTGATTTTCTGCCAAAGCAATTCTTACTAATTTTATAGGGTGTACACTACCTTGAGAGGTGATATTTTGTTACAGATTTGCAGAAGGGGTTTTTCTTCATATGCTGTCAGGTCTTGCTGCTTACTTCAGGCTAGGGCAGACAATGGATTTGCTGAAAAATCTGCATCAGATTATGTTTATGAGTTTGGTTGATGTATAATGGTAGTGAGTGAATACAATAGTTTCGCCATTGTCCACCAATTTGTGTTTAAAAGCCTTTGGAGCAGACACTGATGGAAACTGGCCAGTAAAGTTGCTAACTGTTCCGCATGGTCAGGCTACCTTTAACTGGTGACAGAGGCATGGAGTTACACGTTGTTACCGAATAGACTTGGGCAACCTAGTTGCTTCTGGAGGTCATGAAGGAGCACTGAGAAGGAGAGCAGAAAAAGCAACAGCAGCCAATGCATTGTGCTTGGCTCCCCTGTAAGTCGTCATACTCCTAGAAGTTTGAGAGTAGCAATGCAGGAGCCCCCAGGCTTGCCTTGTAAGGTTTAATGAATACCAAACACTTTAGTTCATGTACTCCATGTGGTTTTTCTAGAGAGGACATTTGTACTGTGTTTTTCCTCAGAACTGCTTTTCTCAAAGCTAGAGGGAGCTGCCATCTCTCAGGGAGGTCCTCACTTGCTTCTGCTGCTTTTCCCTGACTTGTAGATGCCTGTAGGCACCTTCCTTTCGACTGCGAAGTGCTGCTTGTCGTAATTGGTTTTCTTTACAGCTGCATAGGACTTTTTGACGATCCATCTTGCAGTTTTTGAAGGGAAGGAAAGTTGGGATGCCAGAGGTTCACCTCTGCTTTCCCCGGTAGCTTTTCACTTGTGTTTTGTTTTCCTGTTACAACCTCTTGACAACTTTGAAATTAGTCAGATAGTACCACAATATAATGATTTATGGGTAAAACCATACTATAATAATAACTGTCTGGCCATCAGTACAGTCACATCTGCTTTCATCTCATGTTCTTCTGTCAGTAGCCTTAACACAGGCTACTGTGTTAAGCTTTTCCTCCAGTTGCACAGAGATGAGGTAAGTTTCTGGTTTGGCTGTGATGTGTGACGAGTCCCCAGTACTGTTAATGGAAGCTGACAGTCTAACATCCCACTCCATCTGCTCCCTATTTATACCTTGAGATTTATTGTCTCTTGAGAAGATAAAGACTTGTGAAACAGAATGACAGGTTACTCTAGGGGAAGTGTAGCCTACCTCCCCTTATGTACTTCCAAAGCCAGAAGGCAGAAGAAAAGCATTTTTACATGAAAACAAAGCTCTTTTATGAGGTCTGGTAGAGGTGGACAGTAGCCTGTCCCTCACTCAGGGTTCATGATTGTAGTTTGGCCAGTGCTTGGCTTCAGGAACAGAGACTTTCAGGTCTCTTCTGTTTCTACACCTTGAACTTGGTAATTTAATTCATTTACAGCCATAAGTGATGAACAAATTATCCTGGCCAGAATGCCAGACGTTCTGGGGGAGACACCAAAGACACATTGCTTTCTCTAAGAATGGTTGAGCCTTGTGGATAGAGAGCAACATTACCTCAAAATTGTCCTTTGTCAGTGAGAAGCCAGTTCCCAGTATTTGGGGCAGTAGGAAAACCCTGCCAAGGTTTAAGATAGAAGAGAGCAGCGAGCTCTTTGCTACCCTGTCTCTTCTCACTTGGGAACCAAGTCCAGCCCAGTCTGAGGACATCACAACAGGAAACTCGGTGGAACCTCAGCAACAGGATGGGTTCCTCAGCAAGCAGTGGTGACTGAGAAAGTTGGAAGCAGCAGTGGCTGCTTCAAGCTCTGGAGCTCTTTGTGGGCTGGGGGTCTGAAACAATTACATGCTATTGTCAAGTTTATACAGCTGCAGGTAACCTAATACTGGTTTGCCTGTGGACTGAAGTCCTCATCTTGCAGCTGTGGCAAGTGCTGGTGAAGCTCTTGTGTGGTGGGCATGAAGGAGTCTTGCTGAGCTGCTCCAAATTCCAATTTCCAGTTGTGTAGAGGGGAGGGAAAGGCAACATCGGTCACTGAGGACTACAGGGATAACAAATGAAAAAGGGGTTGGGATGCTAAGGGCAAAGGTGACTTGAGAAAGGTAATTGCCAAAGTTCTGATAAGTAACACCTCCTTATTGGTATGACTGTGTTTGCAGTTTGATTTGATGTGCACTTGAAAAAGAAAAAACAGCCTGAAAGCAAAAATCTATCCAAAGCCAAAAAAGAGGAGGTGGGGTGAAATTAGTTAAAATGACCAATCTAGAATTACCAAATGACCAGGGAGGAAAAAATATTCACAAGAGAGGACATGTGTTTGTCAAAACTTGTGATTTGTTTAAGTGTCAGGTGATTTTAGAAGAACCTACTGTTTGCATTAGAGCAGTGTGTGTTCACCCCACTTGAATTGCTTGGATTGTGTTTGTTTGTAGTACTTTGCTGCCCATTATTGAATGACATAATTTAAAGTTTGTCAGTTCTGCTGTTGGAAGTGAGCAAAGTTTCTATAAACGAAATGTTAGCATTTTTATTGGCAGAACAACTTCAAACTTTATTTTTCTGGAAATCCAAGTTTTAAACATACAGAACTGTTTTCAAAACTTAGAACAAAAGTCTGCATTAAGAGATATAAAAGATCTTTTCTGGTCCTGACTGATACCTGCCTGATAGTTTTTCCCCAGTCTTTGCAGCATCCCACATGGGTTTATGTGCTCAGTATTACTTTGAAAAAAAAAATTATTGAGACTTTCTGACTTCATTTATTTTGCAAATACAAGGAGAAACTCTGGAGTTGTAACAAGCTTGTTAACTCTCTTCCAATGAGAAATCCAGCCATCTTCTAATGGTAAAATTAGCCATTACTAATGAGAAAAGTACCTTTATTTTTTTTTTTTAAGTGAAACTGGGATATTTGCTCTAGAGCATACTTTCTTATTAAGACTTTTTTTTTTTTTTTAATGATGGGTTTGGTATATAAGGAATATATTGGTGATACTTATTACTCTTGTAGATAATCAGGATCATCCCAATTACAATACGTGTCCACCAGTGAAATGGGAAGTGAAGAGAGCACTGGGCTTCTGACCAGGCAAATCAGTTTTTTTCATGAGGCTGTCAGATGGGCAGCCCTGAGGCACACAAGTGCTCCTGTCTCTCACATCAGTGAATTTCAGAATATGGGACCCTGGGGCTGATGAATGCTGAAATGGCTTTCCTTTTACTTTGGGGGACATCTGAAATGATCCAGTAGAGAGAGCAAAACAGGGAATTGCTGATTTAAAAAGCCAGATTGGTTGAATATTTGGAACAAGATGCCCAGGGAAGCCTCGGAGTCACCATCCCTGGAGGTGTTCAAAAAAATGGTGCTTTAGGACATGGTTTAGTGGTCATGGTAGTGTTGTGTTGACAGGTGGACTAGATGACTTCAGAGATCTTTTCCAACATTAACAGTTCTGTGATTCTAATTACATGAAGTCTTGCCACCGGTCATTTCACTAAAATTCTGTATATTGTGTAAACAGAAATGGTTAGAAATCTCCTGTAGCAGTTCTGTGATGGTTTGGGAGTTACCCACACCCCCGCCACTTATGAAATCACCCAGACTAGACTCAGTCAACTGGAAGTTAAGGAATGAAGCTTTATATTTACAGTTTAGCACAATATACAAGCAGATTGGGATGGTTTGGATGTTACCTGCCCCCCCCCCCCACTCTTATGAGATCACCCAGGCTAGCCTCAGCGAAGCTGGAAATTAAAATGAAGCTCTATACTTACAGCTTAGAACAATTTACTAGCAGATATTTACAATATATACAGAAATATACAAGTTAAAAAAAGTAATGCAAAACCACAATGCCCCTCCCAGAAACCAGAGTCCCCAGGAGGGGCTCCCAACCACCCTTCCACCTCCCTTCCACCCTTCTACCTTATCCCAGAATTTGCCTTACGTTCAAGGTGAGTTTGGAGAATTGGCCAGGGGGTTAGGAAGCAAATGGATTAGTTACGCAGAAAGCAGGTTAGGGAGAGAAGGGCAGGCAGCCAGAGCCAGGGAGCAACTGTTATCTATATTTATGTTCTTGTTTTTATACATCTCAGCAAGCCTATGAGTGAAGTAGACATCACCATTGTTTACTTCTCACAGCATATAATGTAATTTTTCTCACCAGAATATGCCGGTTGGCCTCAAAGTAGCACAAGTGCTTTAACTGTGTTGTTAGAGAATTTTAGTCAAAGGCATGAAGAATGTAACTGAAGTGGCAGCATCACCCTTTTCTTTTGTTTTATGGTGAAAAGCTCCCTATTTTTTGTCTGTTACCCTGGTACTTGACAGGTTATGATTGTAAAAAAAGAAAAAGGAGGACACTGCCTCATTCACAGAAAGGCAGGTTTTCAAATGAATGGATGCTCATTAGGGACCAGCCTATGAAAATGCCTAAATTCTCTGAATTTCAGATCTTGGGTCTTCTAAACTGTACATGTGTGCTTTGGGATTTATCCCTCACACTCTCTCTTGTGGGTAATTCTCAGAAGTTGTGCTGGGCACCCTCTGTGCCATGTACTGTAGCAGTAGGGTTTCCGGGTGTTTGCTGCACAGAAGAGCTTGGACAAAGTGTGCCAGAGCACAGCATTTGCTTCCTTCTGTAGTGGTACAGAGCTGGTGTCCCGTTGGTGTCCCGTGTGGCTGCAAGTTGCACAGTGTGATGCTTTAGTTCTGAAAAATGTGGCCTAAGCTTAGACATTTTTTTTTTCTTACTGCTAATGAACTTGAATACCTTGGTTCTGGGTATTCAAGATAAGTTGTGCTTTTGTGTGCGTCTTCCAACAGGGCAGACATCCATGGAGAGTGAGATCTGCCACATTCACCTTAAGTGTTGCTGGAAGAACATCTGGCAGAGCCTTTCCCTGCCTCTTCAGCATATGTTGCCTTTTTTTTCCCCTCACTTCCTCTGTCTTGTTTACTGCTCTCCCATTCTGAGCTGATAGCGTTCAATGTTTGCTCTGCAGTGCAGCGAGTGACCAGAAGCAATGCAAGTAGCAGAGGAGTAGCAATCCCTGAAGTCTCTGGTTAGATGTCACAGGGACCGGTGGGAAAGAGAAGCAGATATTTGTGTCTGCATGGAGCTAGGGAGGAAGGCTGTCCAGCTTTCTGCCCAGCTCACTAGGGAAGCAGTCATTTACAATTTGGACACTAAAGTTCCTACTGGCACTGATTTGGAACAAGTGGTTTGTTGCTGTTAAAGTTCAGAAGTGCATCAGGAGAGAACACCGGAACTTCTGTTTCTTTGGAAAACAAAAGGGAAAGCAAACAATATATAGCTGTCTGTCTTGTATTGCACTGAAAAGTGTAAAATTGCCATCTGTAGGAAGTAAGTAGGACTGCCTGTCCAAATGAAGTGATAAGGCTGAATCTGACTCTATAAACCCAGACTGCAGGTCGTGCCACTGCCCCATTGTTATCTAGCCAAGCAAGTGATAACGTGGTAACTAATGATGAAGCAACAAATTTCTGCCCTGATTTTTTTAAATACCATACTGCAGTATTAATGTGAGCTGCTCAGTGCAATGCAATCTGTTTAAGTAATCCTGCTGACAGCTGTTTTCCTCAGCCCTTGATTCACTGCTCATCTGATGACTGCTGCTCTGCCCTTGCCGCCACACTGGCATTTCTCTGTTTCCATGGTGCTGCTTTGCATATGGAAGCAGTATTGGAGTGTACACTTAGTGTGTTTTTACTGTTAATTGTTCTCATCTGGGAAAGAGATATCAGGTCAACTGCTAAAATGAAGTTTGCCAGAAATGAAGTAACTTAAATTGCCCAGAAGACTGATGCCGGAGACTGGAGACTTGCTGTGGTAGCTTAAAAAAATGTAACAGTAGTTTTGTCTTGCTACAAGCTTCTCTTAGCTCTTTCCTACAGTTTAGAGATTAATCTCTAAGTTCAGGGTAATATTTTGAAGAATCCTGAACACTTAAAAAACTAAATTACTATTTGAAAACCAATTCCCCCCCAATAATTTAGTCCTAGGTTTTTATTTCAGGAATCTGCTTGATGGCATAGTACTGCGAGTTTCATCTCTGGTGCTTTGATGAGAAGAGCTGTTGGGCTGGTGAGCACATGCAGCAGACAGAGATTAAAACTTCCCAAATGGAGAGCAGTATTTGCCATAGACGCTTTGTGCCTTCTAACTGTACCCCGGATCTTTCATGTGAAGAATGATGTCCTGATGGCCTGACTGCTTAGGTACATACACAAAGTCTTTGAAATACCCTTGCCAGTTCAAAAAAAACCCAAACACATGAAACTAAACCCAGACCATTTGAAATTACTTGGAAGATTGTTCAGTCAGTAAGATAAGAGCTTTGGAACACCTGAAGTTGAAGTTTCTTTGAGAACCTCCCAATAGGTTTCTTATGCAAAGAAATGAAGCAGGTAGCAGCTTCCCTTGGGTAAATGGAATCTTTCTTGGGACAGCTCTAGTTGGCAAAGTCTCGAGTGTGAACTGTGCCTGTCAGGTCAGGCACAGCAGAGACACAGATGTGCTACTGTGAGTTTTAGGGGGGCTGGAGAAGAAATCTTTAGATTATTAGAGAGAGTTTCAAGTAATGTCCTCCTCTCCTATCAGAAGTAGAAATTTTGCATTAAAATGTACTTTTAAAAAAGAAGAAAAAAGGCATTTGAAATGCCTTGTTCTCCTTGTGAGATCGCCCCATAGATACAGTCCACTTAATTGCAATGTGCTTAATTGAGAAAGCCACTTTTACTGGGACATCTCCCAGGGAACCATCTTAGCCTAATGATTATCAATGCCAATGCCCGTTGCCTAATCAGGTCAGTGCCATAAATCTTGCTTAACAAGAAGGCATTCAGAGAGTATCAAGTGATTAAACAGTGTTTAAACAGGTGTTAAATAAGTGCTTGATGCCATAGTTAAACCCAGGGAAAGCCAAAATAGAATGGAAAACGGTGTGAATCTCAAAATAGTGTTATCTTTGTCCTCTAGAGAGCTTTCTCTGAACAGTCTCAAATCTCACTTGGAATTTTTCATCTTTCCTCACAGAGTGAGAGGTCCTGTGAACAAAAGCCAGCTGGATGCTTAGGGAATCAGCAGTATTCCTGACTGCTCTCATTAGGTTTGCCACTCATGTAGGACTTGGCTTCCCAAGGATCCTTAAATACTTCATGAATTTATATATATTCTGATACTATTATACTTTTTCAGGGGATGTGTATGTGTTTAGTGGTAGTTGTTGCAGCATAACTGTACGATAGGGAGATAGAGTTGCTTTTGGGATAGCTGAATCCTTCTGCTGCTATGGATTGAGGAGTCTTCAGATAATGTGGGAAGTTGTCAGTGTGCAGGGCTGGTAGGATATGGTATGGTCTGTATATTCTGCTCTTGTCTGCTTGCTGTGACCACAAACAGCAGTTGGTTTCCGCCTTTGTCGTCCTTTACAAACTACAAGCTGGCCAGAGGAGAGCATCAAACTGAAACTTTAGGAGTGTGGGGAACTTCTTGACAACCCTGGGGGCAATTAGCCCTGTCTTCTGATGTCACGCGAGATGCATACAAGTCTCCATGTGCCTCTGAGACAGTTACCCACAGCTGCCTTTCTTCATCTTAGTCTTCTAAGAAACAGGCCACTCTTTTCTGAGCATTTTTATGGCCCTGGTTGCTCTAACATTTTGTTTGTAGACTTCTAGGTTTTCACAGTTGTCTTTCTAGCAACTATGCCAGCTTTGAGTAGTCATTTTGTATTTGTTCAACTGCAGTATGAAAAGGAATCTTTGGAATGATGGGGGGAAATTTCACCACTGTTTCAGGATGGTGAATATTTTTTGTGGTTTATATATTGTTGTTTGACATGAAGTTAGGTCCTGCTGCAAAATGACTGTAGTGCAAGGAATTACCGACTTTACTGTCTTGATGCAATTAGTCAGTGGCTCCAGCTCTGGCCCCTTTGCGAAAGTTTATTTTACCTTTGAGTCTGATTTTATTCTCTTTGGTCTTCAATAACATCGTGGCTTTAGAAGATCAGAGAAAATTTCTCCAGAACAATTCTTATGCATCAAATCTCTCCACTGTAGTAGAACTTCTCTTAGTTTCACACAAATGCCATTTGAAATTTGATGTAAGGTTTGGCAGTTGTTTTTTTTTTTCATTACACTATTGCTCATACTGATATTTGTAAAAACAAACCAAAGCAAACAACACCTTTCCCCACCCACATCCCTCCTCGTTCCACAAACTAATTTAATGCATCATTAGGAGGTTTAAATATAAATAGCTCTGTATTTTGTTACATGGCAGCTTTGGTGTCAGAAGATATTTTGGAACTCACAGGAAGCATGGCTAGCATTGCGGCAACTGCTTTATTTTTGCTGTGCTTTTCTAGGTTTGTGGTGCACAGCCACCAAATGCAAAGGGACAGGTTCTGATAAATCTTTTATAAGAGACTTATTTAATATTGCAGAACTAAAATCTTGCGTAGGAATGATTCTGATGTCACATTCACAGCGTCGAGGTATATTCCTGAACTGAGTAAATTTCCATTCTCCTACAAATACGAAAATTCTATCATTAAGGTGTTGCTCTTCTATAGTATAGGACTGGGCTATGCAGCTTTTTTGATATGTATTTTAAATTTTGTATTTATTTAACTTCTAGTTACAAAGTTCCAAACAAGCATATAATTTAGTCCTTAGTCTGGGAAGAAAATGAACAAACAAAAGCCCACAAAAATCAACTCTTGCTAAATGACAAATCTGGGACAAAAGGAAATGTTATTCTTATACTGTAAAGGCGTATCTGAAGCATAGTGCAAATTGGTGGCTGTCCTGATGGCTGTCCTACCAGAAGTTTAGTAAAGACAGAAAATGAATGTTTATCTGCTGACCCTTAGTCTGGTGCTGTAAGTGTAAGCCTAACTTTCCTTTTTAATAGAAGGGCAGAGGGAATAAGGATGCAAGTTCTGCAGAAGGTGTTCCCTTGCATGAGCCTTGCACTGCAGCCAGCAATTACTGTTCAGAAGTTACAGCTGCAGAAGAGGAGGTCATCAAATTTCACCTTTGGGTTTTCATGCAGTTGCCACGTGCTTGAAGGCTAGCTGCCATGGCTCGTGAGCCAAGCAGACTCTTTATCAGACACTGTCTTTCATGTTGACAGAAGTCCCACTGAGGTGGACATGCTTTGCCTTTCAGTCTTTGTGCTATAGCTCAACGTGCCTCAGCCTCCCTGGGAGTGTAGGAAGGACTCTTGCCAAACTTGGCACTATGTACAGGCAGTCGTGTATTTATTCTGTCTTAGTACAGTAACTTCTCCATTCCCACTGTGGTCTAGGTCTTCTCTAGCAGAAAGTCATTCACAGCCTCCTCCAGTGTAATGCTGTTGTTCTTCAAAATACTTCTTTCCCTATTTACACCTGCAGTGTTTGCCTGTAGGAGAAGCAGGCTGGGTTAAACCTATCATTGGTTATGGGCTGATCACTAAGGGCCCATATTACGGGAGAGGTGAGGATGTGGGAAAGACAACACAAATCTGTATGAACTCTGTGGTGTTATTTGCAGAAGCCACAATATAACCTCTTAAAATATGCATAAAGGTCAATGAGATAATGGAAGAGTTTCATTACCTGGGCACCAGAGGCTGTGTTCCATTAAAAAGGAAATAAATGGAGAGGTATGTGTATGCAGCTAGCCTTGGCAGGCTTCCAGTGCAGGAACACATGTGAGCTGGTAAAGGAGTGAGCAGTGCTAGTGATTTGGGGAATAATGACTGAGGATGTGAGACTAGGAGCAAAGCCGCTAAGGAGCTAACAGAAAGTTTAACTAAATGGATGTTGAGTGTACCTGAAAGCTGAGGTCAAACTGGCAAAGTCAAGAGAAATGCAGAGTAGTGAGAGAAATAAATATTAACACCAAATTCTTCTACATAGAGTAGCTCACTGCTGGATGTTGAGTTCTTGGAAAAATTGCCTTATTTCTTTTTCCCAAGTAAGAACTGTGTTTTCAAAACATGGTCCCAGTGTTGGATGTTTTGGAAGTGCTATCCATGAATGGGATCAAAATCCTGTAGTTTATTTCAACAGAACAAGGGGACACAGTCTCAAGTTGTGCCAGGGGAGGTATAGGCTGGATGTTAGGAGGAAGTTCTTCCCAGAGAGAGTGATTTGCCATTGGAATGGGCTGCCCAGGGTGGTGGTGGAGTCGCCATCCCTGGAGGTGTTGAAGAAAAGACTGGATGAGGCACTTAGTGCTATGGTCTAGTTGATTGGCTAGGGCTGGGTGCTAGGTTGGACTGGATGATCTTGGAGGTCTCTTCCAACCTGGTTGATTCTGTGAAGCAGTGAATGTTGAGGGCAGCCTTGGCCTTAGTGATCATGAGGGGGAGTTCAAGATCTCATCTGGTAAGAACAGGACATCAAGCAAGGACTACAACCCTGGATTTCAAGTGGACCAACTTGGGTCTTTTCAAGCAACTGTTTGGTGAAATGTCATGGAACAGGGTACTAGAAAGTAGAGGGGCCCATCATAATTGGTTAACATTTAAGGATGTCTTCTTCCAAGCTATAGATCAGTGCATCACAGCAAGTGGGAAATTGAGGAAGGGATCCGAGAGACCTTCATGGTTAAGTAAGAAACTGCTAAGCAAACTTAAGTGGAAGAATAGAGGAAGGAGGGGCTGGCCACCTTGGGGAAGTGTAGGACTGTTGTCAGAGGGTGTAGGGAAACAACTAGGAAGGCTGAGGCCTCCCTGGAACTCAACCTTGCAAAGGAGGTCAAAGATAACAAAAAGGGCTTCTTCAAATCCATTTCAGGAAAAACTAACATTCGAGGCAATGTAGGCCCTCTGCTGAAGGAGGAGGGTGCCTTGGTGATGGAGGACGCAAAAAAGGCAGAGTTATTAAATGCCTTCGTGGTCCGTACTGCTGGAGACTGTCCTCGGGAACCCCTGATGCCTGAAGCATGAGAGGAAAGCATGACAAAGGGGTATTCTGTGGTTGATGAGGACTGGGTTAAGGAACAGTTGAGTAATCAAGGCATCCATAAGTCCATGGGTCCCGATGATATGCACCCATGGGTGCTTTGAGAGCTGGCAGAGGTAATTGCCAGACCATTCTCTACCATCTTCAGTAAGTCATGGTGGACAGGAGAGGTGCCTGGGGACTGGAGGAGGACAAACATCACTCTAATCTTTAAAAAGAGTAAGAAGGAGGACCCAGGTAACTATAGACCAGTCAGCCTCACCTCTGTCCCCAGAAAGGTAATGGAGAAATTTATCCTTGATGCTGTCCTTAAGCACGTTGAGGACAGAAAAGTCATTAGGAGCAGTCAGCATGGTTTTACCAAGGGGAAGTCGTGTTTGACCAACCTGATAGCCTTTTATGAGGACATAACCAGGTGGATTGATGATGTTGATGATGGTAGAACAGTGGATGTGTTTTTTTGTGATTTCAGTCAAACATTTGACACTGTCTCCCACAGCATCCTTCTGGCTAAACTGAGGCAGCGTGGGTTGGAAGATCAGATAGTGAGGTGGATTGGGAACTGGTTGAAGGAAAGAAGCCAAAGAGCTGTGGTCAGTGGGATGGAGTCTAGTTGGAGGCCTGTGACTAGTGGGGTCCCACAGGAGTCTGTACTGGGATCAGTTCTGTTCAATATACTAATCGATCACTTGGATGAAGGCACAGAATGCACTGTCAGCGAGTTTGCTGATGACACCAAAGTGGGTGGAGTGGCTGCCACACCAGAAGGCTGTGCTACCATTCAGCAAGACTTAGACAGGCTGGAGGGTTGGGTAGGAAGAACTTTAATGAAATTCAACAAGGGCAAGTGTGGAGTCTTGCACCTGTGAAAGAACAACCCCAAGTATCGGTATAGGTTGGGGACTGATCTATTGGAAGGCAGTGAAGGTGAAAAGGATTTGGGGGTCCTAGTTGATGGGAGGTTGACCATGAGCCAGCAGTGTGCTCTCGTGGCCAGGAGGGACAATGTCATTCTGTGATGTAGTAGAAGAGGTGTGGCTAATAGGTAGACAGAGGTTGTCCTGCCCTGCTACTCTGCCCTGATGAGACCACATCTGGAGTACTGTGTCCAGTTCTGGGCCTCCCAGTTCAAGAGGAACATAGGACTGCTTGAGAACATTCAGTGCAGAGCCACAGAGATTAAGGGAATGGAACATCTCTCTTACAAGGAGAGCCTGAGAGAGCTGGGGCTCTTTAGCTTGGCGAAGAGGAGACTGAGGAGCGACCTCATCAGTGTTTATAAATGTGTAAAGGGTGAGTGCCAAGAGGATGGAGACAGGCTCTGCTTGGTGATGCGAGGATGGAGACAGGCTCTGCTTGGTGATGCCCGATGACAGGACAAGGCACAATGGGTGGAAGCTGCGACATAGGAAGTTTCGTTTAAATGAGGAAGAATTTTTTTCCCTGTGAGGGTGACTGAACACTGGAACAGGATGCCATAGGGAGTTGTGGAGTCTCCCTCTCTAGAGATACTCAAAACCTGCCTGGATGCATTCCTGTGTGATCTGGTACAGGTGATCCTGTTCTGGCAGACAGGTTGGACTAGATCTTCTTTTGAGGTCCCTTCCAGCCCCTGACATTCCATGATTCTATGATCCAAAGATTAAGACCTATTCTTGTCTGACTTTTCCCACATATTCTCATTGACAAGAAAGATACAGCAATTTCTGCTTCTAGAGCAGGAGAAAGGTGACTGAAGACAAAATCCAAATAAACCAAAGAAAGAACAAATCCTCTGGCCTCAAATCTTACTGCATTACAGAGATTTATGTTTTAGGACTGTGTGGATAAGAAAGGGAGGATATTTTTTGAATGAAGGAAAGAAATCAGCTGCCAAAAAAGAGGCAGATAAAAAGATAGAAGAGATAAAGAATAGGTGCAATTAATGCATAAAAGAAACAAATAATTGGAACAGGAGGCTAGAACTGCTTGTTGGAAGCAAATACAGAGTGAGATGAGAAGATAACTCTTCCCTCCAGTTTGATGTACCATCCAGTCTGCCAGCTGCCTTTTAGAAAACCTGGAAGGTTTTTGGCACCCAAAAATAAGTCTGGATTTCCAGCACTACTCTCACCTGTATTGCAGGTTTGCCTCCATGGCAGCTTCCCTGGTCAGCTTACCAGCAGCAACAGGGCATGAAAGAACTTCAGACTGAGAGCTCTCATCTACAGCAGCAGTAGACTGCCATTTGTGTCAGATCAGATAAGAGATGCTGGGATTTACAAGCTGCAGCTGTTAGTGTGCCAAACCAGCATGAAAATCAGTATTTTTAGAAGACATCACTCTGCTAAGGGCTGGGTCTTTTGAAAATAGTCTTAGTGAGACCTGTGCTGTTTGGATAGTAGATGGTCAGGATCTTGTTGAATTTGTGTACTTGAAGACTGATCTGGGCAGGTTGTAGGCTCAAATCTTGTCACAGCTAAGATACTGAGTAATGTTATGGAAGCAGATATTAGCTACATTCTCTGTGTTCTGAGTCTTGTGTTTATTTGGGCTTTTATCTATAGTTTGTTGGAAATACTTTGAAGTACTTCTGTGCCACTAACACTGTGGAGACCCATCTTCACTGTGTTCTTGGTTTGGTGCCTCCTGGTCAATAAAAATAGAATGGCAGTTAGCAGTGTAAATTCAGAGGGGTACACAGCCATGAAACTGGGTTATTCTTGCTTGGAAAGTTTGCCGAGTCAAATGCTGGCTTCAGTCTTCTGGATTCAAGCTTTTTCTTCTGTTTTATTAAAGAAGAGGAAATTATTGACTTGACCTTGTGAGTTTAATTGCCTTTGAGAGAATAATTGTAGCACTATTTTCTTGCCAATGTGCCTTTTTTACATATGCCTTATACACCAAAAGCTGAGTAAATCAACTGGAGATGTACTGAACACTTCAAGAATAGCAGTATCACACAGGAGGCAAGGCTTATGTGAGAGCAGAGCCAAAGCCTGGTCTTCCTGCTGATAGTACACATTTGCAGAGAGTGTAGAAAATGGTGGGAGACAAGGATTTGGGCTGAAAAGAGAAAATTACTTTCTGGGCTTTTGAAGAGAAGACAGTAGTGGAAAGGCTCAATACTGAAGCCGGTGGCCAGAATCCACATTTGCAAGTCACAGACTCATCTTCGTTGTGTTTTAGTCCAGGGTAGAGAAGATCTGAAAACCTTGTTAGATATAACTATGTAGATGAGAGGGAAGAAATAGGGTGAACTGCTACCAGAAATTGGTTGTCTTTCTGGTGGATCCTTGATGTTCTACCTTCCAGAGAGCCTTTTAATACTTCTGATACCATGTAAAGCTTATTCTTAGTCATGGAAACCCAGAATTGGGAGTCTGATGTCACCATCTCTGTGTTGTTTTTGTGTTTGGTTTTCTACTTTTTCAGATCTGTTTTCATCCTGTCTGTCACCAAATACTACTTACTAAAATAATTCTTTGTGAAGTGACAGGCACATGAAGACCTGAAAAAGAAAGCAAGTTTAGGATGACTGAAGGTGCTGATAAAAGGCAATCAGCTGAAGAGAGAGCGAGGCATGAGGCATCAGGTGTGATCTGTCTGGCGTGTACTTAATTAGCATGTGCCTTTGGGCATGCAGCTGGGCAAGAGCTGGGAAGTTCACTGAGCAGGTTCACTTGGTTTCTCTGCACTGCTTTTTCCACACAGTAGAGAAAGGTGAAAAACATTTTCCCTAGGGTCAGCAATAGAACCCTGAAAGGTGATGCAGAAAACAAAAAGGCTCAATTGAAGTATTGAAGCAGATAATACGGTAATTAGAGCTGTGAACAGTTGACAGAGCACTAGACAAAATGAATTGCATCCCCAAATGCTACAGGAAGATGAGTAAGAAGCTAGATCAGTGTCTCTGAACGAATTGTCACATAACCTTCATTACTGTAACAGGAGTTGCACATATGCCACGAGAAGAGGTTTTTATCCATTTGAAGTAGAAGGCTTCCAGAAAGCTAGGAAGAAGGTTGGTTATAATGCACGTAGTTTACAAGGAAAATGAGGGAGTAAAAATAACAGAAGATGCCTTTGAACAATGAGGAAAGCTAAAGAGAGAAGAAGTTGCTCTAAGCTGGTGACAGAATTTATTTGCCTGGAGTGGTACAGTTGCCATTGAAGTAGCTAAAAGGTCAACAGGTAAAAAATATTTTTGTTCAAAATCTATATCCAGTTGGCAGCTATTAAATTGGCATCACTGTAGTTTGCATTCTCTGTCTTGGAGTGCGTTTGTGTTGGACCTAGCCAAAGGCAGCAGTGACCAGGCACTTCTGTGCTACGAATGAAAATAATCCTATCCATCCTTACCCAGCTTTTCCTGACATACTTTTGGTCTGAAGCAGCCCTCCCTTCCTGCCTATCACCTTGACATTATTTTGTATAAAAATAAACAAACAAAAACTATAAAAGAAATAAAACCTATAAAAGAAACTTGAAAAAAAACAAAACAAACACCTGCAGAGATGCTGCAGTTGCTGCCCTTAAGGATATCATGAGAGCTCAAGAGTCCTTTGTTGGAGTCAGAATCCATATTTCTTTTTTTCCTTCCCTGAAAACAGTTTATGTAGTTGCTATTACATCAGTTGCAGAACTTAAACAGGGTAATAATCAGGTTGTTTCAGGTTGTTTGGAAAACATGAGATAATTTTCTTTAACTTTTAAAAAATACTGCATTTTGTTTTCCTTAAGTTCGGAGTATCAACACTGCACATTACTTCTCTGTCAGTATCTCCTGAGGTTTTTCAGGTCGTGTTTAAGAATATGCAGTTCATTTATTATGAAGATAACCTTGAAGAAAAAGTAAAGTGTGCACTTGCAGCCTAGAAGGCAAATTGCATCCTGGGCTTCATCAAAAGATGAGTGGCCAGCAGATCCAGAGAGGTGATTCTGCTACTTTGCTCTGGTGAGACCTCACTTGGAGTACTGAATCCAGGTCTGGAGCCTTCAATGTAGAAATGACATGGAGCTGATGGAGTGGGTCCAGAGGAAGACCACGAAAATGATTAGGGGGTTGGAGCACCTCTGTTCTGAAGACAGGCTGAGGGAGCTGGGTTTGTTCAGCTTGGAAAAGAGGAGGCTCCAGGGAGACCTAACAGCAGCCTTCCAGTACCTGAAGGGGGCCTACAAGAAGGAATGGAGAGACTGTTTACAAACGCCCTTGGTGATAGGACAAGGGGCAACGGCTTCAAACTAGAAAAGAGCAGATTTAGATTGGATGTTAGGAACAGATTCTTTACTATGATAGTGGTAAAACACTGGAACAGGTTGCCCAGGGAGGCAGTTGAGACCTCATCCCTGCAGATATTCAAGGTGAGGCTCGACAGGGCTCTGGGCGACCTGATCTAGTTGAGAATGCCCCTGCTTTCTGCAGAAGCAGTTGGACTAAATAATCTTCAGAGGTCACTTCCAACCCAGATCAATTTATGATTCTATCATATTGCCTATTGATCAGATGGAAATGCACTTACAGCTATGTGTTTTTCTTCTGACCTGGTACAACTAATTTGTGGTGTGGTAAAGTTGCCCTTAGTCTCTTCTGATAATAACAGATACCTTCTGTGAGGCAGAATGAGTGAAAGGGTTTCTGTTTGAGTGTTAAAAAAAGTTGATTCAGCCTCATTAAGATGAATGGAAAGACTCCCATTGATTTCAGTGGAGTTGAATCAGGCTCATATCCTCAATTTAATGAAAAACATTATCCACATGACTCTCATTAACTCTGTTTGCAAAACAGACAGCAAGATATGACTCCAGATTTCTTCTGAGACATACGATGATAATGATGATGATTGCCTTGTAGAGCAGAAAAAACATACCTTGTGTTTGGAAGAGGATAATTTGCTGCCTGAATTTTGCCATTTATTTTCCCCCCATTACACCTGATTTCTGCTTAGGCTTGATGTGGCAGAGACATCTTTGATGCAGCTGCCATGGAGCACTCACATGAAGGTATGGAGGGTGAAGTGTTAATGCAGGTATTGTTTTGAGGGTCAGAGCATCTCCCTGACAAAAGTCTGTGCTGCTGTGGGTTTCGGTAAAAGGCAAATGAGTTTTTAACAGCTTCTTATCGAAAGAGTGACTGATGTGCACTTTTGGGAAAGGGGCTGTAATATACTCTGTTATGATTTTTGTTCAGCAGTAGGAAACCTCTTTTCCTTTACACTTTTTTTTTAACCTTGAAAACTCATTTGCAAATTGTCTCTCAACAGGAGGGCAAGATGCCAAGGCATAATTGACTAACACAAAAGAAATGCCATTTAGGCAGGCAATATGAAGAGTTGGGTAGTCCTATGCACATCAGTGGTGCAACTCTCTTCATATCAGAGATGCTGCTTTTTTGACCTTTGATTTCACCTGTCCATTCAGACATTCATAGATTCTGTGGAATTACGGTCTACACCTCAGCATATTTGGTGTTTTAAGTCCTGATTTCTGCAGTCCTACAATTATGTAAGGTTTTGCTAGTTAGGAGCTAGAAATTTTCTTGCACTTTAGGTGAAAAGGAATTCTATAAGTATTTTTAAAAAATCAGGAACAAATAACAGAGAAGCTTAAATGCAGTGTTCTCATTTCTATGTTCTAACATACATTAGCTTGCTTAAAGATTTTCTTGGGCCGCTGGACACTACCACAAAATACAGTTTAGTGTAGACAAAGCCCCGGTGGTGTGTTTTTCTGGTGATGGGAGAGACCTTCCAAAACATTATTTTTTGCAGATAATTTAAATGGCATCCCGGAAAGTTTAGAAGATGTGGCTTGGCAACTTCTAACTACTGAGTTGCAATTCAAACAAGATTAAATCTCTTTGAAGATGACAGAATCAACCAACACCACAGGTCTGCTGGCCTCAGGTTTTGCAGGCACATTCAAAAGCCCCACTGTTCTGGCTTTTGTTTTTTTATCCTTTGCTGATGGTTCTCTTAAGTGTCACAGGATTTCTCCATTTATTTTTGCAAGGGAGAAGTTATGATGTGGATTGCATGTCTCCGTTTATTATTTTGAAGTGGCTGCCAAATGTTCTCTTCAAAGGTGATATATTTTAAGGAATTCCATGTTTGTTTGTTTGATTTTTGGATCTTCTGGGGTGTTTGTGTGTGTAAGGAGGAGTAGGCTTGGAGAGGTGGAAGTGGGTTATTTATTTTTCTTTTTTTGCTACAAAAAGAAATAACTTCCTCTTCTGTCTTGATAAATAACAAGCTATCAAAGGCTAGGAAAAGTTGAAGCTGATACTCCATGACATGAATCATCAGTTCAAACAAACCAGAAGTATTTTTTGATACATATTTTTAAACACATGTGAGATTAGGGGACACAGTCTCAAGTTGTGCCGGGGGAGGTATAGGCTGGATGTTAGGAGGAAGTTGTTCCCAGAGAGAGTGATTTGCCATTGGAATGGGCTGCCCAGGGAGGTGGTGGAGTCACTGTCCCTGGGGGTGTTCAGGAAAAGACTGGATGGGGCACTTAGTGCCATGGTCTAGTTGACTGGCTAGGGCTGGGTGCTAGGTTGGACTGGATGGTCTTGGAGGTCTCTTCCAACCTGGTTCATTCTATTCTATTTAAGATTAACCTGCAAAGATTTTGGTTTGCCTGGTCCTGGCAGGACAAAAGGAAGAATTCAAGTACAGTCACATGCTGTCATTTGCTGCACATTACTGAGTGCATGTTCAGAGGCTGATAGCAACAGATCCATGAGGAAATGCATACTAATTCTGCAAAACAGCAACTGGAAGGAAATTAGCTGCTTTAGGGAAGTGGAAAGGAGAAAACAGGGTTAATTATTTCCTCACAAAGTGTTTGGTCCTTGTTAAAAGATAATGCTTCTCTAAGACCTTAATTTAAGACAGAAGCCAGCTTTTTTCCTTGCCCTTCCTTTTTTCCAAGTGAAATGTTCTGAAAATAAGATTTCTTCATGCTCAAAATTTCCCAAATTGATGTAGAAATGGCAGGAGAGGGCAGGTATGGGAGATTGCTTCTCAACAGCCTTTTCTTTCTGTTTCTTGCTGGGCAGTCAGAAGACTTACTTGCCTCATCTTAATTTGTTATGACATAATAGAGAAATCTGAGGTACTTGATTATGTTCAGAGTGAGCTTCCTGAGCCTGAAGTTACTGTAGGTTTGGGTTTACATGAAGGAGGGAGATTTTTTTTTTCTCCACATAGAAGGATCACTTGTGAAGTCCTGCCTTGTGCACATGAATCCAGCACAATCTCTGTGTGGCCAAAATTGCTGGCAAGGAATGTTATTGTGGTGTATCAAGTAACATAAATGGTTGCCAGCAAATCTGTTTGGCTGCTGTAGCTACTTAAAAATGAAATTGAACCTCAGAGCATCACTACCCAAATGGAAGTTGTAAGGGTCTCCTTTTGAAAAAAAAAAACCCACAACCCACAAACAACAAACCAAACAACCCAAACCACCCCACTGCAATAGTGTTACTGCTGCAGAGCTTCCCGAAGTCAGCAGAGGTGGAGCAGATGTTCAAAGTTCTCTTTACCGAGGACGGAAGGTCTCTTGCTCCCTTGTAGTCATTGTAAGGGATTGCTCCTGCAGTAGGGTCAGTCCATGAGTAACTTGGACAGGGTAAGGGGTGAAAGTGGTCTCCAGCTGCTGATGCTGTGGAGCAGATGTGCTGTGACCTGCTCAAAGCTCAGCCTTAATGGGCATCTTAGCACTCTCCCTGGATAGGAATCTTTTTGACCTTTTGAGCACAGCTATTCCCAGCAATGGGATTGTTAGAAGGAAAGGAAACTACAGAAAGGGAGTGGTAGATAAATGGAAGCAGGAACTCCAGATTGCAAGCGGTAACGTTGTGCACTCCCACACACTTTGAGCACAGCTATTATGCTCTGTGGAGCACCAGGCTGTTAAAATTAACAAATGCTTGCGCCTAAAATTCCCGTGTAGCATTTGGAGGGTTTTTAGACCCTATCCATATATAGGCTGGCATAGCATCTGGTATTGAAGTTTGTAAATATGTGCTTATATCATGCTTATGGTTAGTGCTAACTTTTAACAGTTTTAGTGTTTGTTAAGAAGAGAATGGCCCTGAAAGTAACACATTCTGTTGCGGAGCAAATTTGAACAGATATGTGAAGTAGCAGAAACAAAAATTTGGTCTTTAAATTCCTGGTTTTTTCTTGCCTACTGCACGCTCAGGGGTTTGTAATGTGTTAGCAGTGTACTGAGGGGAAGGTGTTTGTTAGCTAAGGCAATTAGCTGCAGTAATAACTCATGGCTTTCTCCTTAGGAGAGTATGGCTGAAGGTGTTGACTGAACTGCTTTGAAAGTTCAAACTCAAGGGAATCTACTGGGAATTAGCACTCTTCTCACTGCCATTTTTGCACAGCGAAAAAGCTTCTGAATGGTCACGGCATGCGAGTGACACGTTTTACTTTGTACCAGTAAGATTAGCCCGTGAATGATGTCTCCGCTTGTGCCCAGATGACTAAACTTCCATGCAAACCTTGCCTCTGGCTTAATCTTATCCTGTGAGAAACCATTAGGAAGTTGTGCAAAACCTTCGCTTAAACCCCACAGGCAGCAGCTAAATTCACCCACCAGTGCCACAAGAGGGCAGGGGACACTAGTGAGCAGCAGTCACTAGCTAAGTGAGGAAAAGGACCACCTCCTTCTGCTTCCCACGCCAGCAAGCCAGCCCGGTGCTACATGCATCATGTATGGAAAAGCACACGTTAGTCTTCTGGCTGCCCATTTGATGTGTTGTAAATGTGACTTTCACAAGAGGTCTCGCTGTCACTTCTGTAAATGCATGAAAAACTTGGAATAGACCAGGCTTGGCAGGGTTAGGAAACGCCTAAGGAGAGGAAGCCAAGAAAGAAGTCTTTTGGAGGGAGGAGAGGAAAGGGACAATGAGGAGTAGGTCAAATCAGAGATGCAGTGAGAGACAAACTGTTTCTGCCTGTGCAAGTACAGACATCATCTTAGGAAGGGATGCTCTTAACCAGGAGGCAGGTCTGGCAGAGCTTCTGAAGTTGGGTCGTGATTTCAGCCTTTGTGACCTTCAGCATTTCCCAAACACTCAGCAACAATCTTAAGAGTGGCTATTTTACCTTTACCTTTTCCTGTTTTGTGGTTCGGGCTTTTTTTTAGTGTGGTGGTGGTGGTGGTGGTGTGGAGTTTTTGGTGTGATATTTTTTGTGTGTGTGTGTGGGTTGTGCTTTTAAAAAAAAATATTTTGCTTTCCTAGCAAATTCTGATACTTCATTACGGGCAGCAAAAATGAAGTGGAGATGGTAGGATCTATCATCTCAAATGCCAACAAAAGCCTGTTCAAATGCTTATTTACCTCAATTGCATAGACTTCTATTTCTCCCATTGGAGTAGAATAGATCATCAGGTTATGTGGCCTGTGGAAGCAGGGACAAGAACTGGTAGGTGCTCTCGGCTGAGCTTGGGAGTGTGAGCTTGCAGTCTGTGGAGGTGTGAGAGCTTCTTTCCCAGAGAAGCTGTGAGATAGCTGTCCTGCCTGCCTGAAGTAGGTGTCTTGCAGCCCTATTTAGCAGGAACATCAACCTACTTCTGCCGTGGCTGGAGGAGCTGCTCAGACTTTGCACCAGTGAGACACACGTGAATAAAGTAGCAGTACATTTCCTTCTATCATCTGCTTAAGTTAGGAGAAGCAGAACTTGCACAGGGTTTGTTGAGCAACCTGTAGAACTGTGCCAGCCCACTCCCATGCTTGCTGCGAGGCACTTTTTTCTCCATTTTTGATTCCTGCAATGCTGCATGAGCCCTGCAGCCCTGCATGCTGGATACTGCACTCTGCTGCCACTCTTGATTGTGTAAGCAATGGTAAAGTTATTTGTGTCGTAGTATGTCACCCTGCAATGTTTTGCTCAATTATTGCAAAAACTGGGCAGTATTTGACTCTTCAACTGTAGAAGGCATGTGCAAAGATAAGTGTTAAAACAGGAAATAAAAGTTACTGCTTGCTTTTTGTTAGAAATGTGTTTCAGAACAGAATGCAGACTTGTGCTGTATTTAGTGCACAATAGAATTTTATTGCTGAAGCTTTTTTTGCTCTGTCATTATTAATTTACACTAATTTTATTGTGATGCTGGCTTAGAGATGTTCCAAGTGCAGCTTTGCCAAAGCTTCTCTGTCCTCCAAGAGTCCTAGCGAGATACGTACTTTGTACAAGCTCATGTCACAGAGGAATTATTCTTGGCTGTTTTCCTCCATTAGCACTGTTAGCACTTATACTATTTATTCCAGGGGGAGCTCAGCAACTCCCACACTCAGTGCATTTGCAATTCCAGCCTGAAGCTTACTGTTATTACTAACTAGAAGATGCCTGCAAAAAAGAGCATGTCATGAGTGAATGCAAGAGAGGTGCATTAAGACATGGTTACTTGCAGAGAGCCCTGAAAACATGTACAGATTGAGTATATTTCATATTGTGCATTTGATATTGAAACTGCTTTGGCTTCCACCCCTCGTTTTACCTTGTTGTAGAAGAAGTTTTGACTGTCCTAGGAGCAAAAGAGAGAAAAATGGATATTGTTTGGTAATAAATTGTTGTCTGTCTAATCTGCCCTCAGCAAACCAGAGGGAAGGTTCAGGACCTGTGGCTGTTAGATGGGTTTGTCATATGACAAGTCATATCATCTTCTTGTTAATTTGTCACCCTGCTGAAATGCCATGTCTAAAATGTGTCAGCTGTAACTCCATAACCTCCTGGTCAGCTGAAAAAATCAAACTGAATTTAACTTGTGAACTGTAACTTTTGGAGGAAGCAGATGTGTGCTTACGCCAGGTCCTCTGGTGGCAGAGCCCCTAGCCCTGCTGTTCCTGTCACCCTGGTGCAGAGCATGGCCCTTTTTTTTTAGGGGCTCTTCATTCTAGCAGATGGCCAAGGTGCTCTGCTACTTGTCATCAGTATATTGCTCTTGGACAACAACAGTTTCATAGGCTTTGTCATCTTGCTCTGGAAAGCAAAGAGGGGTTTGGCTGTAGGTATATGTATCAGTTCTTAATTAAGTTTGTTTGCCTTCATTTAAAATGCCTTGATTTTTCTTAAACAAGTAATACCTTAAATTTTATTAACATTGATTAAGGTGAGTTTGTTTTCTCCATTGATGTTTATTTGGGATTTTTCACCAGAAAGGAAGTTCTAAGTAACAAAGTAATGTAAGTTTTGACAGTCACTTGGTCCCCTGTCTCTTCCCTGGGGGAATTTGTTTTCTCCTGGTCATTGCTTATCTGTCAGCCCTGTATTTTTTCCCAAACCAGGAGTGACTTTTCCTTTCAGGGCAAAGCAGCTACTGTAGTGGTGTTCAGTGTGTGTAACAGCACTATCCCATCACACACTCAGAGGAAATACACTGAGAAGTCAGAAGAAAGTTCCCGTGTTCTCTCTTCTCTTTTTGAGGTTTCAGATGCTACTTGCAACAGCTCTGCTTAAAATGTGGACCTAGAGAACTACAGTTATGTTGTATTTTTTTCCTAAGCAAGATATGCGATTTCAGTTCTGTGCTGGCTAGTGGCAGTACAAGTGGGATTTTCCAAATGCAGGTCCAGGTAGCTGCTGGTTGCTATAGATTTGGAAGGCCAGTGGGGGAAAGATGAAAAGAAGTGTTTTGAGCCCACACAGAGTTTTTTTTCAGTGCTAGCTTGTCTGTGTTTTCTGCTGAGAGAGAGATACATTACAGAAGTAGTTAGGAATGTAATTTCATACTGACTAGTATTTTTCTCCTGTATGTTGCATCTGCATCACTTACTAAATGAACTTTGAATAATTATATTCAATCCTATCTGGACTTGACAATTAGACAGAGATACTGCAGCAGAAGCACACATACACACAAAAGCATAATTGTAAGTAATGGATATTGGCTGTATCTGCCAAAAGTTGCAATAAAAAAGTCTTGCCTTAGGTCAATTGTTCCTGGCATATAGATGAAAAAAAGAAGTTCAGCAATATGCAGTATAATTTGAGCTGCTGTGCATAGTTTGCTGGCTAGGCTGTTGGGTTTTGGTTGTGGTGGTTTTTTTTCCCTCTGTTCTTTTCCCTTCACGGTAGAGCTACTCTATCTGAAAGGCAGAGAGAAGCTTTTGAAAGCATTCAACCACAAATGAGAGCCATCGCTTTCAGGTTCTGTGGAAGTCCTGCATTTTGCTTACTGTTTTAAATAATACAGTGTGAGGTAATACAGGTAACGAAGCCAACACTTGCTCTTCATCCTTCTCCTGAAAAGCAGCGCTTTGGTTTTAGTGACTGTTGTTAACAGGGCTTTTTCCTCACCTGGAAGGTTTGCGTTTAAGCAAAATAAGCAGCTTCAGTAAGGAGGAGCACTTTGTCATATTCTGTGGCAGCTGGGGTAAGGACATTTTCCCCTTTGCATCTCTTTAACCTGCTGCGGTCCTACAACCAGTCTTTTTCCATGACAGTTGCAGCCCAAAGATGTGACTGCTCTCAGCTGCTTAGTGGGGCTTTTTAATCAGAAGCAATCCTGTTACTTCTTAGATTTCGTAGATCAGCACTCGGTATCTGCTCAAACTCTTGGTGTAGTCAAAGGAGACTAAAACATCAAGGAGTCTCATTGACAGTATAGGCCACACTGTGCAGTAAGACTGTCATGATCTGGAGGAGGTTTTACAATTGTTTATGCCAGACCTTGGAGAATAAGTACGACATGAAGATTGTGGTCTGATTTATAGGTCTAATTTCTGCGAGGTACTTCTGTGATGCTGCAGAGCTAATTATAGATAACTATAAATATACTGTTGGGGACCTTTAAAACATTTATTTTAGCACTTTTGAGGAAGCCAATACTAAGTTTAGTAGACTGGTGAATTATTGATCTAACAAATTATAACTGTGGACTACAGTATGGTATTGACATTACAGATTGTACTGCCATCTTCAGAAGACATTACAGCTTTTAATTTGGGGTATAATGAACTTTGAGATTTAGCTTGGGTAGGATATCGACTCTATAATGTACAAGACATATGTTAACCTGAATGCGTAGCAGATAATTGTTAAAATGTCTGCCATAAAAGCCATGGCAATGACATCAGAAATTAAAATTAGATTTTTGTTTTCCATCTCAAGGAGTTGTAGGTGCAGATGTACGAAGGCCTGTGGTGAACGGCAGTTACTACCATAATTCTTAGAAATAAATCTGCTATCAGAAACAAGGGTTTGAGGGGTTTTTTTTTAGTACACAATTTAATTTTCTGAAGTTGGAAGAGAAGAGAAGTTGGCATTAGCTATGTACACATAAAAAGAAAGAAATGAAAGTTGTGCAGACTGATAGGACACATTTTATTATCAAGTGCCTAGTTGGTTCTTGGACTCCAAAGCAAAGAAAGGCACAGGCTGTGCTTCTTTTAACAGCCTCTGAAGCTGTCCAAAGAAAAGGTTGGGGCATCAAATTAAGTCCTATCAGCAGTGAATTGAGGAGCAGTTTGAGATGTACTTCCCTCAGCATGTACCGCTCCTGCACAGGGCACACGTTGATGTTTTATGTGGGAAAGCTCAGGAGGAATTGCTGCATGTAGTCCTGAAGTGAAACCCTTCTAACAGCAGTGGCCAAATGCAGGGACATGCTAAGACAGTCCTGGAGAGGGTTTCTGTATTCCAGAGAAACTCTAGTACAACTTATGTAGCCAAAGTAAATGGTAACCCTCTGGCTATTCCCAAAGTTTCCTTTCTAAATCCACTCAGGAAATGAGTCTTTCCTGTTCCTTCATGCTGCCTGACATTTTGCTTCAGATTCTGAAGAAACCCCCTCAGAAACAAAATCAATCTGGCAGCAGACACTGTTGAGAAATACGCTCTGTGCTGCAGTTGTCTTTCCTTGGGATTTATTGCTGGCAGGGAAAGATGGTGTGCAGATTTCTGTCCCTGTATGGCATGTTTAGAAAACACAAAAGTCTTCCATATTTCTGAAATAATGGAGTTGCTATGCCCAGCCTGCAGTTTTATTTAACTCTGAATTTTGGAGAGGGGGAAAATTGCATACCATCAATGGAATAATAGTATTACATTATTTAGGCTTTTGCTTGCTAATGGATCATTCAAAATCTTCTGAGTCCGAGATGAGCAATAATTTGAGGCGATCAAATGTAGATCCTATATGCAGGGCAATAAATGTTGAGATGAATTGATTTATTTGGTGAAGGTTAGACATGCTACTCAAATATTGATAGGATCTTTCTGATGCAGAAATGATTTTGTTAAAGGCATAACAAAAATTATTTAAAAAGGGAAAAAAACCACCCAGAAATTAAAAAAACCATTCCTACTGTTGCTGAATCAGCTCTGTGATTTTAAATATTTTGGGCTTTCACAGCATCTGGCGATCTATATTCCTCCTTCAGGGCCCTGATGGCAAAGATTTGCTGGGTTGTGTAAAACACACTGTTGAAAAGTTCTGCCATCTTGGGCACATACTTGTCCCAGAAATTAATCTCAAATTTAATCTGATTTGAGACTGTGTCTTAATTTGGTTTGCTGCTACAGTAATTGACTAAGGTTTGCTTATCCATAAGAATAGCTGCAATTGTAATTTGAGGGCAATTTCAAGTTTAATAGAAACCTCTATCCCCTTATCTTTTTAATAGGCCACATTAGTCTGCTCTCCCTTAATTGAGATGGCAAATAATCCCTTTGGAAAGACTGAGACTACCAAGGGAGATTAAGCCTCTACCAGCCTGAATAAAAACTTAAGGAATAGCTATACACTGCTAGAATTTTGAAGTCCTCCTTTATTGAAGAAGAAAAAAGATAAATTCTGATTTGGACTGACATGTAAAGCCCAGTTTTCAGGGAAATTGAAAATGTTTCTGAACATCTTTTTGTGACTGGAAAATTGTTTGCTTGAGGAAAGGAAATTGGCATGCTAGTATGTATTCACATACCCACAGTCCAAGAGCTGTTGGTACACAGATTAGTGTTTAGAGTCATGTTTGAAAGATCCTGGAGATTATAATCCACACCAAAAAGTATAAAATTTTACGTCCTCTTGTAACTGTGTGGGATTTCCTTTGCCATAGAAGAGGCAGGTTTTGTAACAGAAATACATTTAGAAGATGTGCAAGAGAGAGAGTTAGGAGTCCCTCTCATTTTTTTGTTTCCTTGTTTTTAAGAGAATTAATAGGTTTACAGCAAAGCAAAACTGTTCATATACAGGAACAATATCAGAAGGAAGTACAAGCCACACTTACATTAGAAAGTTTGGGTTTAGTTTTTGTGTTGATATTTTGTTTTGTTTTTGTTTGTTTGTTTGGTTGGTTCTTTTTTTAATCAAAGTGTTACAGCCAAGATGTGTTTTTTAGGTTTGGCTTTATGCTAGCTAATTGCTCTGGAAAGCTCTGCGCTTGAATTCAGAGTTGCACAAACTTTTGAAATACTAGTTGTTGGCTTCAGTGAATGAGTAAGATTACTGAATGGTTCATATAAAATGGAAAAACTCTTCCATGGCCACATAGACTTGGATTCCCTTCGTCATATTGACTAACACCCTCAGGTCGGGTTCTGTGAGGCCAAAACCAGGGTTACTGGAACGCAACTGTTTCACATACCCTATGATCTTGTCACTGTTTCTGCACCTTTTATATTTGCTCATGACTAAGTAAAACATGTTCACTGTGGTCACCTTTGACCCTTCTATGAGAAACTTTGTGCATTTGCCACTGGTGATTTCATTTAAAACACAGTGCAAAACTATAAAGCAATGTGATGAAATATGACCTGTACTTACTAGTCCTTACTCATCAGTACCTGGGAAAAGATCATGAAAATCTGTGAGTCTCTTTGGTTTGGCCGGATGAAGTATTCGTCATTGGATGCACACGAAGGCCAGGAAGCACGTATCTAAGTGTGTCTCTCTACATCTCACGCTCCATGTTTAATCCTGTAAGTCTCATACAGAAGGGTGGATTTAGAAATACAATAATTTAAAAGTCACCAAATGCAACCCTCAATTTCCCAATTGCCATCATAAAGCTGCAAGAGCTTACCACAAAACATACAGACATGACCTTCTAGCAAGTTCCTGTTTATTTGCTGTCTTCCCCACCACGTATCTTTTAACAGGCTTAGTTGTCAGGCAATTTCTAATTTTGACTATCCTGTCTTGTTTTACAGCCAGCCTAGCTGTGTGTTATGGCAGTGCTTTTTGAGCTTCAGTTAAAATTGAATCAGTAAAATGGATGATTTGATGTGTGTATGGATAAAAATCATGGTAGGTGATTTCACCGACCCTAGCCTCTATCCAGTTATGTTCTCTTTGTTCTCCTAAGTACATTTCTCTTCTCTCATTTGTTGATTTTCAAAGTACCATTTTATTTTCTTGGAAAAAAACCCACGTTGTGCTAATTTTGCCCTGTTTACTTTCCATAACTATAAAAGTTTCTTTGAAGATGTCGACAAAAATAGCTGTTTCCCAATCCATGTAATTACTGAAACAGCTTCCATTTTCTAAGGCTGTGAGGTTTTCTTCCTCCTTCTAGCTAGAAGGCTTTTACCCATTAGTATCACTTTCTGCTATTCTTTTGGAGACATCCCAGCCTGCTAGTAGACACTTGTGAAGAGATTACTGGGCCGCAAACCTAACCACTTAGAAGTTATAAAATGCTAGAATAAACTTCATTTTAGTTTCTACAGGCGTTTTGAGTATAATAATATCAACTTAAATTTTCCACAATTTTTGTATTCCTTATGTGCAAACTGAGAGTTTCTAGTCTTCTACTTTGTCCAAACTTAGGTGTATTTTCACAGGTCTAGTAGAAAAGAGGCAACCTGTTTGACTGTTAAGATCCACAGGTATTTTTGTGGCAGGAAAGCATCAGATCTCCCCATCTGCAAGAAGCAGTTGATATTTTAAAGCATGCATAAAACATACTTTCCACACCATTTTGTGTCTCATTCATCTCCTTTGGAGAGATGTGGCTTATTTCAGAAATTGCAGCTTCACTTGTGGAAATGGGTAAAATCACCCTGGCTGCTATTTTAAGAAGAAAAACAACGAATCCACCCCAGCCCAGGCAATCATCCAGCAGGATTATTTCATGCCGAATGGTTTAAGTTTGGCAAAGAAATGCAGAGCTGACATCCAGCTCATGTAATGGAGAGCATTGGACAAGTGCATATAGTGATGCAGTTATTCTGATAATACGAAATATAAACACTCAAACCTGTGTGCCTGGGTGTTAAATGCATTCAAGGTTATAGGTTGGTTGTGCCCATGAAAATGCCCTTGAGGTTTTTTTGGGCCCTAATCCTCTGTTGCAGTACCCCCTCAGGGTTGAACTCTTTAATGCTTTCTTCAAGATATGTTCCTGTCACCTTCAAGAAGACAAACCATTTTCTGAAAAATCAACAAGTTTTGTCATGCTGCTTCTGGGAGAAAGGTACTTAGAATAATTAGACTCTAGAGAACTGAAATGAGAACATTTGTGAGGGAGAGACTAGAAGATTGCTGAATAAAGAAACATCATTAGACTATAGGGCTAGCCTTGGGTTTGCTGCTTTGCATTTAGCTCCACACAGTAGAACAAAATATAAACATCAAAGAGCAGAGTGCCCTGACAGGAGAGAAAAATGTCTTTTTTGTGTCTGTGCTGCTAACAAGTGGAGTAAAGACCCCATAACAGCCCCTGAACTCTCAGGTTGAGGCTCTAGTACACTCCAAGTGTCACCAAGTTTTGTGATGAATTAGGATTTGGTTACATGTCGTGTGTGTGTGCCTTTCATGTTCAGAGCAGCTGGCTCCTGCAGGAAGGAGTAGCTGATAATTGAGGCTTGAGTATAGCGTAGGGCAAAATATTTTGGGAAACATGGTTTGGCTAGAATTCAAGGTCTCCCAACAAGTTGCTGTTGACTTTATTTCTGTTGTGTTTGCAGAATGACCCATATTTCCTTATGGAGTATAAACTTCAGTTTCAAGTACAGCTGCCAAGCCAAGAGGAATTAAAGGGATGCAGATGCAAATACCTCAATAAAAATAATTACCCAAATCTATCTAGAGATTTATAAAATAATAATGAAGAGTATTATGCATTCAGATTAATAGAAGATGAATATAAGTTTTATCTTTAGAGATTCACCCACTGAGTCTGATCTGGGGATTCTCTTTTATTTTCGCTTTGATTTTCAAAATACACTTATCCATAAACCCTGGGAGTATGCAAAAATAATAATGATTATGGCTTGTACACAATAAATTAGCAAGAAATTCTTACTCCCTTCTAATTCCCTAATAAATGCCAAACAAATAACTATATCCTGAACTTGCTTATATTTACAAGGTAAGCAACAAATTGAGGTAATGAGGGAAATTAAAATATGGCAGCAGCAGGTGAAATTAAATGAGCTAAAAGAGTGTTCTCTGGAATCGTTTGTCTGCCAATGCAGCACAGTGTGAGCAATATGGCCACTGAGAGTTACTGCTGAGTCACTATGCTAGGAACTATGTACATTTGAAGAATCATAGAATGGTTTGGCTTGGAAGGGACCTCCAAAGCTGAGCGAGGACCCCTGCAAGTAAATGAGAATGTCTTGCACTAGATCATATTGCCTCTGAGCCTTGTTGAACCTGATCTTGAATATCTCCAGAGATGGAGCCTCAACTGTCTGGGCAACCTGTTCCAGTGTTCCATCACCCTTGTGGTGAAGAACTTGTTCCCATTGTCCAGTCTAAATCTACTCTAATTGTAAATCATTGCACCTTGTCCTATCACCACAGGCCTTAACAAACAGTCCCTCTCCAGCCTTCTTGTAGACCCCCTTCAGGTACTGGAAGGCTGCTGTTAGAAGCCTTCTCTCCCTTAGACTGAACACCTCCAGCTCCCTTGAGCCTGTCCTCATAGGAGAGATGTTTCAGCCTCCAGTGATTTTTGTGGCCTTCCTCTGGACCTACACCATCAGGTCCATGTCCTTCCTGTGTTGAGGGCTCCAGGGCTGGCTGCAGTATACCGGTACGGTCTCACCAGAGCCAAGTAAAGTGACAGAATCACCTCTCTTGGTCTGCTGGCAACACATCTTTTGATGCAGCCCAGGATGCAGTTTGCCTTCTGGGCTGCAAGTGCACGCTGTTGGCTCCATGTCCAGCTTCTCATGCACTAGCACCCCCAAATCCTTTTCTTCACAGCAATTCTCAAGAAGTAAAATATGATTTGCCTTATGCTTTCTTATACTTGTATTGTGTGCTCACTTAAATGCTTGCCATATATTTGGCTGTATGTGGACATCTTCACTTGATGCTGTATACGTACTTCATGCTCCTTGAGAGAAGCAAGCTGTCGAAGATTTGGCTGGGAAAACCTTTTCTGTCTGCATGTGCATGTTTTGCTTTTTTCCTGATGTTCATGTAAAGAACTTTGAAGAATAAATCTTTGAGATACTCCTCCACTAAAATTGTTGCAGTATCAAGACCTACAAAATAGGCCACTTATACACTAGTATTTAATGAATTATTCTCTTATCTGTCTTGTGGTGTTTTATCTATAAAGCTATATGTGGTTGGAATGCTGACAAGTCAAGGATTTACTTATAAATAAATATGATGCCTTCAGGTCTTTGCTTTAGAAAAAGGTTTTCAGTGTTAGTTCCACGGGTTTAGATATTGTTCAGTGCATGTATTTTCATATTCAGAAACATGTCAGACTCCATTTAAAAAGTGATTTTTGCTTTCAGTATCTAAAGAAAAGTAGTCCTAATTTTGCCCATACTTACTAGAATTTATATAGCTCTGTTCTTATTTCATTCTAGACCGAATAGCTCCTCTTCCTCTCAACTGACTGTATAATGCATATATTTATAGATGGTAATAATACCCTCTTGGCCTTCCTTTTGCTGTTCTGTGGAAACCAAGCTTTTTTAGTTTTCTGTAATAAGAGCATGCCTCCAGTTCTCCACACCTAATGACCAGAATCTTGGATGATATGTCAACTCTGGCTCATGTGTTTATTCAAAATTCAGGCAGGGAAGATATTAAAGCTTTGTGTGCCAAGTAAAAAAAACAAACCCAAAACAAAACCAACTCAGCTTAGAGGTGATCTGGATAGCAAGCTTATGTGATCCCTTCTATTTTTGTTTGTTTGTTTGGGGGTTTTTATTGTTGCTTTACCCTCACATTTTTATGCTACTTTCATAATTTGATGTAAAGCTTTCTCTATCAGCCTAATGTGCCTGCAGCTGCTGGAATAATCACTCTTCCTTTCCATTTTCTAAACTGTAGATGTCGTTTTAGATTTTTGTTGTTCTCCAAGTTTAGTAGGCATTAGGTTTAAGATTATCAATAATAGATTAAAAAAAAAACAGGGAGAAATCTACACCTTTTAACACTGAATATACCAGCAAAATCACTGATCTCAAGAGACTTTTGTGTCTTGGGGAGAAATCTTGTCACCACATCTTCTAGTGCTGTTTCATCTTGAAATGAGTGCATCCTAGAAACCAGACCTTGAACCTTGAACCCACAAATTGTCTTTATTTGCAAAGCGTAGTGTGTGAGTTTTTAGTTATTGTCTTTAATCCTTTAATGTCATGTTATAGCTAGAGTCTCCAGTTGGAAGTTTGCCTGAAATGTGGGTTACTTAAGTAATACATGCCAGGGCCTCAGCTAGAGGGGCTGGCAAGAATATACATTGTGCTTATGTACACATTTTAGTTTTTATCCTTTTATCCCTCTGTGGAAGTCACAGATGTAGAAGTGGGACATTATTGCAATGTTGAACCTGGATCTTGTGATGTATGGAGTGCAGTTCTAAGATCTAAGTCTCCCAGATTTGTTACATTTACATGTATAATTTTTTAAAAATTGTTTTGCTATAAACCAATCAGAACCTCTGGGCTTTTCTGAAAACATACTTTCGAAGCTATTCACGTGTTGGTATTCTTTTAGATGCATCAAACTTATGCTGCAGGACTAGAAAAGGACTTTATAGATGTTCAGAGCTTCTGATCTTGTTCAATTTTGGAAAAATCTGCTCTTCATCACCAGAAGATTTGCCTGAGGAGGAGCTACAGTGTCAGGTGTGGTGGAGTGGAGCAGTATGTAGCTTTCGAACAGTGACTTTTCCACCTGAGATGGAAGTCTCTATTCCAGGAGTTCATTAGTAGGGGGCACTCTACTGAAAATAATACACTTGCTTCAAAAGAAAAAGCGTAGTTGGGTTGTGTAGTCTGTCATCCCTTGTCAGCGTGAAATAATGGCACAAGAGCATCACACCCAAAATATCATAGGGCCCTTTGTGGGAAGGTATTTAATCATCATAATCACACATGGTTATGACTTTATATCAAAAAAGAGAAGTTTCTTAATACTGCAGTTTGAGAAACTACCGCTCAAAAACCTCAATTCACTGTACTTTCTTGTGACTCTAAAGCTAAAAATGGCCATTTTTTCTCAGTTATGTGAATAAAAATCAGTCAAGTACCATTAGGAAGGCTGCCTACAGTATGCATTGTATTTTCTTTTGAAGCCAGTCCTCCTCCAGCTCTTTGCTCTTTTGAAGGTGGCTGTACCTCATCAGTTCTCGTTTTCCTCTTCTTGTTAGCCAGTTGTGCAAGTGGAATGAGTAGCTCCATGAGAGCCATTTGAGCAAAATCAAGCCAGTTCCATCTGCTACATTGAAGGTGCTTGTGTCAATGTAACTCCTAGTGCTAGTTGCAAGAAACCAAGTTGTATGGTTCTACTATGGATGTATTTTTGATCCAGGCATATGCATGTGTTGCCCAGAACTTGAGAGACAGACTTCTGTTGGTGCAAGATGTCCTGCTGGGTTGTAGCATAGTGCAGTGGGATGCATCGTCTGAAGGATTCTCAGACAAGCTCCTTGGAACCTTTAAAACAAGAATGAAGGCTGCTCGACCATAGCTGACTAAGGACCTGTTTCTAGCTTTCCCAGACATTGATTCCTTACATGATTTGTGGCACATTGCTTATAACTGAACTTGTCTGTGCACACATTTCTCTGAACAAAATCACGTTCCTGTCACTATAAAGATCTTACCTCTCTTGTATAAAAAAGATTGTAATCAACACTGTCACTCCATGGCACATCACCTTCCTTGGAAAGGTAGAGCACCAGTTCATAGAGCCCAACGCAAAGGTAGCAGCATGGTAAGGAGCTTGCACACTTAGTAATGTGGGGCTAGGATAGGGGGATACTTCTTCAGCTTTGCCACTCTTTTCAAGTGCTGCAGGGAGATGACTCCACATACCTAGTTTTCATTTAATCTGCTTATTGTCTTGTGAATGCAGGCTGTGAGATTAAGGATTGTGGATTGGTTTTGTGGAGTATATAACTGATTTTCTAACAGGAAATAATTATTTTTATATACCATACTGAGCTTACACCCAATCAAGTACTGGTAGACCAGATAGAACTGTAGCTTCAGATGCAGCTGAAGAAATGGCTGACTAAAGCCATATCTGTCTTTTGGAAACTTCCTGTTTTTCCAGAGCATTGCTTTTAAAATTTGAAATGATTGCTGATCATAACATACTGACTCTTGAGTGTGTCCTTAACCCGTTTGTGCTGGTCAATTTGCTGTGATGAAGGCAAGTGGCAAATTCTTGCCTCTGACCATTGGTCCTGCTTCCCCACTGCTTGTTTGTGCTAGGATGTGCATTGTGAAATCTCTCCACCAGTTTGTAGACTGTTTAGCAATACTATCTGTAAATCCAAGTAAATGAAATTTTCCGTAATGAAGCAGCAAAGAACTATATGCATGAAGATTGAAAAGACTTATTTCGCTTTCATTATTAAAAGAATACTTAGCATGTAAATTGCTTCTCATTTTTTTTCCCCCCTAATAGGCCAGTGCTTCATATAAATGGCAGACTATTTCCCCTGTACTAGGAAATTTTGCTGTTCTTATGTCTCCAGGGATACAATGAGAGACTGAGCATTATTAAGCTAGCAAAAACTCAGTTTGTGTCTTACTCTTCTGTAGGAGTGCTTGCTATAAAGGCCTTCCAGTAAGAATGCCATGTAACTTGGCACTTGAAGAACCTGCCAGCAAACAAACCTTGTAAGGTGTCTGGAGCTCATTCACAGAGCAGTTGAGTCAAATCATAATTACTGTATTAGCCTTGCAGTTTCTGAGGTCTTCCAACTCTTTTTGAGTTAAAAACTGTTAATGATCACTTGATAAAGTGTAGCTCAGGTTCAGATTTGTAGATAATTCAGCTTGAATGGTAAAACCCCGTTATGTTCAAGTGATTTTTGACAAATTTCCATTCCCTGTGATACAAACCCCTTCAATTTTTTTGGCTTGGAGAAGATCATCCACCATCCAGTTACAAAAGATTTTAGTTGTGGTCGCCTCATCAGATGCTTTTAACCAAGACAGCTGGAAGGACCACATGGGGAGCCAGGTAAACCAGGGTCCCAAGTGCATTGCTCTCCTCCTCGTCCAGTGAACCATATTTACTGTCTTGCAGAAAGCAGAACAGGAAAGGCTGAGGAAGCAACCCAGGGAGAGCTAATCCAGAGAGGATTGTCTGGACAGGTGGAACAATTGGTGTCAAAGCTGTAGTCTGTACTGGGCAAAACACTGATATTAGCCATTTACTTGCCTGATTTGGGGCTGAATGCCATGAACTGTAAAGAGGGTGAGAGTCTGCCTGTACTACTTTGTCACAAATGCTGTTCCAGACCTAAGGATCCTGTGTGGTAGAAGCAGTGTTTAAAACCATCTCTTCTTGTGGCCAGGCTGCTGAACTGTGTAAGAGGAGCACATGTATGTCCTTCCTTACATCTCCATCACTTCCTGCTTCAGGGAGCGCTTTGTAGCACTGTAGGCAGCAGAAGAAATGGCAGAACATCTCCACCATCTCCATGGGGAGATCTAGCACTGATGATGACAAACAATTCCCAACTAACAATAACTCATGAGAGAGAAAGGTCCAGAAACTCCCCTGTGTGTGAAAGCAGCTGAGTGTTTTCTATCTCTCTCACTTCTCAGGAACAGCTGTAGTTCTTGCTGCTTTTTTTCATTTTGAGTGCCAGGGTGGTGGATATGTTTTAGGCTTTGGATTTTGTAATAGGCATTCAGAAGGCAGAGAATTCAGGAATTGCTTTAACCAAGTTAGAACAAACAAAACTTTTTTATAAACCTTTGAGGAACTAATGGCTAATCTAGAAATACATGTTCAGTTTAGCTTGAGCATTGGTCCGTTACTTGAATGCCCTGGAATTGCTTCTGCATAAGCTCTTTGAGAAGAGTAGCACCTGCAAGGATCTAGATGAGTTCTGGTTGCTTCAGCCAGGCCGGTAGGCTAGAGCATTGATTTAATAATCTTCAACAGCTTGAAGAAAACCTTTTTAAAGTGTATAAATATCTAAGAAGTGGAAGTCATTTAGATGGTGCTGGGCTCTTCAGTGGTGCCCAGTGATAGGACAAGGGCCACTGGGCACAAACTAGAACACAGGAGTTTTCAGGAAAAACTTCTTCACTTTGAGGGTGATGGAGCAACTGGAACAGGCTGCCCAGAGAGACTCTGTAATCTCCTTCTCTAGAGATGTGGTGATTTGGCGGTGACTGAGAGCCAAATGCCCACCAAAACTACTCTATCCCTCCCCTTCTGTAAAAGGTTAACCTTCTGTAATGGTTTGGGTGTTCCCCGCCCCCCACACACTTTGGAAATCACCCAGACTAGACTCAGCCGGCTCTGGAAATAGACTAAAGCTTATATTTACAGATAGCACAATGTACAAGCAGATATTCACAGTATATACAGTTATATGTAGAAATATACAAGGTGAAAGGTAATACAGAAACACAACACCCCGCCCAGAAACCTGAGTCCCCAGGAGGGGCTCCCAACCGACCTTCCACCTTCTCCCACTCCTTTCAACCTTACCCTAGTCCCGAGGAAGAATGGAGGTTAGGCCAGGGGATTAGGAAGCAAGATGGATTAATCAGAGAGACAGCAGAGAGGCGAGAGAGAGAAATGCAGCCCAGAGGTCCCAAGCAGAAGTGCCTTATCTATGTTTGGATTCTTGTTCTTATCCCTCTCAGCAAGCTTATGAGTGAAGTAGACATCACCCTTGTTTCTCTTTCACAGCCTGTAATCTAGTTGTTCTCACCAAAACATTCTGGTTAGCTTCAAACTAGCACACCCTCCTGGGGGGTGGTCTTGACCCTGACTCCATGTCCTCCTGAGTTGTCCCCAGGAGTGGGTCTGAACTCCAGGTGTAGTGGTTAGCCCATTCCCACTTTGTGTCAGGAAGAGGAACTTCCTGTTTCTCTTGGCCTGCCTCTCTACCTGCCAGCACCACACTGTTGTTCCTGCTGCTCTTTGTTTTACCACGTGGCCATCCTTCCATGAGGTGGACAAACCAATTGATCTGGTTATATATATATATATATAGTATCTTGCTTTCCCTTCCCTATACTTCTTTGTAACTCCCCTACCTCAAATACCTTTTATTTATTGTTAAAGTTTTCTTTTTTAACTTCTAAATTGAAGTGAGACTATTTGGGTGTGTTTTACCTTTTCCTTGTCTACATCTAATTCCTTTCTTTCCAAAAGTGGAGAGAGGGGAAGGCATCCTGTAATTGTATTGGTTCTGTTAGCTATATGGGAGTCTCTGGGAAATTTAAACTAGAACTGAGACACCTTTTTAGATGAGCAGGGGAGAGGGCTTGTAATAAGATAGGAGCAATTTTAATAATGCATTAAGCAAAAGCAAAGGCTGAACATGGAAGCAAAAGCAAGCAAAGTTGTTATTCTCTACTTCCCATCAGCAGATGATGTTTGGTCACTCCCGGGAAGCAGGGCTCTAATACATGTTGCGGTTGCCCTGAGGGACAGACACCATCAATGAATGTCCTCATACTTCCTTCTTTCATTTGGCTGGTACATCTGAGCTGACGTCATATGGCACAGAACACCCCTTGGGTCAGCTGGCCCAGATGCATCCCCTCCCAAGGTCTTGCCCACTCCTCAGCATACTCTTAGGCTTGGGGAATGTGCTATCAACACCCAGCTACAGCACTGCAAAACACAGCACTAGAAAGATGCTTTGGGGAGGATTAACTTCAGCTCAGCCAAACCAAATACAGGAGACTTTCAAAACCCACCTGGACATATTCCTGTGCAGCCTCATCTAGGCACAGCTGCTGTGGCAGGGGGGTTGGACTAGATGATCTCCAGAGGTCCAAATCCTATAATTCTGTGATTCTGTTAAAAAAAGTGGGTGGGAAGGCAATACAATATTTTTAACTTGTGAAGAACAACTTTCTGCAGGAAAAGACTTCGCTGTTGTCATGGAGAGTTTTACCGCTGACTTCAGGGTTTATGTGCTACTGTGCTGCTCGCTTATTGGCACAGCCAATGATTTTGATGCCTGATAATTAAATCATGAGCTGCCAGGAGGAAAGATGGAGACAGTTTATTCAGGGACTGGCTCTCTCTAGTGGGATGCATCTTATGAATTATATAACAGGACTTTTCAGGGAAAAACAACACTACCTTATTTCAGCTCCCATTAATGTCATTGACATTGCTATTGCTTCTTCTAGCCATCAGCCTCACTAGCCCTTCACAGTTTTCCTTTGGGATGAGGAGACAATTTGTTGTTTATTTTAATTTATTCTTAATGATAATGGGAGAAAATAGAAGTTTTTTTAAAGAGGAAGTATATGCAACATCTCCTAGATAGTTGTGAAAGCACCTTTCCTAAATCAGAACTAAATGTTCACTTTCATTGCAGAGAACCTTGGTCCTGAACTTAATCTGAGTGTTGGTCATTGACCTGTATGCTCTCAAAGGCTCTGAAACCTGTGCAAGAAGCTTTCTATAAATGGTTATAAATTGGCAAGTTGTGTTCATATTTAGCTGAATATATACGGTCAGACACTTCTTTAATGTAACCTGTGATTGTTAATGATCAGATTCAAATGATAATTGTACTACTTTCTAATGCATTGTAAGGAAATTAGTCACTTGTGGTTTTATTTTAAGTAACACTTTTAAAATGCAGAATAAAAATGAAAGTAACCCAGAACTATATAAATTCTTTTGCTTCAAGAAATATTCTTTGCTTTCATGTTCGGAAAACATTAAAGTGGAGCCTTTCTGTGTTAAAGAAATATTTCATTATTGTTAACTGTTCCCAGGAGAAGATGTTTAAGTCTCCATTTGAAGTTTGTTTGAACAGAATGACCTTTTCCCTTTTGAAAATTTTCACCAGATGTTGCTATCCAGTAGCGCTAAATGGTGCCTGTTTACAAAACTGCCTGCCTTTTTCAAAGTTTATTTTGCCAGCGCGGCATCAGACGAACTTTGCATGCAGTGTTGTGTCTTCTATTAGATTGACTGGCAATATCTCAATGTAAGAATTAAATAAGCTTTCAGAAACACAGTTTCCTCTTCTGATTTGAAACCAGAAGCAGCCGATTTCAAAGCTAAGTGGAAAATGAGTTTTTAGAGTTTAATTAGCTGTGCATCAGTGATACTGTATCCCGAAACAGTAACGGCTACAGCAACATGACCGTGAGAATGAAGTTCCACAGCTGCTGGCAGCATGCAGCAGCACTTCATAAATGGGGAAAAAAAAAAACAAACCAGAACAAACACAAACAAACCCAGCAAAAAAACAAACAACTGACTAGAAGGGACGTGGAAATGGAGGTTGAACAAACATAGGTCAAAGCAATACTCATGCTTACTCAGCCACAGCAAGTAGTTAGAGCAGCACGGAATTATTTTCATTAGGCATGTAAGTGAAGTAAACAGATCTCTGGATGGACTAAGCTGTGCAGCTGTTGTAATAGGTACCCACTTTTCCTATGTCTCCTTGACACAGTTTTTGTAAAAATCCATGTGACACTTGATCCCACTCTCAAGCTGATGGGTCTTCAGCATTGACAAGGAATCCTGCTTTGTAACTGGGGTTACGTCAGAAGCAAGATCCCAAGGCACTGTGATTCATTTGGCATCATTTTGGGCAGTTTAAAATAGGAGTGAGCCAAATCCTCAACTGATATAAATTGGTGTTACTATATTAAATTCAGATGGACCTAAATATAAGTACTCTGAGGATTGCACAATCTCCTGCTTTTGTGTGTGCTCACACACAAGTGAAATTGCACAATCTAGCCCTATATGAATGCATCTCTGTCTCAGCTGTTAATTGAAAACAAACATAATAGGATTAATAATTTAGTTTTCTGGAATTTCTGTATTATAAATTAGTGGGGGGATATACCACTCACGTTAAGTGGTATTGCAAGATTAATAAAGACCCAATAGCAGTGGATGGAGGTCTCTAAACAGGGAGAAGTTGAACTTGCAGAGCTTTTCATTTGGTTGGTTGTTTTTTTTTATCTCCTTTTCTCAATTCCTCTGGCTTTTGGGCCTCATGCACCATCGAGTGTCTTTTCCAGGCCTGCATGGAGGAATTCAATAGAGAAACTCCTGTTGACTTAAGTGGAGGAGAGCTTGGGCTGTTTTGCTGCACAGGAAATGAGACATTTTTCTGTCCAGTATTTAAGTGTGTTTTCTCTTTACTAAGGTCTGCCCACATTTTGCAATAGGGATATAGGAAATTGTCTTTTCTCTCATTTGGGAGGAAGTTGCTCTCTGTCCTCTTAATTAGTTGTTTGAAAGATGAAAGCAAGTACCCAAGGTCAGGGAATTCCAGGAGGTTTGGTATTTTTGAACCAAAACACTTCTAAGAAATGGCACATTAGGAATTATGATTTATCCAAGCCCCAGCCTACAAAGGCTTTTACATGGATGGGTATCCTGGTCTTGTCTGCTTAATTTAGAGCATAGGCTACAGCACCTGTCAGGCTCTTGCTTCTCTAGATCTGACTATACATGTGAGAGGTACTTAAGGAATATGGACCCTTCCTTTCTGTTACCTAGTGGTGGCTTCCAGTCTAGAAGGTTTCTATAGTGTGTGAAGAACAACTTCTTATCCCAGCTGTTACATGAGCCTACCGGGGGGCAGCCCTCTTTGACCTGCTGCTCACAAATAGGGAGGGGCTGGTTGGGGATGTGGTGGTCGGAGGCTGCCTGGGGTCCGTGAAATGATACAGTTTTCCATATATGGAGAAACCAGGAGGGGCATCAACAGAACCTCCACACTCGACTTCCAAAGGGCAGACTTCAGCCTATTCAAGGAACTAACTTGGAAAGTTCCTTGGGAAACATGCCTTAAAAACAAAGGGGTCCAGGAAGGTTGGACCTACTTCAAGAAAGAACTCCTAAAGGCACAGGAGCAAGCTGTGCCATTGTACTAGAAGATGAGCTGATGAGGAAGACAGCCAGACTGGATGGGCAAGGGGCTGCTGAAGGAATTAAAGATAAAAGAGAGAGTATGTCACCTTTGGAAAAAAGGGGAGGTTTCCTGGGAGAAGTTCAAGGATGTTGCTAGGTCTCATAGAAAAAAAATTAGAGAGGCAAAAGCCCATTTAGAACTTAGGCTGCCACTGCTGTTAAGGAGAATTAAAAAAATATTTCTATAAATATATTAATGGCAAGAGAAGGGGCAAGGACAACCTCCAGTCCTTATTAGATGGAGAGGGGAATATAGTGGCAAAGGATGAAGAAAAAGCAGAGATGCTTAACACCTTCTTTGCCTCAATCTTCAATAGTGGGACAGGTTGTCACCAGGACAGCTGTACTCCAGAAGTGGCAGATGGAGTCAGGGTCCAGCATAGTCCCCCTGTAATCCATGAGGAAGAAGTAAAGGACCTGCTGAGCCACTTGGATCCTCACAAGTCCGTGGGACCAGATGGGATCCATCCTAAGGTGCTGAGAGAGCTGGCAGCTGAGCTGGCCAAGCCACTCTCCATCATTTATCAACAGTCCTGGCTCACTGGAGAGGTCCCCGAAGACTGGAAGCTGGCCAGTGTGATGCCCATCCCCAAGAAGGGCTGAAAGGAGGACCCAGAAAAACTACAGACGTGTCAGCCTGACCTCAGTGCCAGGCAAGGTGATGGAACAGGTGATCTTGAGTGCCATCACAAAGCACCTACAGGATGGCCAAAGGATCAGGCCCAGCCAGCATGGGTTTAGGAAGGGCAGGTCCTGTCTCACCAACCCAATCTCCTTTTATGATCAGGTTACTCGCCTGGTGAATGTGGGGAAGGCTGTGGATGTAGTCTGCCTGGACTTCAGCAAAGCGTTTGGACACCATCTGCCGCAACAAGCTCCTGGCAAAGCTGGCAGCTCGTGGCTTGGACAGATTTACTCTGATATGGGTCAGCAACTGTCTGGAAGGCTGAGCCCAGAGAGTGGTGGTGAATGGTGCCACATCCAGTTGGCAGCTGTCACTAGTGGTGTTCCCCAAGGATCAGTGTTGGGACCAGTCCTGTTTAATGTCTTTACTGATGATCTGGATGAGGGGATTGAGTGCATCATCAGTAAGTTTGTAGATGACACCAAGCTAGGAGCAGGTGTTGATCTGTTGGAAGGTAGGAGAGCCCTGCAGAGGGACCTGNCCAGAGAAGGGTGAGGAATCTGATGAAAGGCCTGGAACACAAACCCTATGAGGAGAGACTGAGGGAGCTGGGGTTATTTAGCCTGGAGAAGAGGAGGCTCAGGGGTGACCTCATTGCTGTATGCAGCTACCTAAAGGGAGGTTGTAGCCAGGTGGGGGTTGATCTCTTCTCCCAGGCAACCAGCAACAGAACAAGAGGACACAGTCTCAAGTTGTGCCGGGGGAGGTCTAGGCTGGATGTTAGGAGGAAGTTCTTGACAGAGAGAGTGATTTGCCATTGGAATGGGCTGCCCAGGGAGGTGGTGGAGTCACCATCCCTGGAGGTGTTCAGGAAAAGACTGGATGGGGCACTTAGTGCTATGCTCTAGTTGACTGGATAGGTCTGGGTGATAGGTTGGACTGGATGATCTTGGAGGTCTCTTCCAACCTGGTTTATTCTGTGATTCTATGATTTTGGTCTCTGTCTTTCTGTGGCTTCTGTAATTGCCACCCAGCAGAGAACACCCCCCCCCAACCCCAAATTAAATGGCCTTGGCAAATACAGATTATGGAATCATAGAATGGTAGGGATTGGAGAGATTGATTCCACCTCCCCTGCCAAAGCATGATCACCTGGACCAGGTCACACAGGAACATATCTTGAAAGTCTCTAGAGAAAGAGATGCCTGAATGTGTTCCTTTGTGATCTGGTATAAGTGATCCTGCTCTGGTATGGGTGTTGGGCTAGGTGATCCCTTGAGGTCCCCTCCAGCCCCTGACGTTCTGTGATTCTGTACAACCTCTCTGGGCAGCCTGTTCCAGGGCTCTGGCACCCTCGTAGTAAAGTTTTTCCTCATGTTGAGTTGGAACTTGCCTCAGTTTGTACCCATTTGCCCTGGTCCTATCACAGGACACCATTGAAAAGAAACTGTCCTCTTCTTGACACGCACCCTTCAGATATTTACAAGCATTAATAAGAACACCTTTCAGTCTTCTCTTTTCCAAGCTCAACAGCCCAAGGAGAGATACAAGCATTCAGAGTCTTCACAAGACTTTATATCTGATTACATTTTGCTAAGCGTTTATGTGTCCTCCATAGAGGACCAAGTCACAGGGCAGACAGGGCAGAAGAGAGAGGCATAGAACTTACCAACAGATAGATAAAAGATTATAGGGATAGGATTATAAAATCTAAGTTTTGTATCAGAGAGGTAACAGTGCAGCAAGCCCATAGCCGGGTCAGCCTTTCCTATGGCCATGCCTGCTGATCTTGTCAAAGAAGGATGCAGACCTGAGCAGCAGTTCTTCAGGTTCCTTGTATTGTCTTTTAGGGCTCTGGCCCATTTGAAAGGGTCCTTTTATGTTAGAGTAAACCTGGCTGCATTCTTGTAATTAAATAAGTTGTTAGACCTGTTTGTTCTTTATTTGTTTTTTTACAAAAAAGTTATGATGCCAGACTAACCCAACTGAAAAAACTCCTGGAATTCTCTCGGTGTGTGGCTCAGTGTCTTTGTTGAATATCCACTTTTCTTCAGCATCTTTCACTTCTGTCATGTTTGCTGTCACAGCCTTTATTTTTAGCACTTGTTAGTCCTTTCAGTTGGCAAATCTTATTTAATGCCATGCTTTGCGTGGGCCCGTAGTTTTTGTAGAACATTTTAAAGTGAGCCAGATACCACTTCAGGTGTCAGTATTATTTGTTGTGGTAAATATAATCCCTGGCTTCGCATCTCAAAGGCCACGTTCTTTACCAAAACTGGCATACCTGGACATGTCTGCTGTTGCTGACTATGTGTGCCATATCTGAAGTACTGTCATCTCTGTATTCCACTCTGCATTGTTTGCTCTGTGTTTTTTGCTGATGGACTTTCAGCCTGTCTTTGCCCTGCCTCAGCTTCCCTTTGCTTGATTCTCTGTGAATATGCTAGCTCTTAGCCCCAGTTTTCTTTTCAGTTTCTTGCCTCTTGCAGTGGCATCGTCTGGTCTCTTCCTTGTAATTATGTCATGACTTTTCTGTCTCCTGCCGTGGTTCTTGCTCTGAGTACGATCAATCCAAGTGTAGCTCTGCCACGCTTCATGATTTCCACTTCTGCCAGTATCTAAACGACCACATGAGTTAAGTCACAGGTAAGCTCTCCAGTGTGCCATTTCCCTGGTTTATTTAAAACTGCACCTGCAGCCATACCTTCAGATATAGTTATTTTATAATGATGTATTTTCCCTTTTCTGTAGTTATGTATATCCTTTGTAGCATCTGCACAAGCACTTAGAGTATTGTGCTATGTTTTGGGTGCAGATGCAGCATGGACTAGATAGCAGAAGAATTAAAATACATGGAGACGTTTTTGCACTACTCCAGCAACACTGAGGCTTGAGACATAAATTCCACAGAGAGGAATTATGTGAATGTGGGAATGTTATGTAAAACCCAAGGACAGATTAGTATTACTTTTTCACCATTGCAGTCATTCCCTTTGGTGTGAAACTGGCCCTATCCAGGTCTAGAGACCAATCATATTGAGAGATGGAGAGCTAATGCTCACTGTTCTCTACAGTTTTCAGGAATTCTTCATGCAATTGTCTAATTGAATAGTGAGAGATTCCCCAGGCTTTGATGCATTAAGGGCTTTTCTGCACTCAGAGTATTGAGCTACGCCTTAACTCCTGGTGTTGGTTGTGCTTGTCAGGCAGGATGAGGAACAATGTAGTTGAGATCTAGAAGCAAGAACAACTTCAAAATGGTCCTGAACAGTTGGTTCACAAACCATCAGGTGCTCCTGAGCTGAACAGGGACAGCTGTAGACAAGGTTTTATGAGTGGGCAATCAGCCATTCATGTGAGAGGCTGCAGCACTGTCAGAAGATTGCTTGTGTCCATGTGCCTAGTGTATTGGTGCAGTTTGGGCTCTTTCTTAAGGAGGTTTGCAAAATACCACCTTTTATGACCCTGCCCCTAAACCCTGCAAGCTTTGATATCCTTGTGCTCTTTAGGCAAGTAAGGGCGAAAAATGATGACCTTGAAAGTGCAAGTTTCCTCTAAGCAGGTTAGATAAAGAAGGAAAAAATGCTCAGGCAAGTTCAACCAAAGAGACTTGGGACTGATGTGGGGGACAGGAGAATGTGATAAATGTAAAGTCACATGAAAATTGGATGGCAAAGCTTGTGTGTTAGTAGACAAGAAGGATCTTCAGGAGCTGTGCAAGAGTGGGTTCTTTAAAATGAAAGGTGACTTGTGGGAAAATAACCATGGAAAAAATGAGTTTTTTGCTTTTCTTCTAGGTATTAAAAATTTCAGTAATGGCTTTATCCAGCACAGAGATTTCAAATTCTTCTCAAAGTATTTGCAATTACTGCTGGAAGGCTGAAATGCATATAACTGGTGCAGCTCTAATTGCTGTATGATCACACTCCTGCTGAAGTACTTCCAGACTATATTTAGTATGTAAATTGAGCTATGCTTACATGGGCAGTTGGTCCAAATGCTAGTGTAAATGAGGCAGACATTATTACGATGTACTCTAAGAACGTCAAGCAATGCTGGATCAGGTCAGATGTTCTTGCCCTGTCTCGCAGAGCAGTTGATATTTCTCCTGGCAAAGCACATGCGGTGCTATTGGGATGTGTATGCTTACAAGCGAGCTGGCAGCTGGCAATTGCGCTGCCCCAGTCTCCAGTATGCTTTCCTAGTGCTCCTTGCCTGTAAATCCTAAGGCATTCAAGAAAGAACCAACATATCAATATTTGAAAATACCCTGTTGCAGAACGAGATTGAGGAAAACAACTCTGGCTAATGGCTATAATGTGCTGGATGTTTGGAAGGGTGACTGTCCGTTGCTGATACTGGAAGGGTGGGAGCATCCCACAGGGTGACATACCGCAGGCACTTTGAGCTCATGTTAGGCCTAGTCCTTCACGTGCTGATAGGCACCAGCAGACAGGGTGGAGACCCAAGACATTATTAGTGGAAAGAGATTCTTGATGTTACTGTTACGCGTGTGTAGGGGGGGACAGGAATTGGCCTAACAGAGACTGTTTCCACGTGCCAGTTTTGTTCCAAGTATGGCATGCATTGTATGACCCACAACTCGAGAGTTAACGTCTGAGCTATGAAATGCTTGTCAGAAGTACATGTTCTCTGTTGAGCAGTAGTCACTGAAATTGTTGGAACCCCTTGTCATTGTAGATATAACACTTCTGGGGTTTTATGTGCACTTTTCAAAATGTTCTGGCAATAATAAAGTAGTTTTTATCTGTTGGTAATGTTGCTGTTTTCACATTGTGACTAGCATCAAAAATGCTAAAATTGTATTAAAGAGAAAAAAAATAAAGCACAGCAGCTGGTATTTAGTGATTCAGAAAATAAGCTTGACTCATGGCTTCTATATATTCTGTATATTGTAAGAGACCTGCGCATTTTGAAGGAAACCAAGTTATGTATCTTAGCATTGCTATTAGAATAGCTGAAGTGCAACAGAGCTCTAATTGAAACTGTTCTCAGTTTGGACAGGCATCACTGCAGACAGACAAGTCCTTGGCAAATGTGGGAAGTGGGACGCTGTTAACATACTCAGTATTTACCTGTCTTGCAATTTTTCCTTCTAGGAGACTGAGCTGCTAGATATCAGCCTTGTCAAAGATGCCAGATGTGGAAAACATGCCAGAGCTCCCAAGGTAGGATTTTTTGCTGTATGCTTACATGTTACATTGATGACCTAGATAAAACAGAATGGAAATTATATGGAAGAATGAATAAGTTCCCCTAGCTAGTAAGAAGTATTTTTTATGTTCTCCATTTGACGTTATTTCTGATGAGAATTTGCTGTGATTGTTGAGCCCTTGTCATTTGGCTCCAGATTTAAAATGCTTGGTTGGCAGGGAGGGAACAGAAGTCTTAGTTTGCCAAGGTGAACTGACACAAGTTCTTGTCTTCCCTGATGGCAAGGAGCTGATAGCTGCTAGGCCCACGCTGCATTTTGTGCTGTCTATGCCTCTTGAGGCCAGAAAGAAGTGCTTTTCTTGAACTGTCATCAGAGAGGTCAGGATACCAGCTCCCCTAGGGTTGTAGATATGTGTTCTATCTTGTTATCATGTTTTTTGTTTGGATGGACACTACACATCAGGTAGAAAAGACCAAAGCATTTGGCTCTGGGAACAAGGTGGTGCCTTAGGGAATCACAGGAGTGATGGGGAAAAAAGTGGATCTTCTTAGGGGCCTGAACGTGTGGCCTCACTGCCACTTAGATGCAGTTGAACAAGTGGGGTTGAGGCAGCCTAGAGGAACGCTTCTCTTACCCTCATCTCAGCTGGGTCCAGATGCCTCTCACTGGGCTTCCTCTTCTTTGCACCCAGCTGAGAGTCAGGGCACAGCTTCCTGGGCTCCTCAACCTCTTGAGGATTACGGATGGAAGAGATTGTTTCTGTGTGCCAGAATGCAATTGTAGTTATCTCTGCACAGACTATTCAAATTTGGTTTTCAAAGCTTTCCATGTAGTGCTGGCAGCATTTTAAAGGCTAAGTTATAATTGAAATGCAACAGAAGTACTTTGACATCCGCATTAATACCAAATGAGTTCACCATGATTAATGGTTCTGTGATGAATATCAATAAAGTATTAACAATGGCTAGAACATTATTTTAAAATGCTACCCGCTTTACAGAGGACATTCATGTTCTTCTAACAAAATGTTTTTAGCTGAAATATATGCATAGCTATTGCCTCGGTGACTTTTATTTATTAGGTTACATAAAGGCTGTTTTTCTTCCAAGATGTAACAGATTTGACAGCAGTGGCATTAAATGAAGGCTATGAGAAAATCCTGACTTTTAGGGTGGTGAAATGCACCACCTGTGTGAATGAGTTTGCTTTTTGTCATTGATTTGTGTGTGGGCAGAATGAAAACAGCACCTGGGTTGGCTGTTCATGGGATCTTGTAAATGGCATGGAACGAAGCACTCATTTTGGGGCCAGTCATGTCAGCTTTGCTTTGCTCCATGTTGTGGGGCTCAGCAAAGAAGTATTTACTGCAGGTGAGTGAGCCTTGCAGAAGCTCCCTTTGTGTCACATCCACAGCAGATCTAAAATTGATACAAGCACAGAAAAGCTTGGCTCTGAGTCAAGAAATAGCAGCTTGTGATTGCAAGAAGCTTTCTAGTACTTGCCAAAGATACCAGCTTTTTAGAGGCTCTTTTCCATGTCTGTTTCCAGGTAGGAGCAACCTTTGCGCTCAGGTGAGCATAAAGAATGAACTATGGTGAGGGTAGTTCCTGCGTGGCAAAGTAAACTTCTTTCATGCAGAGTACAAAGGAATTATTCACAGTTTGCTCATTGCACACTAAAAGTATGATGCCCATGATGATTGTTGTGATGGGTCTGAGCTGTATGCAGCAGGTTGGCTCTGGGTAGTTTACTGATAACTGCAGAGTCGCTTGCCCTGTATGCGTTACAGCCTATGGCTTGAGCTGCATACATGGAACCTCAGCACCAAATACTTCTTAGTGGCATGATACCACTTAACATGGTTTTATTAGCTGTCCCAGCTGTTAATCTCTTGTGATCTTCTGGGATCATCACTGGCTAGAAAATGTGCTTCCTGTAGTAGCCTTGCCAGGTGGAAAGAACAACATGCTGCTGTGCATTGATGCATCCCACACTGTAAGCCAAGACATGTAGGTGATTTTATTCCACCACGACTCCTCCCTCTGCCCTTGATCTTAGACAGTTTTTATACTGCATTAGGGGACTTATGTCAGTTTATGCAAATGTGTAAATCTGTTTTCAGAAATCTGAGAGTGGATTTTGTCTGTAGGTTGTCATTAAAAACTTCATGGGAATCTTTAAGCTTCATTTAGTATATTTCTGTTCTATTACTTCCTTTTGATAGAAAATATAGGGTCATCCTTAATAAGCCCTGGCTGCTCTATTACATAAAAAAACGTGCTTTAATTTTTATTTTAATAGTAAACTAAATTTTAGAGTGATTAATGACACCATAGTAAGCTACCAGAACCTGTCAGGAGTGCTGTTACAGAAGGCCATCAGTAAGTAATGATCTTAGAGGACTACAAGCAGCAATAATTACCAAAAACCTCTTTTGTCCCCATCACCATCTGGAATACAGCCTTCTTCCCCATAGGCTGCCATATCCACCAGCAAGGATGAGTAGTTACTCAAATGTGTTACTGAGAAGCTTCAGCAGCATCTTGTTTTTCCACATTGTCAGGGATGAGTCCTCCTGTCTTCAGCTGCTATTTTGAGAAATGATAACAGAGTTTTCCATCCCAATGTAATATACATGCAAAACCTTCCAGAGAATAAGGGCAAGTCTCAGGCAGCACAGAGTGCTGCAACACAGCTTGAAATGAGAAGAAAAATGCAAGTAATGTTCTGGGGAGAACATTGTATGTTAGGAAAAGTGCCTGGATTCAAAGTACAATGAAGTTTTTACCAAAGCGAGGAACTATAGGGTGATTATCAGGATTTTGCCTTTTTAGTAAGAATTCAAATAATTTAGAAAGTGAACAGGACAACTTTTGAGAACAGGAGGTTAATATGGAATTCATTTTTTCCCTTCAGAAGATGTGACTGCACATAAATTCAGCACAGGCTTTTGGAAGCTTGACATGCCTTTTCTCACAGCTTTCAGGCAGTTGGAGCTGTCGTCTGGTGTTACAGCGTCAGGATGCTCAAGGCTCATGTCATTTGTATTTTGAAATGATGAGTTGCAGTGAAGCAATTATTGATCTGTTTTATTTGTGCATTACCTGGTAGCACTCTCTTGAGCTTTGTTTTGATGTGCAGACTAACAAAGAGATGTCTTTTCTCTTGTAAAGTTGAACGAAGAGGTCTGCAAAACAAAATAACACAATGTGGAATGAAAAGAACTGTAGGCTTTTGTACAACGAGGCACAGAAATAGCTCTGAATGTTCACATCCATTCTGAGAAGCACGGAAGTGCCACTCAAAGAGCGTCCGTAGGGAGACGTAGCTAAAAATGTCATGCAGCAGTAAATACTGGTGAAAGGTTAGATGGTGAAGACTTGGCAGCTGATAGTGTGCTCACAGGACTGGGGAAGTCACACTTTTTACCATCTTGTATTTACGTTAGCCAACAACAGTTTCTATGGAAACTTAAATCTTAATGCAACTGTGGGTTTTTTTTAGTAGCAAGAAGAAAGATTAGGACGAGTTGGCAGGAATAGGGAAATAACCCCATGGCAAGTGTTCCTACTGAAAACTTTTGATGAGTTTGATCAGTCTGTTTTCTCTCAAAAATACCATAAATCATTCAGCAGGAAATGAATTTCTTGTAATGGCATATGCTGTGGAACCTGTAGGAGATGAAATTATGAGTGATGGAATACTCTAATGCCAAAATGTTTACAGAATGTAGTCCCCAATTTTAAAAACACTTTCAACTCCCTTGCCCCAAATTTTCTCACTTTAATGGCAAAGCTCTACAGAGAAAAATAATTGAGCTTTTTTTAATGTCAGGAATTTGCCAAGACCTCAACTACTAGTAATACCTTCCCCAGCCTCTTCGTTTTTAATGGTGGGTGTGTGTGTGTGTTTGTTTTAATGCTCAGAGTGAGGTGATATCAGGACTATCTCAGCTGTAATCTGAAAACTTTACATTTCTTGCTCCCTGTGGAAGGTTTGCTGATTTCTTACATCTCTGTAGAGAAAAATCACCATTTCAAGAACCAGACAGGCTCAAAAACTAAAAGGCAAACTAACAAGGAAAGCCTAAATAATTACTTAATAGAAAATCTGGTATTTTTGGATTGGTTGAATTGTCAGAGTCTTTTGCGTCTGCTTCTCTACTCCATTGTTCTGACTTGGAATCAGAAGGACATTACTGACATTTGGGTAACATTTATGCAGAGCAGCAGAAAGTAAGGCTGCTGTTATGTTATTGATATTATCCAATTTGCATCTTCATTTGCTAACTTATTGCCTGAATTTACAAATGCAGGCGAAGAAATCTTTTTGAACCCTCTCAAAGCATGCATAGACAAATAAGTAATAATGTTTGGTTCATTTGCTCTAACTTTTAATTTAAGAGTGCAGTGACAAGAGTATGCCAAAATAAATGTAATGTAGTCATTTGATTTCTTTGTTAGCTGAACTTACTTTTTTTGCTGGGAAGCCACGATCTCTGTGATCAGGTTGGTGGTTTTTTTTTAACCAGGGAAGAAGAAGAGACCTCTGTCACTTCTGAAATACTTGAAAGCCAAGCAGTTATTAATTTCTTTATCATAAAATCTGGACTGGGACGATTATGTTGTGTTTAGTAACCATCCTGATTAGATTGTGTGCAGGAATGGCAGAGAGATTTTTATTTTGTTTTGGTCTGCTCAGTAAATTCCCTGGAACAGTGCCTATGTGGATCACACAGGAAAGCGGCAAGCCTACCCTTCACAGCACTGACTTCTATTGCTCTACCTGTCTCAAATGCTGCTATTGCTGTTATTTTTATCTACTGTTACATGCATGTTGCTTCCCCTTCAGCAACCTTGATGCCAAATTAGAAACTTTGGTAAATTATGCCTAAGAAGTGTTCTGTTTCTGCCAAAAAGCACTAAAGCTGTGATCTGCACACAGCTCACCTTCTTCCCACACACCGTAGGGACAACAGTGACATTCTGAAACATTCTCTTCAATTTGTTTGTTCTTCTACATGACTGATTTTTTTCATAATAATAATTAAATTACATAACCATTTCTCTAGGCTGAGTTTTACTTTAATAAACAAGGTTAAGATTAACTTATTTGGATATTTGACCAGTGGTTGTGCAGTCGCAGTTGTAAGGATAAAGAAGTGCAAGTACTTGAAATGCTGCAAAGAGGATGGGAGCTGTCATCACTGTGAGTTTGGCTTTGGACTCTCCTTGGGGCCCAGTAAGCCTTGGTCTGCCCTTCTCTACCCAATTGCCTCCAGCTTGGCATCCTCTCTCTTCCCCAGGTTGCACAGGCTCTTGCAAACTGTATTCAGAAAAGGTCTCTCCACTGCCCACAGTAACATCCTGTTGCTTGTTCAGGGATGAAGGCAAGTTTCTGTATGTCTAGGATACTTCTGAGTTTTGGTGTTGTATTTTTTTAAACCCATTGGAAGCTAACTTTTTTGGGGAAGATTCTTACCTCCAAAAGTAAAGCTGTTGGTGTTGCTATCAGGGAAGCACACAAGACAAGCCTTCACTTCTCCATCACTTAAAGAAATGTCACAGTCCAGAGACATTATTTGTGCTATTCTGGCAGTAAAGAAAAGCTTCCTAAAAGTGCAAACAAAGCCCTGGGACAATAAGTAGTAGGCACAGTGGCTGTTTTCTTTCTGCTTTAGTGAGTCGCGAGTCATGTTTCAAACATGGTGGCTTGCTTAGCACACTGGATGAGCATAAGTGGTACCTGTGCTCTGAAACTTGCAGAGATTCCTCATCCCTTGTGGCCTGTGGTTCACTTGACTGCTCATGTCTGAGGCTGAGGCCACCTCCAAGATGATCAGCATCTCTCAGTGCACCAACGGAATGCCCCGACATTGCTGAAGGTGATTTTATTTACAACCCTCCAATCCTTAGGGAACCAAGACCTTTTCAGAAGCCTGTCTTACAATGCATAACTTAGCTCTGTCTGGATAGTTCGTGGTAGAAAGCACAGTGTTCTGTCCAAGGCTTTCACTAGAAATCATTGCCAGTAAAATGTATGATTTTGTTTCTGCTTGCTGATGGTTTCAGTTAGCTGTCTGTGCTCCTTGGTTTTATGGTTTTCTTTGTTACATTTGTAAAACATACATATTTTTGTATGCTTTTGTGAGAAGTACATAATACAAAGTGAAAAGAAGTTCTGTATTTTAAGAAGCACAGAGGCATTTTATAAATTTGACTCCAAAACTTGACATTTTATTTGAAAAGATAGATACTGCTCAATTAAAGATGTGGTATTTGAGTTGCTGAGAATGCCAGGCAGTATCAGCAAAGCTGTGCTTTAAATGCTGCTGAAGATGCTTCTGAGTAAACCTGAATACTTTTTTTTTTTTTTTTTTTATTTCCTTTTGCTCCTTTACTATGACTTTTTGTGTGATTTGGAAGAGAAACTGACAGAGCTTTGTGTGCTCTCAGACATGCGTAATACTCCAGAACTATTTTAAATCCATGCATAAGCCACTCTTGTGAACTTTCAGACTGTAGTGGGGAAGGATTGAAGTCGCAGGAGGACATGGACTCATTGCTTACCTGTGCATGGTTTTGATGCAGGTGTAGAGTTCAGTGCTACAGCTAAACTGTGTAGCTGACTCCACCTCCATGGTGTTTCAGCTTGAAGGTTTAAATTCTCTTGCCTTTCTCTGCTATGGGATAGGGCACACAGGGGGAGAGACAAGTTCCGAAGTAGCATCTCTGGGCTGATTGATATTACTTCTGGTGAGCCTCATGGTTGGCAACTGTCACCCATGTCCTCAGGTACCAAAACTGTGTGATGTCACTCTCTCACCTCAGTGACGAGGCTGTATCCAGCATCAGCACCCTTTTGACGTTTTTGTTGCTGATGAGTATTATGGGACATGGATGCCTTATTCTGGCCTTTGCAACTAATTACATTAATGAGACTGAGAATGCAGGTGGGACACTGTGTCCAGCCACAGCCATCACAAACCCCACACCCACTGTCAATATTGGTCAAGTTCACTCAATAAATTCTAGGTTTGCAGTGGCTGACACAAAATTTAAACATTGTTGGGACAGTATAAAGCTATTCTGGAGGTGGTTTTTGTGATGCTAAGATGTTAATATTGCTTATCAATATCCTACATTATCTGTTTGTTTTCTCATATCCCTGATATGCTCATATCCACACACTTTCTGACTGCACTCAGATCATAAAGATCTGGGAAAGCACAGTCCTTTTATTTCCTGGTGTTGGCACAGTATCTAAAATAGCAAAGTCTTGTATCTTGAGTAGTGTTCCTAAGTGCAATATTAATACAAAAAGTATTAAGTAAAACATTACTTGCCATAAATATAAGAAATGCTGCTTTTGGCCGCTCTCATGAGCACTCTGGGGAGAATTTCCAAATTTTTCTTTGGAAGATGTAAAGGTACTAAATAACTGAGTTGTACTTGTCTTTCCTTCTGAGTGGTGATCTCCATCTGGAAATACCTCATAAATATTCAAGTATGTATTTTAGCAATAGTGTGGAACTGTGCATCCAGGGAGAGAGCTGATAGCAATGCGGTACCCTCAAGCTTCAAATGTGGAATCAACAGGCTTGAATGAAAATGCTAAAGCAGAAACATTTTTCTATGGTTGTTTGGAACAAATAATTTAAATTTTCCTGTTTATTGGAATCCAACTTGTTGATTTTCCATGTCATCCCTTATCTTGTAAATAACTAGTTGGAGGAAGTGACAAGCTTTTAATTAGTTGCAAAGGTTTGATATACTTGTTATTATCTCCCTTTAAATGGCTCAATCAGCATCATCTTGTGGAACTGAAAGAAACCATTTAGGCTTAGAAAAGAGACTACTGGGAAGTGAAAGGATTAGGTGTGGATACTGAGTAATCATGACTGACAGTGATGCCAATTTCTTCACAAGGAAGTGAAGATGGCTCCTGTACTCAGTTCTGCAGGGGGGAGGCAATGGGCTGAAGGGTGCTGAATAGCTAAAGAAAAATAGAGAGTGATGGAGGCCTTGGTAAATCATCAGCTGTGTTGGACAGGGCTGCTCGTGTGCCGTGGTGGGTGTCGAACCCTGCCTGGAAACCTCCAGGCCAACGGTAGGAACTGAGTAAATTGTGATTGAGTTTCAGTAAGTATAAACTGACTTTGGTCAGAGCTTGTAATTCAAGACATCTAGAAGAGTTGTATAAATAATTTTCCTTTTATTCTGAAGTTATTTAGGCTTGCTCAACCTCCATTAAAATGCTTCTAGCTTCAAAATTTGTTATCTTCTACATTATATTAGGACTTTCCCAATCTCACAGCTAGGAACATTTTGGCTGTAAAACTGCACAGTGACCTAACGTTTGTAAAATCTCTGCATGTCTGTTGTCAAGGACCGATGTCTAAGGAAAAGTGATGAGAAGAAACTTGGTTCTCTGAGCTAAAACTTTGATCAGAAAATAATTACAATCCCTGTAATAATTAAACTCCTTAATCACTGTGACTTTTTGGTCTGTTTGCTTGTGTCCCAAGGCACCACCCTCTTTACAGTGAGGATGGTAAGACACTGGAACAGGTTGCCCAGGGAGGTTGTGGATGCTTCCTCCCTGGAGGCGTTTAAGGCCAGGCTGGATGAGGCCTTGAGCAACCTGCTCTAGTGGGAGGTGTCCCTGCCTATGGCAGGGGGTTGGAGCTGGATGATCCTTGAGGTCCCTTCCAACCTAAACCATTCTATGATTCTGTGATTCTATGCCTATGCCAGCCAAACCAGTGACGTAATGCCCACAGCAGACAGATGGACTGCTCTGCCTTGGAGTGACCCAAGTGTCCTGCAAAGAAACTGCACCAGTATCACTGGGAAATGTTTTATTAGGAATGTGGAAGTGAGACTTAATATCAGCTGCAGATAAGGTAGCTAGTGGGGGCAGATGGAAATAGCCAAGAGTCCATGTGCACTATAAAGCAGCAAGAAAATGGCTGTTTCTGATGTAATAATATCACTATACTCATGTTAAATCTATTCTGCTGATTTTCCAAAGTATTACACAGGAGTGAGGCTGTTTTCTTTTGCTTTAGTCTGCTCTGGATGTATGGAAAGGTAGCGGCAAGAGCATCCAAATATCTAATAGGTTGGTTTTTTTTCAATACAGTAGTCTATTCCTGAAAACAAACCAAATGCCTTTCTTATTTACTGATAAAAATGCCTACTCAGTAGCATAATCCTGTGAATACATGATTTTAAAATAAACCCTGAGCAGTATTTGCATGGCGATAACAAAAAACCCCTCACAGCTGTATTGAATGCGAGTTGCTTTTCTCTGGTTTTTTCAGCTCCATCACCTTCCAGTCTGATCCTAGTTAAATAAACAAAATTATCAGCTGTTGCCACTGGGGAGCTCAGACACTGTTCAGCTCCTGGGGTGTTAATGAGCTATCCACAGGGATGTTCCTGCAAAATGAATGTCATGGTGACACTTGCTGATACACAACCACGTGCATGCGGGAGCAAAATGTTTATCAGTGATAATAGAATATTTTATGAGGGCCAAAGTTTTGCTTCATGAATTTTTGAACTCTTGGTGATTCACTGGAATAAAGTGCAGCATAGCAGTACTGCTGGGCATTAAGACTGATGCACTGCTATACTTGACCAGGCAAGGTTTTCCTGGCTATCCAGTGCATTGTGGATACATCCTCTCCAAGGAGAAGCATTTCTTGCATTACAAAGTTGAGTGAGTAAAGTGCCGTAGCTCCTCCTTGATATGTCTCGTCTGTGCTAGTGGTGCATACAGAATCATGGGCCGTTCTCTGAATGCGGATCTTCTTTTGTATGGTTATTAGCAGGCATCCATTATCCTTCATATTTGGTCTTTAGATGACAAAACCAGGTCTCTCTAGAAGGTTGAAATCCTTTGCATGGACGTATGTGTCATCTGTGTTGAACAGAAATTATTCTAGGGCACGTGTAGGAAAGAAACTGAATTACACATTTCTAGAGATTACTCATAAACTCTTGGGTTCATACCCCTGGAGTGTAGATGAATTTTTTGGCCAGCCTAAAATCTTAAGGATTGTAACGAAACAGTGACAGCATATCAGTGCTCTGGGATTGTGGCCCATCCTAGAAAGGGAGTGTGCAGAAAGTCTAGATTTAGCACTGATCTTACATGAAGATCCACTGTAGGTCTATCTTTAGTTACTAAACAATCTTGATTAAATTGCCAAACTAAGCAGGAAAAAAATGAGTGTGTAGTTGTAAACTAGTGTAATCTATTAAAATGCAGCTTTGCTCTTTTAAAGGTGGGTTCTATGTGGTTTAGGTTTGTGAGCTACCAAGTTACATTAACTTGGGGAATTTGGATAGAACCCCCCATTAATTTGAATAAGAAACGTTCTCATCTAGGAGTTCTTGGTGGAGGTATTTTTCAGTGTCTTGTTTCTTTGGAATTAAAATGAAATTGCAAACTGGCCATTTAGGGGGCGGTCTGGATGGTATCTGGTATTTTTCCACCCTGTTATGCGCTGTCTTCTGTCTGGGTTCATTCCCCATCAAGAGAGGTACAGATACTAGACCTCCAATGATGGTTTATCACCATAACACTTGTTAAAAGAATGTGTCTTTTCCTTATTTCCAGGAGGAATCCTAAATCAAGTATCAGTATGATTTACCAATGCTAACATCCTAATCTGGGCTGCATGAATTCTACATTATCTCCAATAGTCAGAATCTGTGTTGAGAGCAGATGTGCAGACAGAATAGTGAGCTCCTAGGATGATGAGCTTGCTCTCCAACAACCTGTGATTCTGGCAAGATTTAGTCATATGTAAGGAGTTTGGGTTTGAATTTTTTTCTTTTCTTGCAGGTAAGTACCCAGTCCTGGTCCTAGGATAATCTTTTATGTTATTACTTATCACAGCTGCTAAATAATCTGGCTTAAAAAATAAATTTAAAAAAAACAAACAAACAAAAGAAGTCAGAGAGAACAAGACCTTTCTGCTGTGTCTAAACACAAGTATGGAAAATATCATTGCCAGCTTAGTGATTGTCATCACAAATGCTATGATGGAAGGTTCTGGTAGTTTAGGGGAGCTGCAGTGAGTCTGCTTGTGGCTCGCAATGCATTCCAAGTGCCTTTTTCCTGTTTTGAAACACATCTAATATTGATAATGCTATAACTGAAGTTATACAAAGATTTTTTTTGTTGTCATTGCTCTGAGTTAACCTTCATCCTCCAAGATTAATGAAATACAGGGGGGGAAAATCTATATGAGAAACCATATGACATAGTTGAGAATGTTTAGTAGAAATTACTTCAAAATGATGATTGCTCATGAAGTAGCAGAGGCAGGACAGCTGTGCTAGGCAGGGTCACAATATAAAGGGAAAAGGCAGTCACATTCATCTCAGAAATAATGGCAACAATTTGTGTGTCATTAAAATGTTTAAAGGAAACAACAAAATTAAACTGAAGCAGACTAAAAGAGGCTTGTTGAACAGTTACCTGCCTGTGGAGACAAACACAAGAAAGCAGTGTGTCAGGATAGTTGATAGAGCCGTGAGACCCCAGCCCTCCAAGGATACTGGGAGTTTTGCTTTGGCTTTTGCTGAGAGCCAGGTTCCCTTCGTCACGTCAAATAACATGCCCAGCATGGGCTTGTTGTGGTGTCTTTTCGATACAAAGTTCTAAACCGCAAAGTGGGCATTTGGCAGTTCAAGAAAGAAAGCTGATTTTAGCCAACCTAGTTACTACAGTTTTGCTGTGTCTTTTTCTTCGGTAAGGACAAGGGTGGCTTTCTGCCCTTCCTACCAAAGCTGGATCTGGAGAGCTGCCCAGGCTGCTGCCTCCATGCCCAGAATTAAGTCCTGAGCTGCAGCTAAACCATTTTTCTCCCTTTCTTTGTGTGTTTACATGCACTTCAGAAAACATTGTGGGTTTATAGCAGAGAATGCCACCACTTTTGCCAGAAATATTTATATCTGTTGGTTCTTGACACTGGTAGTCTTTTTTTCACAGCCATGGACTGTTGCTACCAGTGTAAATGTGCTAGTTGCTGCTGGCAGGAGCATGGTGAGGAGAGGTTGTTTATGTCTTAGGATGTGTGACAAGTCAGTGCAGGAACAACATTTTCAGAACTGCTGCAAAGGTTTGGTTTTGCTTATGTTTAGCTGAAAGAGAAGTAGTGTTTATTTTGGAATCGCTTTCATACTGTCCTTCAGAGTGGTCTGCTGCAGACTGGGGTGTTTTGGGAGCTGATGCTACTGGTGGCATAGAAAATCTCTTCTGCTTTGGTCACCGCCTACACGTCAGCATCTCTTCTCGTGGTCTATGCATATTTTTCTTTTCACCAAACAGTTTTGCAGTAGACATGACAGTGTTAGCGTTCACCTAGTACGCACTAGAGTAGTTGAAGTTAGAAGGTTTTCATTCCTTCTGGGTCCTATGAGACCTTAAAGCCTTTGCAGGAGGTGACTGCTGATTTTCTTTAAGGGATGAGAGTTGTCCTTCTTTGCAAGTCATCAAAATTGATGTGTTAATTGTTGTATAACCTTGCCCACTGTAGTTGAAGTGGTGGCACTTCAGTGTGTTTCGAAGTAGCTGTTGCTGCTGCAAATTGTTGTAGGCAACAGTGAATATGATGTAGCTCGTTTTTAAGACATTGATACATTTGTGACAGTATTTCAGTTGAGGGAACTTTTTTTTACACACTGTTTTTTTACATCCTTCTAGAGTCAGATTTGCTGCAAATTATGAGAGGACCAATACAATTATTCAACTGTTCCTTACATGAGAAAAGGAATTTGAAAGCTGTTCTCAAATCTATTCATATTTTGATGATGTTTGGCTTTTTATTTAGGCTTATATTTGAAGTGATTTTTTTCTCTGGAAGCATAATCACTTGATACTGCTAACTGAATTTTTTGCATATGACACTTGCGAATTATGTCATTAAAATAAACTTGTTACTCTTTTTTAGTTACCAGATACTGACTTGATGAAGAGCACTTAAATGCTCTTAATCAGTGTGTTGTGATCTTAATCAGTGTATTGTAAAGGGAGCACCATGTTTTCTACTTTACATGAAAAGTCCTTTGGACAGATTACAAATGATAAGATAATTACCTAAAGCCAGTGTAAAACTTATGGGCTGTAAACAACTGTTAGGCAATCTCTGTTAGCTTTCTGCCACTTGGCAAATCCTGATTACCCTGAGACAGTTTTGCATTCTTTACAACGATGCTGTTCTTGGCAGTATGGAAAAATGGATGTTTGTAAGAGGGTCACAGCTGACAGTGTTGCTAGGGGAAGTGAAGGTGTGGTGGAGGTGATGGCGCTTGTTGTGGGCTCTACTATCCTGATGGAGGAGCTAGAAGTTAGCCAGAGGCTTCTGTTTCTGTGTGGACTGAAAAGAGACTGTCTGCTTGTAGATGCTGGGTCTCTGAGCTTCCCTGTCCCCAGCTGCATATCAAGTGCCTGTTGCTGGTGCTATGAATGCCCTCCATGCTGGCTTTGGGAAGTTTTTGTATTCGTAGACTGCTTGAATATTTGGAATAAATACTCTGACTATTTGTTCAGGTATCTGTGTTCCAACAGTCAGCAAACTGAAGAGTTTGAGTTACTTCATGGAGTCAGGGAGCACTAGCATGAGCACTTCTAGCAATTCTAGACCAGCTTGCTCACCCTTATTTAAAATTTTTCTGACATACAATACCCACTGTGAACTCATTTTGTGATGAGAGGTGGCAAGGATAGCTACGGAACTGTTTAAGCTGAACCACACACATCCCGTTTATAGGAAGTGTGTTGCTGTCCTGTCTGCTTATGGAGCCTGATTCATCAAAGCACTTAGCATATGCTTCGGAAGTCTTGTTGGAAGGAAACCTGTAATGACCAAGTATTTGTTTTGCACATCCAGGAAAGGTGTGATCCCAGAAATGGAGAACTGGGAGACAAAGTGTTGTTTAAAGAGATTTCTATATTTAGTAGCCCAGAATTGAGATGAGCAGTGAGAATATTAAAGTGTTGTCAGAAGCTTTCCCCCAAGTAGTAACTGTGCCTGTTAATCATGCGGTTTATCCTGATGATAAATTCAAAACTATTTGCAGGATTATTTAGACTATGTGATGGTTTGGATGTTACCTGCCCCCCTATCCTTTGGAAAATCACCCAGACTAGACTCAGTGGCTCTGGAAATTGAATGAAGCTTTATATTTGCAGCATAGCACAATATACAAGCAGGTATTTACAATATATACAGAAACACAACAGCTCTCCCAGAAACCTGAGTCCCCAGGAAAGGCTCCCAACCACCCTTCCACCTTCCTCACACCCCTCTACCTTACCCAAGGCTTTGCCTTACACTCACATAGTAGTTTGGAGGGTCGGCCAGGGGGGTTAGGAAGCAGATGGATTAATCACACAGATGGCAGATTAGGATAGAGAGAGAAGTTCAGCCCAAAGCCCAGAGAGAGAACTCAGAAAGTGACTCTTATCTATATGTTCTTGTTTTTATACATCTCAGCAAGCCTATGAGTGAACTAGACATCACTATTGCTTCCTTTTCACCACCTATAAGCTAATTCTTCTCACCAAAACATTCTAGTTAGGCTCAAACTAGCACAGACTATAAGAAAAAAACAAACAACCCCAACCTTGAGCCACAGGTAAATTTGCGAGACTTACAGTTCTAACCTGCTTATAAACCAGGGGAAAAGGTGAAGAGAGAATGCTTTTATTTGTGTGAAAACAGTGGACCGTACTGTGGATGCAGATGTATATTTTTCTTTCTCCCCTTGGGTGAACATAGTAGATCGCTTCTGGCAGTGCAGAATTCCACTGCATGAATATACAGTCCAGCCTCACCAGAACGCTGTACAGTTGTTCTACCTGCTGAAAAGATGGGGAGAGAAAATACAAAAGTAAAGAAAAGAAATGCATGGCTTTGGGTGCCTTTCTGTGTGGGATTATGCTTGAGAATTGCAACACCACAGGTCAGGGACCCCCATGTATGGGTCAGTGTAAGTTTTGTGGTTCAGGAGCATGTACAAAAAAACCCAAAGGGCACAGGGCCAAAGTTCTCATTGAAATCCATGTGCCTAGTTTTGGGTAGAGGGAGCAGGCTGCTCTGTTGCAGCATGGAGACAGTTGTTTATACAATCAAGTAGGTTTAGACTATTGTTTATCTCAGGCTTTAAAGCTAAAACTTGTATCGATTGCTGCAAATTGGAGTTCTTGGGTAAAGCCAAAGTCTATTTATAGGATGCTTATCAGTATGATACATGTTTTCCAGTTTTCTTGATGGAAGAGTGAGGCCACCCCCAAGATTGAATAAGGAATGAAATGCATTTTGTGCTGGGACTGTGAGCATAGACAAGCGCAAGGCTTCCTTAGCTGCCTTCAATTCTTTGCTCTCATGTCAGTGTACGATTGTAGTTTGGCACAGGGATTCATTTTGTTTGGGTTTAGGAAGTAGAGAGCTTAGAAATGTCTCCAGGAAACAAACAGGCAATCAGTGGGCAAATCACCAAAGGGAAAAAACCCACTAACCAACCTGTTTTTTTCAGTGTTATTTATTCTTCAGATGTGTGGCAGAGTTCTTTAAAATTCCCATCACCCAGAGGTATGTGATTGGCTTGCTTTTAATTTTGCTTCATATAATAAATTCTTAGCTTGCAAAAGTGTCTTGAGTGGGCTCTGCACATCCAAGATCACTTCCTCAAGATGCTGTTGATGAACAGATATAACTAAAAGAAATGTTGTCACCTTGCAGGCAAACAGGCTGATTTGTCCTCTTGTTTGTGCCTAAGAGAAAATAAGGCCTGAATTAAGAACAAAAGATGTAATACTGAAACTGCGTCTGAGGAAGAAATTTGGTGGCTTTTTGTGTTTGAAAAGCTTTCTTGGCTGGCAGAAATGTGCGATGTGGGCAGCAGCTGACTCTTTTCAAACCCTGAGATGAGAGGGCAGAGCTTAGGCTGGGCACACAGAGTCAAGCTAGTTCTTAATATTTCAACTGATTTTGTTAGTTTTAACCATAATTTATGGGTCTGTTTGGGTTGCATTAGGAGCTTAATTAAAAGTTGCATTTTAACAAACAGCATAAGTTCTATTTCTAAAGCATGAGATGGGTGAATGAACAAAAAATTCTTCTGAGAGTTTTTAGTAAACAGCATCACAAGGGAGACTTGGAGGAAAGGTTCTGTATTTTAGAAGCAATAGCTGTTTAAACTAATTTATTTAAATGTGTTGCAAATATTTCTTTTTATTTGCTCAATTGAAGTAGCTGTTATCACTGGGAGTCAGCTGGGTTTTGCTAAGCTAGAGGCCATTTTACCCAAATTTTAGCAATCTTTTTCTGTTTGTTTTTGTATTATAGGTAGGAGTCTTGTGATAAAGCATGAACACTACTGTCTAAAATATACCCATTTAGAAATGTGGTAAATATTTGGGTTTTTTTTAACGCGCCTGTCCTCTATGATAAGTGACTTGGTCCTGAGCAGGAGAAGGGAACAATGGTGATCACATGAGCACATCTTGTCTGGTAGGAGTAAAGTGTCATTGTCTGATCGTAATTATATTAGAGATGGAACCAAAATACAGTGAGAGGACATTAAATTTTAATGACTAGCAGCTTGGGGGGGCTGGGGGTGGGAGGTGAAACATGAAAGCGGCCGTAGTAGGGCCTGATGCAAAGCACTGTGTCAGGGAGCCCCGGGGGTGAGCTGTGTTGGGGAAGATGGAGCTCACTTCTCCTTTAAAACAGGAAGATAACTCTTACTGTTGGGAAGAATTCTTTATGAACATTAGTTTTCCTCACTAAATGCTCTGCAGTCCCTACAAGACGCAAGAACAAGGGTCGAAGTCTAAACTCCCATTCAGGACATTGTAAGTTGATGTAAGTGGTGCTACTCACTTGCAACATCAGAAGCATTTGTGCACCAAGGGATACTGTGCACTAAGGAACTTGCAGAGCTGAAAAGCAGATGTGCTTTTCCTCCAAGGGTGGTTGCAGCTGGATTGTCTCCCTGGCTGCCTTTGCCATGCAGCCATACAAGTGTGTGCCTTGACACAGAGCTCTGGAGAGCCCGCGAGGCTGGGCAGGGAGCAGAGGGGGGACGTGGGAGAGACAGCTTCTCTGAATAGCATCTGGCAAAGCCTGGGGAAGATGGAGAGGCAAAATGCACCTTGAGTCCTAGGAGAAATACAGTTCTTACTGGGAAACAGCTAAGCCAGGAATGAGTCCACTTAGCAGCAATTAATGCTGGTACAATTTTATAGTGGTAATGTACTTGTTTCTCTTCTCTTTCTACAACTCTACTTACTTACTCCTAGCTAGAATCAAAACAGTTTTTACTTTGAAGTGGTTCAAAGTGCTGTGTGAAGCACCTTCAATTACAGATTTCTGTTGATTGCTGTCTATTTACCTGTGCCCAACCCATCAGAGTACTTGTACTTAGTGTGGATGCATTTTTAGTGTATTTCTCTCTTTTAGAAAGTTTCTTTGTGTTTAGTCTTGCTTCTTCAAAATTGTATCTGAAATCAGTCTAAAACAGGAGCTCAATTCAGTGATAGCATGCACCACTTGCATGTCTTTGAATAGGGTCATACATTAAGCTATAATCAGTTTAAATACAATTTATAATGTATTTACAATTCTCCTCCTTTATGACCTGTTTCTTGGAAGAAGAAATTGTGTTTGACAGTGCACTTCATGTTTGAGAGCTAAAATCCAGTTCGTCTAATCCTAGAAAGCTGGCCTTACGTTTCTATTAATAAAAACCCTCATGTTATCCTACTGTCCAAATTACTCAGCAGGAGTGACCACTAACCGTCTATTAACCTCTTTCAGCACATGTTCCACAGTTAGAGCACCAGCTAGGTAGCAAGATAGATACAAAGAAAACCCCCTGCTAGTCTGCTCGTTCCCTGTGAAGTACTACAACCTAATTCCAAATACTTTAATCTTTTGCTTGGTGTGTTTGGGGGCTAAACCATTTTACTTCTGTAGCTGTATGACTTTTTATTTACATTATTTCAGTGATGAAAGAGATGACTTGAAGTAAAAGATCAAGATATGTTATCTGCAGTATTATCAATGTAGTCCTTCTGCTGTGCTTTGTAATAAACTGCAGGTTTCCAGGCATGGCCTAGAGAGTGTTTGCAAATGTGTATCTTGTGCTTCAAAGCCAAAAGGCAGAATAGTTAACATTTGGGAATCTGTGCCTAATGCAGTTTTCCAGTAGAAACTACATCAGACAGTGCCCTCAATATTTACTTGCTTTTTTACAATGAAGTGGAGATAGTGTGTGGGTATTGTAAAATCAGAAGGAAGCACTGAGGAATAGAAATGCTATTTACAAAAGCATGCATATTCGTTTTACTGGAGTATTTCTTGTCCATTACACTCCACTGACCTTTCAGGTCTCTTTCAAGTTTACGTTTCTTCAATTAAATGAATCTTATTTAAAAAAACAAATTCAAATTTATTCTTTTCTCCAACAACCATAAATTATGAAATAAAGTACTTGCAGTCTTTTAGGTTGGAACAGTAAAATGTTCTGAAATGATGACCTGCAGTAGAGCTTAACTGCAGTTATCAGTGCAGAATTTGCGTGATTTCATGTCTGTTTCTGTAAATCAGGGAGGAAAATCCCTTCAACCTCATCACATTTGATAGTCATGCTATTTTATTTCAATTCCTAAACTGGAATATTTTATTGAGATTGTTCATCTCTGAATCATATGATTTTTTTTTTTTCTTGGAAAAAAGAGGGATTGTTGATAATTATGAAAGCCTAGGAAATAGGAAGGCCAGAGGTTTGTAAAGCTATGCAGAAGGCATAGTTGTGACTGAACAATATTTCCTGCTACGTACGTACAAGACATGCAGCTGGTGGTTTGTGCAACACCTTGGCTTTCTGTTCTTAGTTGTTTGATATCCAATGAAGATATCTGGGAAAGGGTACTCGCAGAAAGGCAGCTTGCGAAGACAACACCTGACACTCAATGAAATTAATGCTGTTCTACTTCCATCCTCTGCATTTGAGGATTTACAGCAGCTGAAGATCAGTAAATGATGGTGTGGTTCATGTTATTGCACTGAAGAAATGGACTTAGTGAAAAGCTTGTATGCCGCTTTATCAAGAACATGAAATGTCCTGGTAGCATATCTTTCCAAACTGCACTTTGCTTGTTACTTAGTTCCTTATTGGGAAGTGTTTTTTCTGCTTAAAAAGCAGCTAAAGAGAGACAGCAGTGATATACATCATTTGGAAAGGAAGCTGTGAGAAACCGAGTGGAGATTAACAGAATAAGAAACCTGAAATCATCAGCCTGTCAAAGTGTCAAGTATGACACTTACTAATTTTCTTCTCCACCTTCAGCTCAGTCCTCTGTCTTGAACCTCCTTTTCTTAGTAGAGATCTCTGCACAGCTGTCAAGCAAGTTTCTTCTTCCAGAAGCATGGCTGGAGCACTTGTGTGAATGCCACCCTTCCTTGTCTGTCAAGATGATGTTGCCTTTGTATAGAAGAAGGCAGTGTATTTTTAATAAGCTATTTGACCTGAACTGTAATATTTGAAACAAGATGATGAGACTGTATCTGGAAGCAAATTAGAAAGAGATGTTACAGAAACTCTCACATGGAATAGTGGCTGAATATACCCTGCCCTGGGTATAGAGTTACAGGCAAAGTGTTCAGTGGGAAGAGATTCTTCTGCAAATGCTTCTCTCTCTCAAATGTCCATGAAGGCATTTCCTTTTTGTATCACCGGGTGCCTTTAACTGAGGATGCTGATCATTCAAATGAGGCTCCCTATTATGAAAGGATGTGCAACCAAATGCTAATTATGCAGGAAATAGCAGCAATCGAGTGGACTGCATAGAGGGCATGGCATAAGGTTCTACTCACTGGCAAGGACAGAAATTGCCTGCTGCTGAAATTTAAAAATGGAATTAAGTTGTCAGCAAGTGGGTGGGGTCTGAAGGACTACACATAAAGATTTACAGCGAATGAGCATGGAACAGTAGTTTCTTTTGGAAATGATACCAGCTCTCTGCTTTTGATTATCTGATGAAGAATATGGGAAATGCAGCTGCTTGATTCCCCTCTCACATACACGCTGTTCAACCACAGGCTGCATAATTTCTCTCAGTTCAGTTACCATTTGTGTGTTCTAAAAGCAAGAGGCATGCAAAACATCAGCAGTTTCAACACAGCTCTGATTTAATCCTTGAGTTTTCTTCTGCTGCAGTCCTGTCTTTGGAGTGTGGTTCTGAAGCTTTTGAGTTTAATTGCCTTTAGTTGGATCTAGAGAGCCAGTTCTGAAGTACTAATAGATTGAAGAAGAGCTTTTTTTTTTTTCATGATTTCATTTCAAACCACTGTTTTTTCCTTCCTGATTTTTTATTTTAATAGTTGGTGGCTTAATGAGAAGATCTCTAAGCAAGCCCAAGTTTATAATACAAGTTTGGATAAGTAGGATAAGTAGCTGGGCTACAGACATTAGATAAAATGAATGCTTACAAATCAGCTTCATTTTGTTTCTGAGCCCCTGTGTCAGCCACCAGAATTCTGCTCTTCAGAAATATTTAACAGAAATCAGAGCATGACTAATAGTTGGTGGGAAATATTCATGCAAACAAAAATTGTCTAGGGGAGTTCAGATCCCCAACTAAATACTTTAAAGAATAAACCCCAAAGCTATGCATACATCAAATAACCTTTTTCCCCTAAGGAATAATACCATGGCTTCAATATAGAAAGGGAAGCACAGCCTTTTAGAAAAACATCAATGACAAAAACATTCTGCGTATTGGAGAGACGTATGGCAATGTACTTTTTGTTTATCAAATTATCTTACTCATGCAAGCTTCTTTTTTCCCGATGAATAAAAATGGACAGCTCATAAACAGATTATTAAAATACTGTACAAATAAAGCAAACTCTTGGAAGTACAAACAATTATTTCGATTTTGTATGTTCTCAGTTTTAGCCTAGAGCATGTTTACACCTGTGAGGTTATTGTACTTAGGCAGTATGCAAAGCCTAGTTCCTGTGAGAAGCCACAACACCGTTAACTTTGAATGGTTCCTGTTGGAACAAGGATTTAATCTAGTAGACCGTCTGAAGAAGACAATGGATTTCAGGCTACCACAGTTCTCTGGGTGTAGCTGATGACGAGATTAGTTGTGGCTAGTGTGGGTCATTATAACCAAATTCATCTGGTGGAAAAAGCCTACCCAAAGCATCTCTGAAATTATTCTTCTCTGTAACCTTGTACATATGAGCTCATGGAAGGGAAAAAAACTCTTCCACATGAATTTACATTATATATAGGTGTGTATACAACTCTGGAATTTGTCCAGTTGGGTTATAAAAATGTCTCAGTTCTGTGTAGTAACTCCATTTTTGAGGCTATGTGAAGTATAGTATTCTGTTATAAAACAGTACCAATATAGCTGATTCTTTTCCCCTTGATTTTGGTTTTAATATATACAAAAATATAACCTTGCTTTTGCCATTGTTTAGGCTCAACGTGTACATGTGCTTATGTTACCATTTCCTCCAAAGGAACTGGTTTAATCTATATTTCCTGTGCTTTCAGGACTTTTAACTACAATATTCCTTTTTCCTACACTATTATTCCTATTGGCTGGAAATTGCGGGATGTATGGCTCCACAGCAAGTCTCCACAAGTAGCTGCACTTGACATAAATGGAGAAGTGTATGTGCTTACACTGTCATATAGCACTCCTCCAAAAAGGAGTTAATACGTGGAAAAGGAGCTGTGGAGTTACATTTGCCAAGAGCTTGGGGCTTGTAAAAATTCCCCCTCCAACCTCCATTGCTGTCAGCCTGTGATGGTTTGGGTGTTACCCACACTTTAGAAATCACCCAAACTAGACTCATCCGGCTCTGGAAATATGTATATTTACAGCTAGCACAATATACAAACATATTTGCAGTACATACAGTTATATACAGAAATATACAAGATAAAAAGGTAATATAGAAACACAATAGCCCTCCCAGAAACCTGAGTCCCCAGGAGGGGCTCTCAACTCCCCCTTCACCTTCCCCCTACCCCTCTCAACCTTACCCCAGTCCCAAGGAAGAATGGAGGTTCGGTCAGGGGGGTTAGGAAGCAAAGTGGATTAGCCAAAGAAAAAAAAATGGAGGGTGAGGTTAGAGAGTAAGATGCAGCTCAGCCAGTTCCCCAGTCCCAAGCGAGACTCCCAAGTGGTGATTATCTATGTTTTGCTATTTGTTTTTATACATCTCAGCAAGCCTGTGAGGGAAGTAGACATCACCCTTGTTTTCCTTTCACAGCCTGGAATCTAGTTCTTCTCACCAACACATTCTAGCTAGCTTCAAACTAGCACAATGCCCAATAACTCACCTGAATGCATGGCTCATCAGAAACCAGGAGGTTCATCTACTTCAATTTTAAGAGGTTTCGCTAGAAAAACTTCAGTAGTAGAAGTCCCATTACCAAAACAACCATTGAGGCAAACCAGTTCTTGTCCTGGCAGAAGTTTATTCTTTTGCTGAAAAGGGTAACAAAATAACTTATTGCTCTCATGAAGCTATGTTTATATCAAGACACCAAATAGTGAAGCTCAAATATACTTAGACATGAGTTTTGTAGGGAAGAGTCACCTGCAGCTACTGAGTGGCACGAACTAAGAATTAGAGTTTCTGATATACAAAATAGGAGCTTGTGATTTATTGTTGCTGTCAGTTAAATGAGGAGGAAAATTCTGCAACCCAGGCTAATGGAGTTGAGATACTGAAATTAAGTTTAGGACTGAAAAATGCCCTGGCCTTAGTTAAATTTAGTGGCTCATCCACTCAGTGGTAATTGTACACTTGCAATTCCTTCATCTGGACTGAACTTAAAATATGTACTTTAGTGATCAAATTAAACGAAATTTTAACGATCAACTGGGGTTAGACAAAATACTAATTAAACCTAGGGAAGTCTATTAATATAATTAGCCTCAGGGCGAGACAATTCAAGAACTGGAAACAAATTATTTGTAGCATCCTGTCATTTCTTAAGTAAAATGTTCAGCTGGAAGGAGAAGGGGAGTACTGGTGGACAAAAAGCTGGGCATGAGCTGGCAATGAGCACTTGCGGCCTGCAAGTCCAGTCACGTCCTGGGCTGTGTCAAAAGCAGTGTGGGCAGCAGACTGAGAGGTGAATCTGCCACTCTGCTCTGGTGGGACCTCACCTGGCGTGTCCGGCTCTGGGGCACTTGCACAAGAAGGATGTGGACCTGATGGAGCGGATGCAGGGGAGTGGCACAAAAATGTTCATAGGGACGGAGCACCTCTCCTACAAAGACAGGGTGAGAAAGTTGGGGTTGTTTAACCTGGAGAAAAGAAGGCTTCAGGGTAACCTTATAGTGGCCTTCCAGTACCTGAAGGGGCCTTAAAAGAAAGCTGGAGAGGGACTGTTTACAAAGGCCTGTAGTGATAGGACATGGGGCAGTGGTTTTAAACTAGAGAAGGGTGGATTTTGATTGTGCATTAGGAAGAAGTCCTTTACTGTAAGGGTGTTGGAACACTAGAACAGGTTGCCCGGGAGGTGGTGGAGGCCCCATCCCTAGATATTCAAGGTCAGGTTTGATGGGGCTCTGTGCAACCTGATCGAGTTGGGGATGTCCTTGCTTACTGCAGGACGGTAGAACTAGATGACCTCTAGATATCTCCTCCAACACAGTGCGTCATGGTTCTGTGAAGTGCAGCAATAAGTTTGTTTGATGGCAGTCTGGCTTAACGTTTAAAAGCAGCACCAGAAGCTTCCTGTAGATAGTAGAGAGACTTGTTGCAGTGTCAGATCGAGTTGAGGCAAAAACTGGACACTCAGGATTTGTGTTTACTTTGCCCTATTTTTAATTCTGCATTTTAGAGAGTGTTTAACTTTCAACTTTATGATGAAATTAAGAGAAGTCATTGAAATCCTTATTTTATTATTGTTTCGGAGGCATGGCAAAGGATCACTCTCTTCTCTTTCTGGTTTGCAGTAGTCACTGGTATTGGATAGACAGATTTAAAGTCATACATGTTGTAACTTTGCAGGCATTTTCCCTGTAGTATCAATACCTCAGTAGAATTGTTTGTATACCATCTTTAAACCTCTTTAGGGTATTTTTCTATAACAGAAAATTATGAAATGTTTTATTTTAGTGCTGTGAAATGTTATGTCCTTTCACCTATGAATCGTAATTTTGCAGTTACAGTCTCAGTTTTTAAATTTAGATGTTTCAATTTGAAAAATGCCATTTTAGTAGCTTTAGATACAGTGTAAAAGGCATCAGAATTACTTGTCTAGAATTCTTATTTTTTCAACTGAGCAGAATGTAAAGATCGTGGGCATTTTAAATCTCAGGTGTATTGTCCAAGGATTAGTGTTTCAAATTCAGAACAAAATACCAGTGAGAGCTGCAGCATTTTGCAGATTGAGCCATTTAGCTAAATATCTCCACTTGGCTTTGTGAGGTTAATTTCAGAATCCTGTCTTTTTAGAACAGCTTAAAATGTGTCTTTTTAAATAAGGACATATAAAAGAAAAATTTCTACAGCTATGTCATGTCCACATAAAAATTAATACAGCTTTTTTGGGACTATTTTTTTGGCTGCTGTTCCTGTGCTGGGTTTTCTTTGACCTACAGGTTTGCATTCTGCACTCTAACAGAAGGGAGAAAGCGAATTTTGGTTACTATTACAGACTAACTTCAAACTCTCTGATCTCTGTAAGCCTTGGCTTTGTCATTAGTTGATGTAGGATTTAAATCATGGCAGAAGAGCAGTTTTGTGGTCATCGGGGGAATAGCGTTGGACAGGCAGTACAAAGATCTTTCTTTCATCGGGCATTGCAAATAAAGTTGAGACTTTAATATGCTTGATGTGTAGCCAGCTGCCAATTAATTGTTTAAAAGTAATTTAAGTTGAACCTCAAAGATAAGCAGTCTGTTTAGAAAGAGGGCTGAAACAGCCACAGAATCGAACGTTCACCAGAAGTTTTCACAACAGCGTGAAAAAATGTGTAACACGAGACTCCTTACTGCCCAGGCTCAGCAGGAAATACTTGATACTTCATAACTGTTATTAATGAAGTTTATGAAGAACTAAAGTTTAAAACCAAACAGAAAAATAATAATAAGAGATCTCCTAAATCAAATGTGTGTGTATATATACATACATACATATATATTAAAATGTTTTGCAATTGCTTGCTAAAGAATCATGAATTAAAGATGTTCTTAATACAGTAATATTTTCTTAAGTTTGTCCTTTGTGGATAATATTCCTAAATGAGTAGGAAGAAACAAATAACCAAAAATCCCATGCTCATCCTCTTTTGAGTATCAGCAAAAGCACCAGTCAGGTGCTTTTGTTGTCAGCATGTCTGTCTGGACTTGATGTCTTGGTGGCTCACCATTAAAAAAAAAAAAAAGAAAGGAATATAACTACATATCAACAAGAAACCATGGCATGAATAGAAAAAAAAGCATCTGTTCTGCAGAGACTCTCTGCTGCATATTGTGATGCTTTGAGTTTCTTTTATTAAGCATGAAGCTTGGGAAGGGTTTCTTACGCTGCTGATCTCCTGAAGATTTGAAGAGAATAATGGTACAAGATGGAAGAAACTGAGTACCAATCAGAAGATTTTTCTTGATTTATCTTCAAAGCAGTGTTTGGCATTTTGCAAACACAAAACTTTGTTCTGCAGGAGCTAAACAAGTTCAAGACTGAAGTAAACCCACCAGTTTCTCATGTAGGTGTAAGTTTACCTACAGGTTAACATAAAAAAATTAAGTGATACCAGGATGAGTTTAAGCATATCTCTGGAATTAAAGTTGTTTTTTTTCTTATGCCAGTGGTAATGACTTAATTTTTTTAATAGCAAATTTGAAAATATGTCAGAGAGCAGTAGTCTGGAGAAAAATATAGAGGTTACATTTTTAAAGAAGCATAGAATTCTATGTAAATCATAGAATTTTATGTAAATAGTAGATATAAGGTATAAATATATATGTTGTGTGTATGCACACACTCTGTGCACTTCAAGTTAAAGAGAATTTGGTGAAGAAATATACAAATTATTAGAGTATTACAATTACTGGCGTGTGCAGCAGCAGGAAATATTGTTTCTCACTTGGCTGAGTAATGGCCAAGAGATGCACCGGAGCTGGAGTTTTTAAAACAAGCTGGAGAAAAACAATATCCTCTCCAACAAAAGGAATTCAAACACACCTTATCTTCCCCTCCTGTTTACTGGCAGAGAGCAAGCACCAGCAACTGCAGTCATCAAAGTAGGCAGCTCTTGCTGTGGACAGGATATGGTTGACGAAGCGCTAATTAAATCCTTTTCTCTGGCTGCCTAAGTCTGCTTTCAACGCAGATAAAAATGTCTTTCCTTTGCAGAAGCTTGAAGTCTGGTCTCTTCTAAGTAAAAACAAAACTTTGTCAATGTGAAACTTTTTCGTGAAAGTTTTTCATGAAATCATTCAGGAAAAGGATTCCAACTCATTCGGATTTCCTCATCCCCAGATTCAGGATGCAATCTCACTGGTGTTTCTCACAAAGCTTAGTTTGTGACTAGCACACAGGAACTTCAAGAGAGTCAAAAGGAGATGTTCTTTTCTGCAGGCAAGTGCCTAAAGACCTGACAGTCCTTTACACAGATGAGCTTGTTACCTTGACATGCCCCAGTGAGAGGCTCATCCAAGCAAGCTCTTTCCTAACAGTAAGGCCACGCTAGAAAGATACTTGTTCCTAAGAATACTAGAGATGTCCATGTATTTCCCTGGACTGTGTGCAGCATGAGAAGGTGACAGTAAACAAGACAATTTTTGTATCTGCCATGGTTTTATTTAATTAACAGGCACTACTGTAATCATCAGTTAATTGCTTGAATTTTGGATGGTTCTTCATTGACTCAGACCAGCATAATGCTGTATTTTTTGTTGCAAATGTAATGCAAGTTTGTCATCTATTTTACTGTGCGGGACAAATTATCTGTAAAGAACATCAGGCTATGTGCTAAGCTTTCTCCTGACATCTGTCCCAAGAGACTTTCCCTGGTCTGCCTGTCCTAAGTCACTGTAATGTGTTGTGAATTCTCATAGGCCCTGGTTCAGGAAAGCACTCAGGCATGTATATAACTTGATGATCATTGTTCATTGACATCAGTGGGAATGTTGACATGATGAAGCGCTTGGCTGGGCAAGGGCCTGAGCTAATTCTCTTATGTAAGCATATTTGGACACAAATTGACACTACATTTCTGTTTTATTTTATTTATTACAGGATTTAAAAGTGAAGGTAATTTAATCTCCCATCAAAGACTTCGGCAAACACAAACATCAGAACAAAACATTTAAATGTAATTATAGTAGAGCTTGTCAAAAACACTTTGCATCATTTGGTTAAGATGTTACTGGACCTAAGCTCTATTAGCTTGAGGTACCAAAGAACTTCAAGGAGTGTTTGAAAATAGGTGATTAAATATAAAATAGCATCAGAAGAAAATGTTTTCTTTCCTATGGTTAATAAAACTAAGGAATAATTTATCTGTGTGAAGAAGCAAACAGAAGACTTCTGGTCTATTTAGCATAGAGAACAACTTCTTGCTGGTGCTGTGTTTCCTTTTGCTGTTCATTCTGTTATTGTAGAAAATTCTTTTCACCATTGTGTAAGATGTGCTATAGCAAAACATCAACAAAGATAAACTGACAAGTGAACTCAGTGCTGTCCCAGTGCTGTTTGTTTTTTTTTTTTTTGTCAGCTTCTCTGAGCAAAAAAGTGTTTTGCTTGTACTTTGGTAATCAAGGCAGCTGCAGTCTCATCTTTATGTTCTTTTCCTATACCAGAAAATATTTTGTCTCCATCTGAAGAAAAATGAATATACAAGTATGTATGTGTCTTCTGTGCCCAGATGGCCAGGAGAGCCAATGGCATCCTGGTCTCAATCAGGAACATTGTGGTTAGTAGGACAAAGGAGATTATTCTTCCCCTGTACTAAGCACTGGTCAGGCCACACCTTGAATACTGTGTCCAGTTCTGGGCCTCTCACTTCAAGAGAGATGTTGAAGTAAAGGAATGTGTCCAGAGAAGGGCGAGGAAGCTGGTGAGGGGCCTGGAACACAAACCCTATGAGGAGAGGCTGAGGGAGCTGG